>CM029020.1:195084554-195460456 GCA_016801055.1 Panax notoginseng
TATTTTCCAGTTTCGTATTTTTGACCTTCAAAAATTCTGGAAAAAATTTTTTGAAAAATGATATTTTGATGAGTTTTCTTGATTGTGTCCAAAAATGGTGATTTTTGGATGTATAGATTGAGAGTTATGAATTTTATGAGAAAAGACTATTTTAAAAGTAATCGCTTATAATTCCTTGTTGTTAACTCCAAAATTAATGAAATTTTTATTGGGAGTACATGTATATGATAAAAGTATACTCTGTAAATTTCAGAATTTTTGGACAAAAGTATAATTTTTGATAAATGTCTAAATATTCGGCTGTTTTGGCCATATGAAAAATAGTAAATGACTTTTAAAAATTCTGAGAAAAATATATGTTCACTATGGGACTATATTATGCTAAATCCCAGAAAAAGAATTATTTTTGTAACTGATTTGTATTTTTATGAAAAGGTCTAGTTAGTAAATAAATGAATTAAATATGTTTTGTGAAGTAAAAAAATTGAAAAATAGGATTTTATGACTTGAGAATCCTATATGAGGTATATGCAGATTTTTGATGAGTGTTTTGGTTATTGGTGATGAAATCTTATGAGTTTGGCATTTTAGAATGATTAAATACATTATTAGTAAAGTGTAAACAATTAAAATAAATTGTTTATAAGCTTAAGAAATATATTCTTTCAATATCATTATACCGAAATATTGGTATGTATTTTATTGTAGAATTTCTACCTTTTGTGTCAGAATTACTATTCATGAGTTACTATTCACGGGTTACTATTCATGAGTTACTATTCACGGATACTATTCATGACAAAATTGGTTTCTTTTTCTGACCAAATTATCGTTGATTTATGATTGTTGCTCTTGAAAATAAATGTAGTTGTTGATCATATTGTTTTTATTATCATATATAACATTTTTATAAACTTAATGTTGAAATTCTCTTTCACTGGAGTGTAAAGATGGGTAGATTATTGGTATGATCATGACTAGGGTTCTCTTTGGCCTGTAGTGCAAAGTTGAATTGTGACTGGTATGATCATGACCATTGAATTTATAATTGAATATCTTAAGCTTAAGTGCAAAGGTGAATTGATCAACATGGTTATAATTATTGTTTATATAAATTCTGAAATGATTATATATTTCTTTGAGATATGAATATATTTGGCCTGTAGTGCAAATATGAATTGTTGATGAATATCTTTGGCCCGTAGTGCAAAGATGAATTGTTGATGAATATCTTTGGCCTGTAGTTCAAAGATGGTCTGTTGATGAATATATTGGCCTGTAGTGCAAAGATGAACTGTTGTTGAATATCTTTGCCCGTAGTGCAAAGATGGATTTATTAGTATGATTATGAACAGGAACTGTGATTTGGTATAACCATGATCTTTGATGTTTCAGGTAAAGACAGGTGATGAAAATTATCTTCGTCTTGGATGCGAGAAAAATTTAGAACATACAATTATGATTATGAGTTATTCATATGATTGTGGAAAGGAATTGTTGATTGATGTTACAGGGATAAAACATTGTTGATGGATTTTTAACATGGAGAAGATAATAGACTTTATAGTCTATTTGACTCTTCTAATGGATTGCTAGTTCCGCTGCAACTATGGTTGAAATTTTTATCATTTACCATATGTTCTAAATCTCTGATTTATTATTGATTAAGGCTATTGATAATTTAATTATCTTTAGCCATGATATTCTTTACTGAGCTAGTTGTGCTCACCCTTTTCCTTCACAATTCCTTTCAGGTAATAAGAGTGTAACTGGGTCGAGCGAGGTTAACGGGGAAATAGAGCGGTGGTCTCTAGCTGTGGATGTTCTCCCGAAGCAGTATAGAATAGTTCATTTAATAGTTTTATTTGGTGAATCCATAGGGTAAGGTGTACCCAACATTGGAAGGGTGGTTTGCCATTATCATACAAGATGTCTAACGACATACAACCTCGTGTCATCATAAGACAAAGATGTGCTCATCCACTTGCTGAGTATATCTACGAGCACTACCTATATAATCTTGGTGTTTGTTTAAAGTATAATTCTCAATTAGAGACAGTGGAGATAATGATAAGTCAAGAGAAGACTCACCGTTGGAAAGAATATGATAGTAATCTTCTTATTTTTCTTTGGGGACTATTGGGTCAACCAAGGATAATTCTGTGGCCATATGATATCTATCACAACCTAGAAGCATGGCCTCCCATGTACGAAGGTTTCCTTGAGCACTTCCCAAATATTCTAATTTCTAAAACAGTTTTTGACTATACTTTTATGTAAGGTGTCATTGTGAGGTGCTGTCCACGGTTGGGATATGAGTCACATTTGGTATATATTTGTATCCAAACTCACAGCATATATGTTGTTTTATTTTGCACGACAATTGTTGTAATAAAGTTGTAGTTGTTTTCTGTACCATGTATTTGGCGACTCAGAATAAGTTGGATGGAATGGACCTATTTTGGGGTTGTCACAGTTGGTATCAGAGCTTAGGGATATGATCTCTGGCGGAGATCGGGGAATAGAACTAGGAGGGGGAGATAAGTAAATTCTTCGCTAGTGTGTCCTACCTAAGCTTATTTGTTGGTCAGTCATAATATCGGAATATTATGTGATATGTTAATTTGTTAAATTAACCATTATTTTGAAGCTGTATTCTAGAATGATATCTGAAATACAGGAGATGAGCAATGGAGAAATCATGATGACAGGGAAGATGGAATCTGAAATGAAAGCAAGGTATTCTCAACTTTTTGAATTACCAGGTACGTAAATTTCGAGGACGAAATTTCATAAGAAGGGGAGATTGTAAGACCCCGAATTTTATGAAATAAAAGTATTCAATTTTTCTTATAGTTACTATTCAGTAAATGGTTAAATTGATAAAAGTTAAAGTTAAAGGTGATATATGAATTTTTTTCAAAAATACGCAAGTGGTTATAAAATATTCATTGTTGTCGGGGAATATTCGTTTGGTCGTGGAATATTCTTTCTGTCGGGGAATATTCGTACGACGGCGCAGCCATTTGTGGGCCCCATAACAGAATAACTGTCGGATGAAGAAAACGACAAATTTGAGTTTTATAATTAACGGCGTAGTTGTTACCGTTAACAATGTTGGAATACCTGGTGGTTAAAATACTGTAATACGCGTAGTTGCATAGTAGCACACGGTATTGCACAGTATTTTTAAAATTATTGATTCTTACGTAAGAAGACACTACTGAATAATTGTTACAGTAATTACTGTTCAATATTTTATTTTATTGAATCAATAATTGTTGCGTTGATATTTTATATTATTGTTGTTTCAATAATTGTCACTGCACAGTATCTCCATTATCATATCAATAATTTATATTATTTGAATAATATTATTAGATAGTATTATTGGCAATGTCTAGAAAGTTCTTTCTAAGGAGAGGTTTGGTCATCTAATTGCGCGCCAGTAAGGAGAAATTCTTATTGGAAAGCCCCCTCTTTCCTGAGAACGGCCTGATTGTTATAAATGTGATTCTGTAATATTAGTTGTGAATAATTAATTATTGATTCATATGATAAGGAAATATTTATTTTATGTGGATATAAATGAGGGATATATTTTTGTGGTTAAAAATGAAGGAGTTTATGTTGAGGTGTTTTATCTGTATTTTTGTCGGAACGGAGGTATTGAAAATCAAATTAGGGTTTTTAAGATATTTTGCGAGGGTTATAATTTTTAATCCGACCGTTGGATCGTGGTAATATTTGGATATGTTATACATATATAAGTTGAGTATATGTCCACAAATTTTGAACCGTTAAAAATGAACGTATGATTTGTTATGAATTTTACGAGATGACTGGTTCAGAAATTGTTGAATTTCGGAGTTAATCATTTTGGTGGAAAATTCTAGAATTGGTGGGCCCCACTCTTGGTTGGTGAAGAAATGTGCTGAGATTTTCATTCAAATGTGGTGGGTGGGAATAGTAGCAGGTAAAGTCATCAGGTTGCAGGTTAAGTCTGTTTCGGCGTGCTAACATTTTCCTATAAATAGAGGGTTAAGTTAGAATTAAAAATCACACCAGAAACATAAGCTTTCTCTCTTTCTCTCTCTATATTATGAAGCATATTTTGTGAGTATTCAGATACTTTGTGAGTTTCTATTCATCAGTACAAGTTTTCTTCAGCCTTATACCGATCAGAAGTACTGCTCTTTTGAGGTAAGGGATAGTAAGGGATTTTAAGGGTTGTTATATTTTCCGGTTTCGTAATTTTTCTGACCTTCAAAAATTTTAAAAAAATTTAAAATGATATTTTGATGAGTTTTCTTGATTGTGTCCAAAAATGGTGATTTCTGGATGTATAGATTAAGAGTTATGAATTTTATGAGAAAAGACTATTTTAAAAGTAATCGCTTATAATTTCTTGTGGTTAACTCCAAAATTGATAAAATTTTTATTAGGAGTACATGTATATGGTAGAAGTATACTCTGTAAATTTCAGAATTTTTGGACAAAAGTACAATTTTTGATAAATGTCTAAATATTCGGCTGTTTTGGCCATATGAAAAATAGTAAATGACTTTTAAAAATTCTGAGAAAAATATATGTTCACTATGGGACTATATTATGCTAAATCCCAGAAAAGAAATATTTTTGGAACTGATTTGGTATTTTTCATAAAAATGGTCTAGTTATGAGTAAATGAATTAAATATGTTTTGTGAAGTAAAAAAATTGAAAAATAGGATTTTATAACTTGAGAATCCTATATGAGGTATATGCAGATTTTTGATGAGTGTTTTGGTTATTGGTGATGAAATCTTATGAGTTTGGCATTTTAGAATGATTAAATGCATTATTTAGTAAAGTGTAAACAATTAAAATGTTTATAAACTTAAAATAAATGCAGTTGTTGATCATATTATTTTTATTATCATATATAACATTTTTATAACCCTGATGTTGAAATTCTCTTTCACTGGAGTGTAAAGATGGGTAGATTGTTGGTATGATCATGACTAGGGTTCTCTTTGGCCTGTAGTGTAAAGTTGAATTGTGACTGGTATGATCATGACCATTGAATTTATAATTAAATATCTTAAGCTTAAGTGCAAAGGTGAATTGATCAACATGGTTATAATTATTGTTTATATAAATTCTGAAATGATTATATATTTCTTTGAGATATGAATATATTTGGCCTGTAGTGCAAATATGAATTGTTGATGAATATCTTTGGCCCGTAGTACAAAGATGAATTGTTGATGAATATCTTTGGCCTGTAGTTCAAAGATGGTCTGTTGATGAATATCTTTGGCCTGTAGTGCAAAGATGAACTGTTGTTGAATATCTTTGGCCGTAGTGCAAAGATGGATTTATTAGTATGATTATGAACAGGAACTGTGATTTGGTATAACCATGATCTTCGATGTTTCAAGTAAAGACAGGTGATGAAAATTATCTTCGTCCTGGGTGAGAAGAAAAATTTAGAATCACAATTATGATTATGAGTTATTCATATGATTGTGGAAAGGAACTGTTGATTGATGTTACAGGGATAAAACATTGTTGGTGGATTTTTAACATGGAGAAGATAATAGACTTTATAGTCTATTTGACTCTTCTAATGGATTGCTCGTTCCGCTGCAACTATGGTTGAAATTTTTATCATTTACCATATGTTCTAAATCTCTAATTTATTATTGATGAAGGCTATTGATAATTTAATTATCTTTAGTTATGATATTCTTTACTGAGCTAGTTGTGCTCACCCTTTTGCTTCACAATTCCTTTCAGGTAATAAGAGTGTAGCTGGGTCGAGCGAGGGTAACAGGAAAATAGAACGGTGGTGTCTAGCTGTGGATGTTCTCCCGAAGCAGTATAGAAAAGTTTATTTAGTAGTTTTATTTGGTGAATTCAATAGGGTAAGGTGTACCCAATGTTGGAAGGGTAGTTTGCCACTATCATACAAGATGTCTAACGACATACAACCTCGTGTCATCATAAGACAAGGATGTGCTCATCCACTTGCTGAGTATATCTACGAGCACTACCTATATAATCTTGGTGTTTGTTTAAAGTATAATTCTCAATTAGAGACAGGGGAGATAATGATAAGTCAAGAGAAAACTCACCATTGGAAAGAATATGATAGTAATCTTCTTCTTTTTTTTTGGGGTCTATTGGGTCAACCAAGGATAATTCTGTAGCTATATGATATCTATCACAACCTAGAAGCATGGCCTCCCATGTACGAAGGTTTCCTTGAGCACTTCCCAAAGATTCTAATTTCTAAAACAGTTTTTGACTATACCTTTATGTAAGGTGTCATTGTGAGGTGCTGTCCACGGTTGGGATATGAGTCACATTTGGTATATATTTGTATCCAAACTCACAGCATATATGTTGTTGTATTTTGCATGACAATTGTTGTAATAAAGTTGTAGTTATTTTTGTACCATGTATTTGGCGACTCAGAATAGGTTGGATGGAATGGACCTATTTTGGGGTTGTCACATGAACCATATATAAAACTAATCATACGACGAATTTTATTTATTGTATCTTGCAAGTAAGTGAATCCGGATTGTACAATTAAATTTATTATATGGCATACACATCTAACATGAAAAAATACTCCATTTACTAAAGGCTTTAAACCATTTTTTAACATATTAATAGAATCAGTGTTATTTGTTGCATTATCTAAACTAATACTCATTATTTTATCTTTAATTTTTGAAGTACGAATTATGGACATAATTTGAGCATATATTGATACACCATTATATATGGTAATTCAAAATATTCAAATCCTTTAATTCTTTTTTGCATAAACATTTCAGAATCTATCCAATGAGCTGTAATACAAATACAACTAATTCCAGGTTGATAACTAGTAGACCAAGTATCACTAGTTAAACAAATTTTACCATCAAAATTATCAAAATATTCAATTAATTCATTTTTAGCTTTGTTATATAATTTAATTGCATCACGTTTTGTAGTCATTCTACTTACTTTTTTATATTTCGGTTGCAATGCGCCTTGAATGTAGTCGGTACAACGCGCATCGTCAAAAAAATTGAATGGAAGTTCCTTCTCGATCACTAACTTAGCTTCCCACTCTTTTTGTAATATTTGATCGTAACTCCAATTGTGACCAAAAAGATCAATTTGTGATTGAGAGCTTTCATCAGTTATTTTATGCTTCTTCAAACACGACTCGTGGTGACGGAGTAATGTGTTATTTCCTTTAACTCCAAATAAGTTGTTACATATTTTGCATTGGGCTTTTTTAATACCTTCTGCAATCCACACTTCGATAAAATGATCCCAAACAGGCGTTGTACGTTTGCTTTGCTCACCAGTAGGACGTGAAAATATTGTACTTGAACCCGAAACTGCACTTTCGGACATAATGATATTTGGATCAATTTGTGATTGTGACATTTGTGATTCTTCTAGAGTGTTAGAAGAATCCATTATATTGTAATAATAACAATCGAAGCTTTGTAAGTATTAGAGAATATCAGAATACCAACTTGAGAGATGTGAAGATTATGAATAAAGAGAATACCGATAGAGTTGTGGAAAAAATGAATGCAGAATACTCAATACAGATATTTGAGCTTTGCAGTTTAACAAATGATTTTTATAGGAGTAAAATATAACCGTTTATTTGTATTGTTAATTTATTTATTTTACTGAGCTTTATGATTTATCAGACGGACGGGACAACTCAATTTTGAACGTTGCTTATTAGAATTTGCTAGTCAACTATTTTGGATTGTACAGTTCATTGAACTTTCTTCCTTTATCTTTAATTCTCAATACTTCAATAGTTTACAATTATATATGGTACTCTCATGACTCATCTAAACAGGAAGTGGAACTTCACTAAAAGTCTAAAATCAATGAAATGACCTACTGAATACATTCCACTTACATGTGATATAATTACATAAATAATGGTATTATAATATTGAAGTCACCAATTACTTTGCAAAGATGAAGTTTTAAAATTTAAATTATTATAAAATTATAAAAATAAGTGATAATATTGTTAGATAAATTAGAATTTTTTAATTATTAAAAGTTAATTAAAAACATTTAATATATTAAACCAGAAAAATATTAAGTTTCAAACGAAGTCTTGTTTTGATTTTGAGAAACAATACTTTTACAATAAAATGTCCCTTAATATATATATATATATATATATATATATATATATATATATATATATATATGCACAATTATAAGAAAAATGATTATATATAATTAAATATATATAGTATCAATTATTTACAATACAATTAAATTCTCATAATTAATTACCATACTTAATTCTCATAATTAATTAATACGTTCAACGTTAAAAAGAAAAATAATTTTCTATTTTTAATAAACTAAAAGTATATATACAATCCTTTATTGTCTCATTCTTTATATGTGTAGATTATTTTAGATAAATAAAAATTACTCCCTCCGTCCCAAATTAATTGCTCAGTTTTGACTTTTTAAAGTCAAATTGACCATTTTTAAAACTAATCTTTTTACTACTTTTGCTAAAATATAGGTGAAGAGATTATAACCAAAAGAAAGTATATACAATTTATTACTAATCCCAATTTTTATAATTTTAGAAATATATTTATATATACTTAATTATTAATTCTAAAAATAGTCAATTTGACTTAAAAAAGTCAAAACTGAGCAATTAATTTGGGACGGAGGGAGTATTTGACATCCCAATTGTTATTCAACAATAAATACTTACTAGCCTATTAGCCTATTAACCTATTAGCCTATTAGTAAAAGACTAAAAGTAATGAGGAGGCAGCATATTAGCCTTAGTAGCCTATTAAGCATACTAGCCTATTAGGCCTGCGAAGGCTAGTCACTAGCCAGTAGCCACTAGGATGTTTGCATGTTAGCAGTCACTAGTCAGAGTGTATTGGCAATTGCTTTGTGTCACTATCATTGTAGGCTTGTAGCCGTTATTAAGCTGATAGTAATGTGTGGACTGGGCTGGCCGATGGGGGCGGGGCTGGGCTGGAGCGATGGAGCTATTTTAAATGAGTAAGGCCAGGCTATAGGCCGGTCTAGGCCAAATGCCGAACCAAGCCGAAGGCCAGGCCAGTTTGGACTTTTTGGAAGGCTAAGTCAGGCCGAATATTTGTCAAAAAATTGTGGTCTGTTTACAGCCTAGCAGGCCGGGCCTGACCTGTCCGGGCTTTGACCAGGCCTGATTTTGACCAAGTCGGGCTCAGACCAGATCAAGGTCGGGTTGCAGGCCATTTGTGCAACACTAGGTTTGCTAGAGAGAGCCATCTTATATATCATGTTCGTGTGAGTATGTTGATAAGTAATATGAATTACATGTTTTTTTGTAGTGAATATGTATAAATAGTATAAAGAAAAATATGCATTTATATGAATTTAAAAATATTAATAATTAAATATAAATTTAATTTAATTTATACTATTAAAAATGTGAAGTTACATATTAATGAAATTAAAAGTTATTAGAATTAATTTTGAGTATTGCTACCTAATAAGAAAGGGAAGAAAAGGAAGCTAAATAGTTAATATAATAGTGAGAGAAAGTGAACAGAATGAAAAATAGAAGTTTAATGAACAATTCATTAATACAAGTTCAATAAATAATAATTTATTAAGTTAATTTAAGTTTACTCGATCAATCAAATTAATCTAAATTCAATTGAGGAGTGAATAACCAAATTACTAGTATCGGTGGAGTTGCATTTTAATTGACCAAGATTCTTTAGACAATTGTTGCATTTGCATAACAAGTGCTGGAAATCAATGGCCTTTGGTTTGATACCTAACAAAACAATGAAACACTTCCCACTAGACAAAAAATACAACAATTTCGTATTGAATTGACCAACGATCAATCTAACTAAAATTTGAATAGAACAATGGTAAGTCATAATAACACGACAGATCACACAGCACAGACATTCATTAAGTAGCAAACTCAGAAGATTCAATTAACAAGATTTTCTTTTTACACAAAGCTCCGTCAATAAAGCACTATCATGCAAGTGCCAATCAACATTTCTTAGAAGATAGAGCAAGTTATGCTCACATTCATCTAGTAATTTACATAGCATACCTGCAAAAAATAGCTAACATAAGGCTTACATACATATTGCTCTAATTTGTTGAAGAGTAATCAGCTGTCTGAAAACTGTACCCAGGCTTATCGGCACAAAGAACCTAATCGCACTAAATTTCAGAAGGCTCTGAATTATGTTCTGCAAAATATTTCCAGAAAAGGGATATAAAAATTTGGATGAGGGAAATAAAAAAAAACTAACATTAGGAAATTTTATCAGGGTAAAGATGAAAGCACGTGAAATATACTTTTATATTGCCAAACCCATTTCCAGTAAAGATGCTTCTAGTGTACATTGCGATTAAGCAATCCTTGAAATGACAAGTAAAGATCTTTATTATCTGTCCCAAAAATCTCTTCTGCCTTTCTCAAAGTTTCCTGAAATCAAAAGAAAGATGCAAAAAAAGATAAAATTATCACCTGTTATCCTAACAGAATTTGACTGCCTATAATTTAAAATGGCTTCACTGATCACCTCACGAGATTGCTTTTGAGCATTTAGTTCCTTAATGTTTGCCAGGAACGCACTGAACTGTTCATATGACAAACGACTCCTGGATTCATAACAAAAACTGTCAGTAAAAGTCCTGTGAAACTACGAAAAATTGTTTTAATCAGCCAAGCTGTCTGGTAAATCCAAGAACAAGGGACAACAGAGGATGATGCTAATTGTTTTTTTGTTCTCTAATCCTTGGTCAAATCATTTCTTTACAAGTTGGTCCACAAGACTTATTTAACATGCAGCTTTGATTGATCATTAAACCAATAGCATATTGAGGTAGGATCATACATTAATTAATTTTGAAGATTTCCAAAAAGTTACTGAGATTTATAAATGACTCACCTAGCTTGCCGGAAGAACTCCTTCCCGTCAATCCGGGGCGTGCGTGCTTGAAAATTTTGAAGCAAAAATGAGGTTAGGCTAGAATATGCAATAAAATAGAGAATAAAATAAATAGCAAGTGGTTGTATTACAAATTAGATATATATGGGTTGCTGCAAGGGGGCATGTGAGCAGTATACAATCAAAATATCATAAAAAGAACAGGTGGTAGTTTTTTTAGCAACTTTGACGCTTACAATAGTTAAATTTCTCCCAAAAAAAGAAAAGGCTAAAACAGCAGTGGTAACTCTTCAACACCTGTCATGGAGCGCCCACGAGGAGGAGAATTTGCTGCTGATGACTGTTGGCTGGATGGATACCATGAAGACAAGGAAGCCCGTCCTTCATACTGAGCTTTTGTTGGAGACGTGGCCCCAGAGGCTGTCTGAGGAGATTCAGCAACAGAATACCTTCTAGGGGACCCATTTGTTGATACAATTGGAGTTGCAGTTGGAGTAAGCCGGGGTGTAATATACGGAGTCACTGAAAATCTGTGTCCCGTTTGCTTCAAGGCTGTAGTCCAAAAATTTATATTATTTTATAAAAATAAAATATAATTGAGCATATACAATGCTAAATAAACCGGTGGGCAGACTGCAAGTACCATCATCCACGGTGTTTCTGCTTTCTATAGATCCCCTTAAAGAATGTTGTGTTGTGTAGCCATTACTCTCCTCTGTAAAGTGATAAGTATAAAAATAATAACAATTACCACCAGATGGCGGGATGGAACCAAAAGCAAACTATATTTGCAAAAAGCAATGTAGAGATAACAGTTATTAAGCATCATGAAATTATTGTGAAAATGCATCTAAATACAAAATTTCATAAAGTCGGGTATAAATTTACCCTTGGTAGGATTAGGTTTGGGAATTGATTGGTCACATGTCTCTATATCAACAGTTTCAGCTTGCTGAGGAGACAAAACAGAGCCAATTTGTTTATTAGGACAACTGTACATATCAGAATTACCACATATGTACAAGTCTTTAGAAAAAAACTACCGTACAAACAAACTAGAATCAATAGGAAAATGAACAACAATAATATACTGGTGATCTTACAGATGAATCGTCATCGTTTAATGACTGCATCAATTGTCTTTTGAATGTCTCCAACTGCCAAAAGGAATTAATGTTATGCGTCAAAGAAAACTTACTTTAAGGTTCTGACACTACCCAAAAAAAAATAAGAATGTTGTGAAACAAAATCAATTTCTAACCTATTTAGTCCTTCAAGGGGGAGGAGAGGATAGAGAGAGTAAGAGAAGAGAAGGGAGTGAGAGAGAGAGGGAGAGATGTGAAGCTGAATATTATACAAATAGATTCAACAAGATTACAAGAGACTTAGACACCCAAAAACTTAATAAAAGATAGATTCCAAGTATTAGGTTCATTTAGTACAATATAATTTATAGACTTTGGTAAGTTCCTCTAATCAGCTCTATCAATCATTGTGAACAGGGGGAGTCAGTAGATTGTTGTGGCTAATACTAAATTCATTAGTGATGCGGCTGACCGCTGAAGTTAGAGTCTCAATAACAAAGGAAAACAACCTTCATATGAAAGAGCTATATCTGGGTATGCAACATATCACCCGCAGAGTTGAATGAAAATTTAACAGCTTAACCACACATTTCCAAGAAACGAAACTCAACCACAAATTTTAATATTGTCCTCGGGTCCCATTTTCCTCAGAGTATAGTTTAGTGATCCAAAGAATGTCCGGTCAAAAAATGGTTCAAGATCTACTCAACCATTTGACCAAAAAAAATTAACCAGTATATGCAAAATACAAATTAACAACTGAATCTGATCCTTCTATAAACTTGAGATTATTTGAAACTCACATGGAATATGCACTAAGTTATGAAATTTTGGTGGTGGACACGACAAGTACAAGTTCAAGATTTATCATATTTAACATCCACGTGAAGCCGCTTCATCATAAAGTAGATCTTTAGTAGTGGAGAAAAGAAAAGGGAAGGGGAAAAACGGAAAGAGAAAATCATACTTCCTATATCAAGCACCAACTAATATCATATTGAAATCAAGATTTTTCACGTTAAAGGTATATATGAGTTGGGAAAGATATTAATAATGTTTCAAAACAAACTACAATGTCTAACCTTTTAAAATCAAGTCATACCTAGAAGACTCGTGAAGCTTAATCAACTCAAAACCATGTTTAGACTCAGTTTAGGATACAGAAATTACTTTCATATTTCATGTTTTGTAAAACTCTTTCTCCCTATCTCTTTAGTAATGTTGCATCTCCAGCATCTGTTGCATTAGTTATTTGGTGATAAGTTCAGCTGTCGCATTAGTAACTTAGTCTACTACTATTTATGTTCAGAAAAAATGAATAACAGCAAAATAAGAAGGGGTTAAGGATGGAGCCAACATCATAGACTTTAAAATAGACTTCCTATAGCATAAACCAGTTAACCCTCTTCTGAGTTTAAGGTAATACTAGTTAGGCTGTGTTTGATTACCTCTTACTGCCTCTTAATAGAAGTACCTCTGATTTAGTCAGATGCTAAACATGTTTGGTAAAAAAAAATTTGCCTCTTAATGCCTCTTAATCGGTAAGGAACAAATATAAATCTATATTACTCAGAGGTGGATCTGAACGAAATTAGCTATTTTTGGACAAAAATATCCTCTTCAGTATTACAAAATTCCTATTATATCCCTCTCTCTTCACTTTCCAGATTCTCAAATCGATCATAACCCTTTTCCTCCTCTCCCTTCTCTTTGATTTCCATAGCCAGACCACCACAACGGCACCATCAACATATCACCATTACCATCATCATCTTCAATTCCTCCATCACCCAGACCCAGACGACGATGGATTTAGAATCAAACTCGTTGAATACTGGCGTCGGAGATCAACGGCTCCAACAAGATGCGACAGAGCGACCCTAGAATTTGAGAATACAATGATACGAGATCTGCTTGTGTATATATGAATGTGTGTACAGGAATTTGGGTTTCCGGCAAAAGGCCGGAGATTCAAAAGTTGAAATTTTGAAATTGTTAGATGAGGCGAGTGCCAACAGAAGTTTATACAATACCAAAAGGCTCTCTCTCTCTCTAAAATTTATCTTTTGGGAGGTAATAAAGAGAGCTTCTTCACAATTTAGCTCCAATAGGCAGTAGTTGGGCACATCTACATCTCGTGTTGCCTTTTTTTTATAATTTTGTTCTGGGCAAATTAATACTCATATCTGGAGAAGAAAGAATGAAGTGAAGAAGATAGAGAAGAGTTTTTTTACTAAAATTGAATATAGTAGGTGGAGGGTTAAATATTTAGACATTTTATAAAAATTAATTATCAAACATCATTTTTTTGTTCAGATACAATTTTAGACAAATGCTCTATATTATTCAAATGTTTAAACTATTCAGATCTTAACATTTAATTTTATCAAACATAGCCTTAGTACGGAAACAGTCATCTTCAGTTGTTCCCTCTGTCCATGTTTATGTGGACACCTTTCCTTATTTTAGTGTCCAAAAATGAGGCCACCAAAAACAACTCAGGTCAAATCCCGAGTCCGAAATAAATTTCGAGTCAAATCTCAAGTCCGTATCGAATCGAATCAAATTCATCAAAATAAGACCTCAAACCACTAGCTCAATAGTATCTTCTTGGGTCATCTTAGCCCACCACAGGCTCCCAAAAGGTTATGACTTGAAGGTATTATTAGTAGTAACTTATTTTCTTATATGCAGACAAAATTTTCCCCCATCTTTTGATGTGGTACTGGGGTGTTACAAACTCCCCCACTTAAATTTCCGACGTCCCCGTCAGAACCGATCACACACACGGCCCAAAGATATTTGCCTCTCTAACCATTGTGAGATAATACCGGCTGGCTTCGTGTCCCCACCTCCGGACCTCCATCTCTCAATTGTGGAATAATACCACCAGTCTTCGTATCGCCACCTCCGACAACCCGATCGAATGACCCGACTCGAGCTTTCGAGAGTCGGCTCTGATACCATACGAAACAACCCGGGTCAAATCCCGAGTCCGAAATAAATCTCGGGTCAAATCCTAAGTCCGAATCGAATCAAATTCATCAAAATAAGGCCTCAAACCACTGGCCCAATAGTATCTTCTTGGGTCATCTTAGCCCACCACAGACTTCCAAAAGGTCATGACTTGAAGGTACTATTGGTAGTAACTTATTTCCTTATATGCAGACAAATTTTTTTCCTATCTTTCGATGTAGGACTGGGGTGTTACAAACTCCCCCACTTAAATTTCTGACGTCCCCGTCAAAACCGATCACACACACGGCCCAAAGATCTTTGCCTCTCCAGCCATTGTGGGATAATACTGGCTGACTTCGTGTCCCCACCTTCGGACCTCCGAACCTCTGGACCTCCGGACCTCCATTGTGGGATAATACCACCAGCCTTCATGTCCCTACCACCGGCAACCCGATCGGATGACCCGACCCGAGCTTTCGAGAGTCGGCTCTGATACCATAAGAAACAACCCAGGTCAAATCTCGAGTTCGGAATAAATCTCGGGTCAAATCCCAAGTCTGAATTGAATTAAATTCATCAAAATAAGACCTCAAACCACTGGCCCAATAGTATCTTCTTGTGTCATCTTAGCCCACCACAGGCTCCCAAAAGGTCATGACTTGAAAGTACTATTGGTAACAACTTATTTCCTTATATGCAGACAAATTCTCCCCCCATCTTTCGATGTGGGACTGGGGTGTTACACTACCTCTCAGCTCAAGCTACTTTTATCCTAAACAGTAGAGGCAATAAATTTTTCGTGTTCATCAACCGATTCTGAAACCAAAGAAGAGTAGGTTCCCCAAAGTAGTTGGGTGTGTCTTCTTTGAACTCAAAAACAATTTGATTAAATTATTCCTAGCAAGTGAATAGTATCAACTAGGCTATTCCGAAATTGCATCTAGAAACATATAAACCTTATGCACAAAATTATTAAGCTTTCTCCTCCTAAAACTATGTGCCCATACATGGACAATTCTAAAGGTTAAATGTTGACCTCTTCCCTCCTAAAGCTATGTGCCAACACAATATGGCCACATAAACATCACTGAGGAGTATATCACAATCGGGGCAGGTGGGGCAATTGCCCCTACTGGCATTCGAAATTGTTATACTCAACATGTAATCATGCAAAAGGCATACATAAACCTTTGTCTTGCACCTAGTTTCCATTGCACTTAGTTTCCATTGCACTTTAACTCTCTAGCTTTGCCACGCAGCTAACAGACGTCACACCAAATGATTTTAAACACATAACCAGCGAATTTCTCAACGGCCAACAAAAATGAAAAACTATGATGAACCCAAAGTTTCAATTTATTCAAACCAGTCCTAACTCCTAATATACTTTCATGTGATTGAAAATATTTAAGAAGGAAAATGGACAAAAATGAAACCAAAGAGCACCGAGTTGGAGATAACAAAAAGATAAATCTACTTGTAAAACATAATTAATTGACTTTTTCATCGAGTAAAACATATTTAATAGACTTAAAATACACAAAATCGGCTTATGCGCTCAGAAAATAAATTAATACCAAAAGTGCATTCATACAAGGCTCAACTTTTATACTAAAGTACCAAACCAGTTCTAGCATTTGAAAAAATAAAAGTTTCATTCTTTACAATAGGCACTATAATAAAAAGTAATCCACACCCTTATATAATGAAATGAGGAAAAGGGGAAAAAAATCTCACCTTTGCTAAATCACGACTTAGTTTCTTCGCCGTCATAGCCAACGAATCCCGTTCCCTTGACAGCTTCATCTTTATAATAAAAAATTAAAATAATAACAACAAATTAATCAACTAAAATTAGAAGAAGAAAAATTTTAAAATGCACAATAAATTCATCATACATTATCTTCGAGAGTGACTTTCAATTGCAATTCGACGTCTTGATAAGCCTGTTCAAGGTGCAAAACTTTATCTTCCAGCTGCACTATAACACGATCCTTTTCACTTAACGTTTGCCTCAATTTACCCGTCTCCGATTCGAGCTTCGACACGCGCGACGCAATCGCCATGGACGTGATTTTTCGAGCTAGATCGAGCTGGTCATATGGATCCGTAGGGATTACAGACAGAATTTCATCCGGTAAATGGAAATCCGGCCCGCCGGTGCTGTTCTGCGACATCGGAACCCTAATTTCTCTTTCTAAATCGGGGAATTTATTAGAGATTAAAAGAATTTTAGAGAGAGAGGATAGAGATGGCCTAACAATTTCGGACAAAACGATGACGATTGGAATAGGGATTATGAATTTATGAGTAAAGAATGAATTTTGAATAAAAAAATTGGAAATCGTACGGGATTGTATTTTCTTTTTCTCTCTCCTAACTTATTCTCTTTCTCGGGGAATGTGTGTTTGGTTAACGACGTGTTTTGCGGCTGTTTGTCTGACTTTGAAATGTTTTCGTTTCCCTCCAAATTGTCCGACTAATAAATATAGATCCCAAAGGCTAATAATATATTTGGAAATTATTTTTATTGCTGGACCCATTGTCACTTTTAAAGAGTGACTATTTGGTTCTTTCAAAATTTGAACGTACCTGTTTCTAAAAATAAATGTAGGGGAGTTTGTTACCGTTCATTTAAAATGGTTATCTCAAAATTTTGATAATGGAGATGGTTGTCTTTATAAATTGTATTTGTTATATTGATAATTTTATATTTATAATCAGATATCCGATAAAATATTAATATTTTTAGTAATTAAATGACTAAAAAATAGGTGATAATATGAGATTATCACTGTCGACGACGAAAAATTTTCAATTTCTTTAAATGTTTAGATTTTAGGAAAAGACCGACATTAGTCGACTTATTTTATAAATATTTGATTTTGATTATTGAGCAGAATTAGACAGAGACGTTAATTGGTATGATTTACAATGGATGTACCAACTCATCCGGATTTGAAAATTTTCGCAATATGGCCCAATATGCGATTCCGTAACATTTGGTCTGAAACTCGAGATTCATAAACTTCGAGAGCTTGCTTAAGCGAGGAGAATGTGTTAGGCACCGCCTGACTTCCGTGAAAACACCGTTACCACATCTTATTGATTTCCTATGCATAAAAGAGTGTGTGTGTGTGTGTGTGTGTGTGTGTGCGCTTTTATTTTAAGGTTTATTCTAAGCCTCATTGTGAGTTTATTTGAAAGTAGTGTTGTACCTCTTTGGACCTATGCACGAAGGATTTGATTTAATAAAAAATTCATTTTAGACAAAAGTATATTGAAATGACGTTTTAGAAAATAAGGTTTTCAAATCTTTCGTCAAATAGGAATCGAGGTCCTTCGATACTTTCTTTTATTAATCCTAAGTAAATCTACCATGAATCGCTTTATTCTTTATGAAAGCTTTTTGTGGTTTTGATTTGAAAATCGCTTTAGGTGATAATGCATGCAAGGAAAGCGCCAAATAGGGTCGGATCATCATTGGGCATGAAAGCCATCTCGATGAACCCGAACACCCACAATCATAATTTGCACTATAACGAGATCTTAAATCTGACTTTTTGGGACTAACCCCTCAAACTTGTTTTAAGGTCTATTATTACATGTACAACAATTTTGCGTTATTTAAACATTACATTGTAAACAAAAAGTCCATCGTAAGAATCTAGTTGAGATCCGATCATTGGATTTCGACCCCGGGATTCTTAGGCTCACATTAGAATACTTAAATATATGTATAACATATCCTAAACTCGGTATGAGGTGATTTCATCAGTTGAAATCCCTATCACGAGCCATTAGAACCCCCTCACCTTTAGATATATATTTAGGGCTTTACGGGGTGACCGAGACTTACCAAAAGCATTTAAACGACTCGATCTACCATAGATCTAAGCCGATCTAGCTTATGGGTTAGGGTTTCAAGCTCCATAAGTGGTTAAAGTGCTAGATCCAGTTAAATCTAGGTAGATCTAGTCAATTGACTTGGTTTCTAACAATATATACACAATATAATCAGTAAAATCTCTAGATCTACCAATTACTACACAATATATATGTAAAACAACAAGTCTAACTAGATACAAATAATATGTAATAGATCTAGTACATTGAACACAATTTTACAAAGAAAATGAGCAAAAGTTAGCCTTTTTCACCTTGGAGGATGCGTAACAAGCCTCTCGGGACACAAATTTAAGCTCTACAACTCCAAGTGTATGAGATCTATGATATATGTGGAAGATTTGAGCTAAATCTAGTGTTATAATGCTAAACCCAAGCTTTTATCTATCTAGATCTGTAAGACCCCAACTTTTTTATAAATAAAATCGAATTTCCTCTAATTATTATTTTAAATAATAAGGTGTTAATTTGATATAATGGTTTGGTTATAGGTGAAATGTGTAAATTTTGTAAAATAAGCAAATGGTTATAAAATATTCATTGTTGTAGGGGAATATTCGTTTGGTTGTGGAATATTCTTACTGTCGGGGAATATTCATACGATGGCACAAACAATTATGGGCCCCATAACGGAAAACGGTCGGATAAAAAAAACGATAAGTTTGAGTTTTTATAAATAATGGCGTAGTTGTTACCGTTAACACTGTTGGAATACCTGGTGGTTAAAGTACAGAAATACGCGTGATTGCACAGTAGCACACGGTATTGCATTCTTACGTAAGAAGACACTACTCAATAATTATTACAGTAATTACTGTTCAATATTTTATTTTATTGATTCAATAATTGCTATGTTGATATTTTATATTATTATTTTTTCAATAATTGTCACTGCACAGTATCTTTCATTATCAAATCAATAATTCATATTATTTGAATAATATTATTAGATAGCATTATTGGCAATGTTTAAGGAAGTTCTGTCTAAGGAGAGGTTTGATCACCTAATTGCGCGCCAGTAAGGAGAAATCCTTATCAGAAAGCCTCCTCTTTTCTGGGAACGATCTGGTTGTCATAATTGTGATTCTATAATATTATTTGTGAATAATTAATTATTAATTTATATGATAAAGAAATATTTATTTTATGTGAATATAAATGAAGGAATTAATGCTGAGGTGTTTTATCAGTATTTTGTCAGAATGGAGGTATTAAAAATTATCAGTATGTGGATTTCGGACATTTTCTGTTTAGAATTTGGAAAAACTTTCTTCTACAAAGTTGTAGAGAATTTAATTTTCTATAGAATAGACATGAGATTTGAATTTTTCTGATAAAAGGATTATTTATTATGAATTATTGAAGTTTTGGAAATAAATATTTTTATTAAAAATATGGTGGGCCCCACTTTTGGTTGGTGTGAAATTGGCTGATTTTGGTGGGACCCACTTAAGGTGTGCTGAAATCTGATCAATTGTGGCGTGGTTGAACATTTTTGATAAATTATTATTTTATTAAATTAGTCTGTTTTGGCGTTCTAGTATTTTCTTATAAATAGGATGCTTAGTTAGAATTGAAAATCATACCAGAAACATAAGTTTTCTCTCTCTATATTATCGAGCGTATTTTGTCAGTATTTAGATACTTTGAGAGTTGCTATTCAGTGCAAGTTTCTTTCAGCAACATATCCGATATTTCAGTCAGAAGTACTGTTCTTTTGAGGTAAGGAATGTTATTTTTTTCGTAAATGATGTTATTTTTTTAATATCATTATACAAAAATATTGGTATGAATTTTATTGTAGAATTTTTACCTTTTCGTGTCGGGATTACTATTCACGTATACATCACTATTCACGTATACGGTACTATTCACAAATACGACACTATTCACAAAAAAATAAATTTTTCTTTCTTTGTCCAGGTTGTCTATTGTGGTTACTATCTTTGATTGTATTCATGTCTTGATCTTTATTTTTTTAATTATACTCCACAATTGATTATTATGGAGTATTTTTGAACTTGGATAAACTGTAATACGAATCCATAATATTTGTCCATTTGTCTCACTGGATTCGTTTTCTTTAAGATATTTTTCATCATCCTCAGTCATAAATGATGATATTACTAAATATCTTTGGCATGTAGTGCAAAGATGAATGATTAACTGATGAATATCTTTGACCCGTAGTGCAAAGATGAACAGGTATTGAGATGAACATGACCAACTGGTGATACAAATGAATATCTTTGGCCTATAGTGCAAAGATGAATATTTGATTCAAGATGTATATTGATTGATGTTACAGGGATAAAATATTGATGATGGACTTTTAAATCTTAGAAGATAGTAGAATTCATTCTCTACTTGACTCTTCTAATGGATTGATATTTTCGCTGCAGTTTTGATCTAAAACTTGTTGTCTATTATATTCTATCAGATTTTTTTCCCTGTTGAAGACTAATGATAATTTGTTGTATATTATCTTAGTCATAATATTTTTTACTGGGCTAGTTGAGCTCACCATTTTCCTTTTTGTACCATTTTTCTTTTTAGGAGGCGAGACTATAGTGGGAACTAGTCGGGGTGTGGAGTGATGTTTCCATTCAGTTGTGTTAGCAGTCCTCACTATTTTATAAAATAGTGTGATAATAATTGTAATGAGGACTCCTTTTGAGTTTGAATACTGTCTATTAGACAATATTTGTATTTAAACTCATAGTATATGTGTTATCGTATTTTGCACGACAATTATATTAATGAAGTTGTAGTTATTTTCTGTACCATGTATTTGGCGACTCAGAATGGGTTGGGTGGAATGGACCTATTTTGGGGGCGTCACAGTTGGTATCAGAGTTTAGGGATATGGTCTCTGGCGGAGATCGGGGAATAAAACTAGGAGGGGAGAGACGAGTAAATCCTTCGCTAGTGTATCCTACATAAGCTTATTTATTGGTCGGTCATAATATAGGGGTACTATGTGGTATATCAATTTTTTTAATTAACCCTTGTTTTATGGTAGTATTTGAGAATGACAGCTGAGAATGTTAACAATAGAGTGAATGAGACTGTTGAGACACCTTTAATCACCAACCAGGAGAATGTGCAACAGGAAGGCAATATTCCTCCTATAAACAACACTACCGAACAAACGATGAATGATGGAATGTTTAGAAGCTTTTTGAAGTTCATGCAAAATCAGACGAGGGAGACTCGTGTACAAAATACGAGTGGAAATGATAGTAACGCATGGCTTGTCACAGCCAAGCAGTTCAAAGAGTTGGGACCACCAGAATTTATGAGAAAATCGGATCCGATCAAGGCGGTAACGTGGGTTAAGTAAAATACCAAGATATTTGATGTCTTGGGATGCATGGAGGAATAAAAGGTTCCATTCGCCACCTTTATGTTCCGTGGTGAGGCAGACTACTGGTGAGAGTCTGTGAAGCGTACCCAGCCAACCACACTCAATATGTCTTGGAAAACGTTTCAAAAACTGTTCAATGACAAGTACTTTCCTGAAAGTATTCATCATATGAAGGAGGTAGAGTTTATTAGACTGGAATAGAACAACATGACTATGTCCCAGTACGAGACTAAGTTCGCAGAGTTATCCAGGTTTGCACCTCATTTGGTAGAGAATGAGGAACGTATGACGCGAATGTTTCTGAGAGGTCTGAAACCTGAAATTCGGCAATATCTTATCTCTCATAAAATTTCTCTATATTCAGATGTTGTAAACAGAGCTCAATTATTAGAGCGAGATAATGAGTATGTTCAACCGAGGGACCACAACCAGTGTCATACCAGTGGCAGCAGTCATCGGAGCAATGACAACTAGCGGGAAGGAAAATATTCGGACAAAAGCCGTAACCACTCTGGTGGTAATCGTGGCCATGATAGTAGAAGAAGCGAGTCGGGGGGAGGTTTCAAAAAGAGAAGGTACAATAATGATAACGTGAAGACGTCAGCACCAGCATCAACTATTTCAAGGGGAGGAGAACGATCACCGGTCTCTTGTTATAAATGCGGGAAAGAGGGACACATCAGCCCAAATTGCCCACAATAATTCAAGGTATGTTATAACTGTGGAAAGGAAGGTCATATAACTAGAGATTGTCCTATAGCAAAACCAAGTCCAGCGGAAATGGTGACTCTAAAGACTGTCCCGGACAAGTCAAAGTCGGTGGTTCCTGGAAGGGCATTTGTCGTGACTGCCCAAAACGCGTGAACCCGAACGAGGTAATCACGGGTAAGCTAATCATAAACTCTTGCGAAGTTTATACCTTATTAGATACCAGTTCTACCCATTCTTTTATCTCTCCTGCTTGTGCTCAACGTTTGAACTTAACTTCGGAGAAATAAGACATCTGTTAAGACTCCGTTATGAGAAACTTTAATTACATCTACTGTTTATAAATCTTGCTTGATCCAAGTTGGTACCATTACATTACCTATTGATCTTATTTCTTTGAAAATACTTATATTTGATGTGATTTTAAGGATTGATTGGTTAACTATTCATCATGCCAAAATTGATTATTTTCGTAAGGTTGTTAATTTTCATATTCCTAACCAACCTGTTATGCGAATTCAAGCAACCAAACCACTGAAGTCAATCACTGTCATATCAAGCCATAAAGCCATTCATTTATTGAAAAACGGATGTCAAGCTTTCTTAGCCCATGTCACGGACTTGAACAAAAACATGTCAGATTTGAATAATATTTTTGTTGTTAGTGAATTTCCTGACGTATTTCCTAAAGAACTTCCCGGTCTACCCCTAGAACGTGAAGTTAAATTCTTTATTGACCTTGAACCTGGTACAAAGCCCATTTCTAAAATCCCATATCGAATGGCTCCTATTGAACTTCAGGAGTTAAAGGTCCAACTACAGGAGTTGTTAGACATCGGTTTCATTCGTCCTAGTACATCTCCTTGGGGTGCTCCTATTTTATTCGTAAAGAAGAAAGATGGGAGTATGCGACTTTGTATTGACTATCGGGAATTAAACCATGTCACCGTCAAGAATATGTATCCGCTACCTTGCATTGATAACATGTTCGACCAGTTGCAAGGAGCGCAATTCTTTTTAAAGATTGATCTTCGTTCTGGATATCATTAGCTAAAGATTAAAACTGATGACATTCCAAAGACTGCCTTCAGAACTCGGTACAAGCATTATGAATTCTTAGTCATGTCTTTTGGATTGACTAATGCTTCTGCTGCTTTCATGGATATGATGAACCGTGTGTTCAAGGAATATTTGGATCAGTTCATTGTTGTCTTTATTGATGACATCCTCATCTATTCCAAAAGCCGTGAAGATCATGAGCACTATTTGAAGCTAGTACTTCAAAGGCTTCGCGATAACAAGCTATATGCCAAGCTGAAGAAATGCGAGTTCTAGCTTGAGAAAGTAGCATTCCTTGGGCATGTGGTGTCAAAACATGGAGTATCTGTTAACCCGGTGAAGATTGAAGCCATACAAAGTTGGGAGCAACCGAAGTCGGTGACCGAAGTACGTAGTTTTCTGGGCTTAGCTGGTTATTATCAGAGATTCGTGGAAGGATTTACTTGAATCGCTACTCCGTTAACTCAGTTGACTCGGAAAGATACAAAATTCGTATGGAGCGAGGAATGCGGCAAGAGTTTCCAAGAGCTCAAAAGGAGACTCATTTTGTAAGACCCCAACTTTTTATAAATGAAATTGAATTTTCTCTATTTATTATTTTGAAATAGTAAGGGTTGATTTGATTAATGTGGTTAGTTATTGGTAAAATACGCAAATATTTTAAATAAGCAAGTGGTTATAAAATATTCATTGTTGTCGGGGAATATTCGGTTGGTCGTGGAATATTCTTGCTGTCGGGGAATATTCGTACGACGGCGCAGCCTTTTGTTGGCCCCATAACGGAAAGCGATTGGATGAAGAAAACGACGAGTATGAGTTTTTATAAATAACGGCGTAGTTGTTACCGTTAACACTGTTGAAATACTCGGTGGTTAAAACGCAGTAAGACGTGGTGTTGCACAGTAGCACACAGTATTGTACCAATTATTGATTCTTACGTAAGAAGTCACTACTCAATAATTGTTACAGTAATTACTATTCAATATTTTATTTTATTGATTTAATAATTGCTACGTTGATATTTTATATTATTGTTGTTTCAATAATTATCACTGCACAGTATTTCCCATTATCAGATCAATAATTCATATTATTTGAATAATATTATTAGATATCATTATTGGCAATGTCTAAGGAAGTTTTGTCTAGGAGAGGTTATTTAATTGTGCACCAGTAAGGAGAAATCTTTACTGGAAGGCCCCCTCTTTTCTGGGAACGACCTGGTTGATATACTTATATATATGAACTGTGTGTCGAACTATGTTCGATGAGCCTGGATTTACATTCGGTGCGTTTACTACTTTAATATATATATACTTATATATATATATTAACTATTGGACTTTGTATGATGAGCCTGGATTTTATATTCGGTGCGTTTATCGCTTATATATATATACTTACATTTCGTCCCACCTAGAGTTTACTTCGTGGTGGTTGACCGTTTTTATTGCTTTCTGTACCTTTCGTCCCGCCTGAAGTTTCCTCCATGGCGGTAGATAGTTTTTACAGCTTTATTTACATTTCTGATCCCCCATGGAGGTGCTTCGTGGTTGGTGATCATGTCTGTATATATATATTTACAGCTTTTATATATATACCTGCTTACTGCGTTTATATCAAATGCGGCATCATGTGAGCCTAGGAATCATGTGATCACAGATTCAGTCCACTGAATCTAGATTTGGTTCCCGTGATGGACCTTTTCAGCTGTAAGCAGCTTGTAAATTTATCTGTGATGTTTGGATTTCCTTAGATGGTTTTCATACCCACGAGGAATTCAACACCTTTTTGTATATTATCTTCATATAGATGCCTAGCATCTGTAAAATAAAATCAACCAAGCCTAATATTGAATAAAATGGGAGTGTAAAAGGTCTCAATTACTATTGGGCACTGGGTTTGAAAAATCTCTTCTAAAACATCACTGCCATATCTTGTTAAAAACTGAATTTTTATACAAATTCAAACCCTGTGTATATAGGTGCGAACGAGGCCTCGCACTACTTCCAAATAAAAGCACATTGACCCACACACACACACACATTCATATAATAGTTTCTTGAAAAGTGGCGGTCACCGTGGCAACACAGATGTCGGGGGGGGTGCCTAACACATTCCTTCCGCATAAGCAAGTCCCCGGACCCTAATTGAATCTCGGTTTCACTGACCCGTTTAGCAGTGTCACATCAATGGGTCAATGTGCAAACCTTTTCTCAGTTGTGATGGTACAACCAGTTAAAAAACCAACTGGCGACTCTTATAGTCCAATCGTCGACATTACACATGTCGGACCTTTTTCACTTATTTTTTCAAACAAATCTCACCTAAAATGAGAACACAAAAGAACAGGTAACGAAAAGGGACAAATAAAAATCCCGACGTCGACACCAAGTCCATCTATGCACGTAAGCCAAAGATGACTTTAATCACAATATAAGCATGAGGATGATGACAATTCAATAAAACAAGTTCAAGATAAATTTTAAAGATTTATAATTTTAATTTATCTAGAAATCAATAACGTCTAAATTGTCAACATGATACTGCTTTGTGGAGCAAAATTCAAGAATGCTCAGAAGAATATTTCCATGTAAAGATACTGGATGAAACACAAATATCTAGGATATTCTACTAATTTCATGGAGTATAGAAGCTAAAACTTTAACCAACTGAGTATAATAGAATATATGAAACTGCAAATAGATTTTTGTCCGCCATGCGGTAATCCACGTAGACAGATCATTTCCACAATTTAATAACGAATGAATACGAAAGATCATTCACCATGCATGCGGTAATCCACATAGACAGGTTATTCCAATAGAATAATAAAAAATAGAATAACAGAAGAATTCATCAGGCATGCGATAGACCGCACAGACATGTTATTCCGATAGAATAATAAAGAATGGAACCAGGTCATGCGTAATCTGCACAGATAGGATATTCCAACAGAATAATAAAGAAGGGAACCAGGACATGCGTAATCCGCACAGACAGGATATTCCAACAAAATAATAAAGAACGGAATAACAACAGAATTCACCAGGCATGCGATAGACCGCACAGATAGGTTATTCCAACAGAATAATAAAGAATGGAATAATAGAAGAATTTCACCATGTATGCGGTACTTCGCATAGATAGGTTATTCCAACAAAATAATAAAGAATGGAATAACAACCCTTACGAGTATTGAAAGAAAATAACTCTCTTCATGAATACGAAGGAATAATACCCCTTACCTTAGAAGAAACTGAATACTGGAATAGTGAGGTAGCAGACTTCTCTTCTTCTTTCTCTCTATAATTTCTCTCTATAATAATTGCTTTATAGCTTTAGTAAATTGATGAGAAATTAAGGAAGAATGAGCTTCTATTTATAAGAAAATATAATTTCAATAATTGCACGTTTTGGGGTTCAGAATATTACAGTATAATACCTCCCTCTTTTTTTTATTTTTAATTTAGTCCTGCAAGTATTATCAAACTTTCACCACCTCCCCTAATAGTAAATAATGTGAATTAATAGTAAATCATGTGAATCAATAGTTATAGACATGTTAAAATACGAATTACAGTATAGTACCTCCATCTATACATCTATTTTTAACTTAGTCATGCAAGTATTATCAATCTTGCACCACCACTCCTAATAGCACAAAAATGTGAATCAATAGTAGACACATGTAAATAAATAGTTATAATCATATGAATTAATAGCAATTAATTGCTCATTTATCCGATTAATTACCCGATTGGTCAGTATAACTTCCAGACATCAATTAATATCGAAATAAATGTCGATTTCCACTAACACTAATAATTTTAACACAATAAAACTATCAATTTCATCTTTAATTAACACGAACTTATTCATCATTAATATCATAACTCATAATATTTAACAACCAGATCATTCCCAGAAAAGAGGGGGCTTTCCGATAAGGATTTCTCCTTATTGGCACGCAATTAGGTGACCAAACCTCTCCTTGACAAAACTTTTTAGACATTATCAATATTGTAAATAATAATATAAATAACATTATCATCTCAATTATTGATTTAATAATATAACATATTATGCAGATGATACTGTGACAATAATTGAATCAATAATATGAGAGATATGATGCAGCAATTACTGTAGCAATAATTGAATATAACTGAGTGACTTCTCACGTAAGCATCAATAATCAATACCGTGTGCTACTATACAACCTCGCGTATTACTGTACTTTTACTACCGGGTAGTTCAACAGTTTAACGGTAAAACTTCCGCCGTTATTTTTATAAAAGGATAATTATGTCGTTTTCTAACTACGACAATACTTTCGTTGTGGGGTCAACCAATGATTGTGCCGTCGTACGAATATTTTCTGTTAAAACGAATATTCCCCGACCAATAGAATATTATATAACGACTTGCTTACTTTGTAAAATTTGTAAATATTACCCATATCTATAATATTATATCAATCCACACCATAATTGTGACGCCCCCAAAACAGGTATACAACACCCATTCTGAGTCGTCAATAACATGGTACAGAAAATAACTACAACTTTATTATTACAATTGTCGTGCAAAATACGACAACACATATACTGTGAGTTTAAATACAAATATTGTCATCTAGACAGTATTCATACTCAACTAAGAACTCATTATACTTAATGATACACTATTTTACAAAATATTGAGGACTACTAAAACAACTGTCTTGAACCATCATTCCATACCCCGACTAGTACCTGCTACATTCTCGCCTCCTGAAAAGAAAATGGAACAACAAGGAAAAGGGTGAGCTCAACTAGCCCAGTAAAGAATATTATGACTAAGATAATATACAACAAATTATCGTTAGTCTTCAACAGGGAAAAATTTAATAGAATACAATAGACAACAAGTTTTAATTCAATATTCGCAGCGGAAAATAATAATTCATAGAGAAGTTACGTAGAGAATGAAATCTACGATTATCTATGAATTTAAAAGCCCATCATCAACATTTTATCCCTGTAATATCAATCAATAAATATCTTGAATCAAATAGTCATCTTTGCACTACAGGCCAAAGATATTCATCAGTTGGTCATGTTCACCTCAACACCTGTTCATCTCTGCACTACGGGCCAAAGATATTCATCAGAAATCATTAATCTTTGCACTACAGGCCAAAGATATTCATTTATATCATCATTTAAGACTGAGGATGATGAAAAATATTTTAAAGGAAATGAATCCAGTGAAACAAAATAATAAATATTAAGGATTCGTATTTCAACTATTCCATGTCCAAAAATACCTCATAAATAATCATAGTGGAGTAAAATTCAAGAATGATCAAAACATGGATACAATCAAAGCTAGTATCCAGAATAGATATTTTGGACGAAAAGAAGAAAATTTTATTTTTCGGTGAATAGTAACTCGTGAATAGTAACTCATGAATAGTAACCCCGACATGAAAAGTTCTAAATTTGATAAAAAGTTCAGATCAATACTTCGGCATAATGATATTGAACAAAATAATATCATTTAAGAAGAAATAACATCCCTTACCTCGGAAATACGGTACTTCTGACTGGAATACTAGATATAGTGCTGAAGGAAACTTGCACCGTATAGCAACACTCAAAGTATCAAATACTCACAAGAATACGCTCGATATAGAGAGAGAAAGAGAGAGAAACTTGTGTTTCTGGTGTGATTTTCAATTCTAACCTAAGCACCCTATTTATAGGAAAATGCTTAGAACACCAAAGCAGAAAATTGAATAAATTAATAATATAATTTTTTTAATTTCCTTAGCACACCACATCAGCTGATTTACACCATTAACATGTGCCACTCAAATGTCAAAAACGTTTTTCTTAATAAAAATAATTAAAACTTCCAAAAATCAATTATTTCAGAACTTCGGAACTTCAATAATTCATAATAAATAGCCCTTTTATCAGAAAATTCGAATCTCGCGAGTTTTTATAGGAAATTCAATTCTCTACAACTTTACAGAAGAAAGTTTTTCCAAATTCTAAACAAAAATTGACCGAAATCCATAAACGGGCGATTTTTACAGTCAATAATAAATTTTCGGTCAAGAATTATGTCCACCAACACACAAAACATGTGTTAATCATTTAATGCCACAAAAATACTCTTCCTCCTCATATACTCATATATTCCACATTCATTGTAAAAATACCACCATCAATATATTATTAAAATAATATATTTAAATGAATTATTTTATCAGAAAAAGATAAAATATTAATTTTCAACAATTGTCACATTAAAAATTTTCTCCATCTATATCCACATAAAATCACTATTTTCCTCATCATATAAATCAATAATTAATTATATACAAATAATATTACAGAACCACAGTACTGGCAACCAGGCCGTTCCCAGGAAAGAGGGGGCTTTCCAATAAGGATCTCTCCTTACTGATGCGCAATTAGATGACCAAACCTCTCCTTAGACAGAACTTTCTAGACATTGCCAATAATGTTATCTAATAATATTATTCAGATAATATGAATTATTGTTCCGATAATAGAAAATACTGTGTAGTGACAATTATTAAAACAACAGTAATATAAAATATCAACGCAGCAATTATTGAATCAATAAAATACAATATTGAACAGTAATTACTGTAACAATTATTGAGTAGTGCCTTCTTACGTAAGAATCAATAATTGGTGCAATACCGTGTGCTACTGTGCAACAACGCGTATTACTGTGTTTTAACCACCGTGTATTCCAACAGTATTAACGGTAACAACTACGCCGTTATTTATAAACAACTTATTTTTGTCATTTTCTTCATCCAATCGCTTTCTGTTATGGGGCCCACACAAGGCTGCGCCGTCGTACGAATATTCCCCGACAACAAGAATATTCCACGACCAAACAAATATTCCCCAATAACAATAAATATTTTATAACCACTTGCTTATTTAAAATATTTGCGCATTTTACCCATAACTAACCACATTAATCAAATCAACCCTTACTATTTCAGAATAATAAATAGAGGAAATTAAATTTCATTTATTAATAATTTGGGGTCTTACAACCTCCCCTCATTATGAAATTTCGTCCTCGAAATTGACATACGTACCTGGTGTTTCGAAAAGATGAGGATACCTCGCTTTCATTTCCGTTTCCAACTCCCAGGTCATTTCCTCAATAGCATGGTTTCTCCACAAAACTTTAACTTGTGGTATGACCTTCGTGCGTAGGACATGCTCCTTCTTATCCATGATCTTGACAGGTACCTCCTCGTACGTTAAGTCTTCAGCTATCTCGTCTGGTTCTAACTCAATAATGTGGTTCGGGTCTTTAACATATTTACGAAGCATAGATATGTGAAAAACATTATGAACACGAGACATGCTTGGAGGTAACGCGAGTCTATAGGCCACATTTCCTACTCGGTCAAGAATCTGAAATGGACCAATAAATCGTGGATTGAGCTTTCCTCTCTTCCCAAATCTTGTAACTCCCTTCCATGGAGCTACACGTAATAATACATGATCCCCAATGTCAAATTTCACGTCCTTTCAATGAAGATCCACCTAACTCTTTTGTCGATCCTGTGCCGTTTGTATACGTTGTCGAATCGTTTGGATCTTCTCTGTAGTCATTCGTACCAACTCTGGTCCCAACAACGTTGCTTCTCCCACCTCATCCCAACATACTGGAGAGCGACACTTTCGTCCATACAATGCTTCAAAGGGAGCCACACCTATACTTGCCTGATAACTGTTGTTGTAGGAGAATTCTACCAATGGTAGGTACTTATCCCAGCTTCCTTTGAGATCTAGGACACAAAGTCTTAATAGATCTTCAAGAGTTTAAATAGTCCTCTCTGATTGTCCGTCCGTTTGAGGATGGTAAGCTGAACTAAATCGTAAATCCGTGCCTATAGCTTTTTGTAAGCTAACCCAAAATCTTGAAGTGAATCTTGGGTCACGATCCGAAACTATGGATACTGGCATGTCATGTAACCTTACAATCTTATACATACTAGCAAGACGTTCAAGGGAATAAGTCTCCCGTATCGGCAAGAAATGAGCAGACTTGGTTAGTCTATCAACTATAACCCAAATAGCATTTATACCTTGAGAAACCTTGGGAAGACCCATAACAAAATCCATGGTAATGTGTTCCCACTTCCATTTCGGAATCTCAAGTGGTTGCAATGGACCCTTTGGTACTTGATGCTCCGCCTTTACACGTTGACAAGTTAAACACCTCGAGATAAACTTTGCAATCTCTCTCTTCATATTGTTCCACCAAAATGTATGTCGAAGATCACGATACATTTTAGTACTTCCACGATGGATTGCAAATGGTGTATTGTGTGCCTCCATCATGATCTTGTACTTTAAATCAGAATCGTTAGGAACACAAAGTCTGGAGTGGACTCGAAGTATTCCTTCTTCATCGATTCTTGCTTCTGGAATAGCACCTTCTTGCACTTTCTTCTTCATACGCATCAGCTCCGGGTCTGTGGCTTAAGCAACTTTAACTTTATCGATTAAAGTTGATTCTACGCGTATACTTGACATCATCGCACTCGTTCCTGCATATGATCTTCTACTCAATGCGTCAGCTATCACGTTTGCTTTTCCAGGATGGTATTGAATAGTATGATCGAAATCTTTCAACAGCTCGAGCCAACGTCGGTGTCGCATGTTGGGTTCTTTTTGAGTGAAGAAATATTTGAGGCTTTTATGGTCTGAATATATCTCCACCTTCTCCCCATATAGATAGTGCCTCCAGATCTTTAGCGCGAAAACGACTGCTGCCAACTCTAGATCATGAGTAGGATAATTCCTCTCATATTCTTTAAGTTGTCGCGAGGCATAGGCTATGACTTTCCCACGTTGCATGAGAACACATCCTAACCCTTTGCCTGAAGCATCGTTGTAGATAACAAATCCATCCGAACCAGATGGTATTGTCAGAACAGATGCCGAAATGAGTCTCCTCTTAAGCTCTTGGAAACTCTTCTCGCATTCTTCGCTCCATACAAATTTGATATCCTTCTTGAGTCAGCTGAGTTAATGGAGTAGCGATTCGAGAAAATCCTTTTACGAATCTCCGATAGTAACCAGCTAAGCCTAGAAAGCTACGTATTTCGATTACTGACTTAGGTTGCTCTCAACTGTGACTCATATCCCAATCTTGGATAGCACGTCACAATGACACCTATCAGTTTACTACCGCACGAATATGGCGTCCCCTACAGAGAGTCTGGATTCAGTGCATTCCACAAAAGAAGTCACCAGATAAAGGCTCGGTTATCAACTTCTATAGTTGAATTTTTAACTCCTGAAGTTCAATAGGAGCCATTCGATATGAGATTTTAGAAATGAGTTTTGTACCGGGTTCAAAGTCGATACAAAATTCAATATCACGCTCTGGGAGTAAGCCAAGAAATTCTTCAGAAAATACGTCAGGGATTTACTAACAATAGAAATATCATTCAAATCTGACGTATTTTGTTCAAGTCCATAACATAGCTAAGAAAGCTTGACATCCGTTTTTCAATAAACGAATGACTTTACGGCTTGATATGAAAGAGTTTGACTTCAATGGTTTGGTTGCTTGAATTTGAATAACAGGTTGCTTAGGAATATGAAGACTAACAACCTTACAAAAGCAATCAATTTTGGCATGACGAGTAGTTAACCAATCAATTTCTAAAATCACATCAAAAGCAAGTATCTTTAAAGAGATAAGGTCAACAGGTAATGTGATGGTGTCAACTTGGATCAAACAAGATTTATAAACAGTGGATGTGATGAAAGTTTCCCCTAACGGAGTCTCCACAGATAAATCAAAGTCTAATTTCTCCGGAGTCAAGTTTAAACGTTGAGCACAAGCAGGAGAAATAAATAAATGGGTAGCACCGGTATCTAGTAAGGTATAAACTTCACATGAATTTATGATTAGCTTACCCGTGATCACCTCGTTTGGGTTCCTCGCATGTTGACCAGTCACGACAAACGCTCTTCCAGGAACCGTTGACTTTGACTTTTCTGGGACAACTTTTTGAGTCACCACCCCCGTTGGACTTGGTTTCGCTACAGTACAATCTCGAGCGATATGTCCTTCCTTTTCACAGTTATAACATACCTTGAACTGTTGTGGACAGTTTGGGCTGATATGTCCCTCTTTTCCACATTTATAGCATATGACCGGTGGTCGATCTCCTCCCTTGGAACCAGTTGCTGCTGGTGCTGACGTCTTCGTATTGTCATTGTTGAATCTCCTCTTTTTAAAATCTCCTCCCGACTCGCTTCTTCTATATTCATGGTCACAATTACCACCAGAGTGGTTGCCGTTCTTGTCCGTATTTTTCTTTCTCCGCTGGTTATCATTGTTCTGATGACTGTTGTCACCGATATGATCCTGGTTGTGGTCCCTCGGTTGACCGTACTCGTTATCTCGCTCTAACAATTGAGCCCTGTTGACAACATCTGAATAGAGAGAAAATTTATGAGAAATGAGATATTGACGTATGCCGGGTTTCAAACCTCTCAGAAACATCCGTGTCATACGTTCCTCATTCTCCACCAAATGAGGTGCAAACCTGGACAACTCTGCAAACTTCGCCTCGTACTGGGACACCGTCATGTTATTCTGCTCCAGTCTAATAAACTCTACCTCCTTCATATGACGAACACTTTCAGGAAAGTATTTGTCATTGAACAGTTTCTGAAATGTCTCCCAAGACATGCTGAGTGCGGCTGGATGGGTACGTTTCACAGACTCCCACCAGTAATCTGCCTCGCCACGAAACATAAAGGTGGCGAATGGAACCTTCTGTTCCTCCATGCATCCCAAGACATCAAATATCTTGGTAATTTGCTTGACTCATGTCTCCGCCTTAATCGGATCTGGCTTTCCCCAGAATTATGGTGGTCCCAACTCTTTGAACTGCTTGGCTGTGACAAGCCGCGCATTGCTATCATTTCCACCCGTATACTGTACACGAGTCTCCCTCGTCTGATTTTGCTTGAACTGCAAAAAGCTTCTAAACATCTCATCGTTCATCGTCTGCTCAGTGGTGTTGTTCACAGGAGGAACATTGCCAGCCTGTTGCACGTTCTCCTCGTTGGTGAGTACAAGTGTCTCCACGGTTTTATTTACTTCACTGTTAACATTCTCAGTCGACATTCTCAAATACTGCCATAAAACAAGGGTTAATTTAACAAATTAACAAATCACATAATATCCCTATATTATGACCAACCAACAAATAAGCTTAGGTAGGACACACTAGCGAAGGATTTACTCGTCTCTCCCCTCCTAGTTATATTCCCCGATCTCCGACAGAGATCATATCCCTAAGCTCTGATACCAACAGTGACGCCCCCAAAACAGGTATACAACACCCATTCTGAGTCGTCAATAACATGGTACAGAAAATAACTACAACTTTATTATTACAATTGTCGTGCAAAATACGACAACACATATACTGTGAGTTTAAATACAAATATTGTCATCTAGACAGTATTCATACTCAACTAAGAACTCATTATACTTAATGATACACTATTTTACAAAATAGTGAGGACTACTAAAATAACTGTCTTGAACCATCATTCCATACCCCGACTAGTACCTGCTACATTCTCACCTCCTGAGAAGAAAATGGAACAACAAGGAAAAGGGTGAGCTCAACTAGCCCAGTAAAGAATATTATGACTAAGATAATATACAACAAATTATCGTTAGTCTTCAACAGGGAAAAATTTAATAGAATACAATAGACAACAAGTTTTAATTCAATATTCGCAGCGGAAAATAATAATTCATAGAGAAGTTACGTAGAGAATGAAATCTACGATTATCTATGAATTTAAAAGCCCATCATCAACATTTTATCCCTGTAATATCAATCAATAAATATCTTGAATCAAATAGTCATCTTTGCACTACAGTCCAAAGATATTCATCAGTTGGTCATGTTCACCTCAACACCTGTTCATCTTTGCATTACGGGCCAAAGATATTCATCAGAAATCATTAATCTTTGCACTACAGGCCAAAGATATTCATTTATATCATCATTTAAGACTGAGGATGATGAAAAATATTTTAAAGGAAACGAATCCAGTGAAACAAAATAATAAATATTAAGGATTCGTATTTCAACTATTCCATGTCCAAAAATACCTCATAAATAATCATAGTGGAGTAAAATTCAAGAATGATCAAAACATGGATACAATCAAAGCTAGTATCCAGAATAGATATTTTGGACGAAAAGAAGAAAATTTTATTTTTCGGTGAATAGTAACTCGTGAATAGTAACTCATGAATAGTAACTCATAAATAGTAACCCCGACATAAAAAGTTCTAAATTTGATAAAAAGTTTAGATCAATACTTCGGCATAATGATATTGAACAAAATAATATCATTTAAGAAGAAATAACATCCCTTACCTCGGAAATACGGTACTTCTGACTGGAATACTAGATATAGTGCTGAAGGAAACTTGCACCATATAGCAACACTCAAAGTATCAAATACTCATAAGAATACGCTTGATATAGAGAGAGAAAGAGAGAGAAACTTGTATTTCTGGTGTGATTTTCAATTCTAACCTAAGCACCCTATTTATAGGAAAATGCTTAGAACACCAAAGCAGAAAATTGAATAAATTAATAATATAATTTTCTTAATTTTCTTAGCACACCACATCAGCTGATTTACACCATTAACATGTGCCACTCAAATGTCAAAAACGTTTTTCTTAATAAAAATAATTAAAACTTCCAAAAATCAATTATTTCGAAACTTCGGAACTTCAATAATTCATAATAAATAGCCCTTTTATCAGAAAATTCGAATCACGCGAGTTTTTATAGGAAATTCAATTCTCTACAACTTTGCAGAAGAAAGTTTTTCTAAATTCTAAACAGAAATTGACCGAAATCCATAAACGGGCGATTTTTACAGTCAATAATAAATTTTCGGTCAAGAATTATGTCCACCAACACACAAAACATGTGTTAATCATTTAATACCACAAAAATACTCTTCCTCCTCATATACTCATATATCCCACATTCATTGTAAAAATACCACCATCAATATATTATTAAAATAATATAATTAAATGAATTATTTTATCAGAAAAAGATAAAATATTAATTTTCAACAATTGTCACATTAAAAATTTTCTCCATCTATATCCACATAAAATCACTATTTTTCTCATCATATAAATCAATAATTAATTATACACAAATAATATTACAGAACCACAGTACTGGCAACCAGGCCGTTCCCAGGAAAGAGGGGGCTTTCCAATAAGGATCTCTCCTTACTGATGCGCAATTAGATGACCAAACCTCTCCTTAGACAGAACTTTCTAGACATTGCCAATAATGTTATCTAATAATATTATTCAGATAATATGAATTATTGTTCTGATAATAGAAAATACTGTGTAGTGATAATTATTAAAACAACAGTAATATAAAATATCAACGCAGTAATTATTGAATCAATAAAATACAATATTGAACAGTAATTACTGTAACAATTATTGAGTAGTGCCTTCTTACGTAAGAATCAATAATTGGTGCAATACCGTGTGCTACTGTGCAACAACGCGTATTACTGTGTTTTAACCACCGTGTATTCCAACAGTATTAACGGTAACAACTACGCCGTTATTTATAAACAACTTATTTTTGTCATTTTCTTCATCCAATCGCTTTCTGTTATGGGGCCCACACAAGGCTGCGCCGTCGTACGAATATTCCCCGACAACAAGAATATTCCACGACCAAACAAATATTCCTCAACAAAAATAAATATTTTATAACCACTTGCTTATTTAAAATATTTGCGCATTTTACCCATAACTAACCACATTAATCAAATCAACCCTTACTATTTCAGAATAATAGATAGAGGAAATTAAATTTTATTTATTAATAATTTGGGGTCTTACAATAATATTCAAAAAATATATTTTGAAAAAATTATTATTTATTCATAAAAGTTGGGGTCTTACATTGGGGGCGTCACATTTGACTGTGTGTCAATTCTATGTAATAATACAAGCACTATCAATCTCAGTAAAAATACAGTTCTGCATGCTAGGTCAAAGCATATAGACATTAGGCATCATTTTTTATGTGATCACGTTAATAACAGAATTATTAAGCTAGAACACATTGACACTGAATTAAATATAACTGATATATTCACTAAACCACTAAGTTCAGAAAGATTCTGCAAATTAAGAATTGAGCTATGCATGCTAGATATTTCTTCTTAATTTTTTGTTGGTATATCTATAAAACAAAATCTTAGTATAATTTTATATTTATTAATGTTTAAACAAATTTCAGTTCAACAATATTTATCTTCCTCTTAATTATTTTTATTAATTCTTAATTATATTATATATTAGACTATATATATTTATATAGTATATTTTATATAAATAATATATATATATATATTAACAATATTTGTTTTACTATTTTTGTAAATAAATTTTTTTTTGACATTTTATTCTTACTAAGTTAATTTATATATATTAAATCTGCACCATTAATTATTGTACAAATCCAAGGGTCAAAATTGACCAATCCGCGTCCCCCTCATTAAACCAATCAGATTCCACCATCATAAAGCACACAAATTATGAACTAGAACCATTGGATCAACACTGAGCTTTCATCCCAGCAATTGGATCATGTTTTTAAAAGAAACACAACTCAGATTATTTTTAGCCGTTGATCTCAATCCTTGCCAGCTTTCCACCGTTGGATCAAAAAAGTAAGTCAAACTATATATATAATTTTTACATTTTTTAATTCATTTTTCATAAACTTCCTTCTCTCTCCTCTCTTACGCCTCCGGCTACCTCTCTCTTCTCTCTCATCTTCTCCGGCTTCTACTTCACTCTCTCTGATCTCTGTATCAAACCATACTTCTAAAACATCTTGATACGTTGTCCAAATTTTCATATATACGATTAATCGATGTGATTAATCGTGTAAACTCAATTCTTGGGTTTTGATCAAAGTTTTTTTGTCAATCTGAGTAGGATCTTCAATTATTTTCAAATGCTAAAAATTTTCTTTCTTCTTTTCGCCTCAATCAAAAAAATCGTCAGATCTATGAAGTTTAGGGTTTCTACTCAAAATCGTTCCTGATTCTGTTTTCAAAACCAATTTAAAAAAAATTTGATCTGTAAAGCTTTTGATTTTCAACTGTCTACAAAATATCTCTGTCTTCTTCTCATCTAACCCAAAAGATTGATAAATTTATGATTAGGGTTTTCAGTTGAATCCAACTGCAAAGTTTTTTTTTGAACTATGAGAGTCACTTCGTTTTCTTTCTCGAATCTACTTGGTAATTATTGTTAGCAAATTTTTGGTGATTTTTAAAAACTATTAGGGTTTCAGTCGAAAACTAATTGATTTTCTTATCTCCACGTTGTAACAATTTTTTAAACCCTAATTTCTTATGATATTTTTCCCTTTTCGTGCGTATAAACCCTCTCTGGTTTATCTGTTGATAGAGCATCCTTAAGTTTTGAAATATCTATTTTTATAGAAATTGTTTTAATTTGAACATCCTTTTCTAACAGTCCTTAAAAATTCTTTTTATTCAAATCACGAAGTCCTGTCTTAAGCTTCCACTGAATCATTTTTGGTAGATAAAATTTTTAAGAAGTATGGGGTCACTATCTTACAATTTGTTTCTTAAAAATTCTTTCTTTTTATTTTTACCCTAAACCTAATTTTATTTTTTTTGCTAATAACCAATACTTTTCTATTACTCTATCTATATTTTTTCTTTCTGATATCTATCTATTTACATATACATTCTTTTATATATATATATATATATATATATATATATATATATATATATATATACCTATATGTTTGTGCACTTCTGACTGAGTAAATGAAGCTCTCATGAAGAAACTACATAAGAATGAACTTATCATGCTTCTGGAATAGGTGTTTTTGCTACTGACTAAGGTATAAACCTCCAATTCTTTTCGTACTAAATTGTGTGGATATTGATGTCCACTCGGTTTATTTCTTTTGATTGCCTTATATATACTTTGCGTGGATACTGATGTCCACTGGGGTTATTTATTGCACTAAACTGCTATGTGATTGTTCGTGAAGATTTGCTATAAATATTCAATCTTGCAACGTACCTGCCTATCTGAAAATTTACGTCTGAAATGATACTTTCTTTGTGTGATGATTCAACTTGACTCTACACTTCTCAGATTAATAGTTTCTTGCCGTGTTTTATCAAAAATGTTTTAAATGATACATCTTGCTATCCTTTGTAATAATTCATGAGGTTGACTAAATTTATTCATTCTCTGTGTTCTTATGTAACATGTGGCCATCATATGTTACTGTTTTGTCTACCTTCTTAAATAATAGTTTTAAAACATTTTATCTATCTTACTGTTTACCTTAAATGACTTTTGTTCCTTATTACTATTTCCTGTATAATTATATTACTTGCTACTACATAAGTTTCTTAACTTCTACTCTTCCTTGAATACGTTGAGTGTATCTTGCCTGCAGCATATCATCACATTATCCCTCTCTATCTATATATATATATATATTAGTTCTTTCAAAAATGGTGCATACATATGTCCAATCTTAGCTTACTATTCTCCCCTATCTTTCCTGCCTCATTACTTATAATGTCTAATCTGTTTTCATCCAAAAGAAAAACTCTTCCTCTAAATTCTGAGTTATAATTTTCTAATGTTGTCCCTCACCTTACTACTGTCTCTGCACAATCTAAGTATAGAACTATGAGACACAATCTATGTCAAGGGAATGTCATTACATTTCATAGCTTTTCGAACTTGTTTGAAAAATTTAAAAATGTTGGGTGGGGATGCTTAGTCTCTTTCTATGATAAATCAATATATCCTAGTCTTGTAGCTGAGTTTTATGCTCATATGGAATTTTCTACTGATTCTTCTGGTTTATTAAAGAGCATCACCACCTGCATTCAAGGTCAAACCTACATAATTGATGAACTATTTCTTGTCCATGCACTGTAATTACATCCCTCCGCTTTAGAACTGCCTAGGGGCAACTCTTATCTCCTTCTATCTGATATCTCTGTAGAGGAATGTATGTTGTTTAAGCACAATTTGTCTGTTGTAACTGATCAAATGGTGCCAACACTCTTATTTGATTATCCTTGCAAGATTGATTTAGAATTTCTCACTACTGAGTGTCAATTTTTGGGAAAAATTTTGAGAAACAATTTCATGCCTGTGAGAGATGATCGAAAACTGCTGCCATTTGATTTGGAAATCATAAAGAGTATTTTAAATGAGTGCATGCCCTACAATTTGGCCTACTTCTTGCTGTCATCTTTTGAATTCTGTTTTCATAATAACTGTCTTGGTTTTGGTCTACTACTCATACATGTTTTCAATTATCTGAACATTCCTTTGTCAAACCATCAGTCCCAACTCGTTCCCACCAACAACATTATATCCTAGTTAAATCTGCCACCTCAGTCCCTTATCATTTTTAAACCCATTGATCATGAGATTCTTGAAACCAACATTAACATGGCCACAAAAATTGATTCACTTAACAGTATGAACCAACTTCTTCTGCATAACCAAACTCTGATTTTAGAAAAGTTAGAAGATGTTCAGTTATCTTTACTTACTGTTAAGTCTGTGGTATGTTGTTTAATGGAGAACAATATGTCAGGAATAAGCATGTGAATGTTATTCCTATTTTACATATGATTTGATTATGATACATATATGAATGAATATGCAAGTATGCTTGCATTAAAAAAAGTTGTAAAGTCCTTTGATAGATAATAGAAACATGTGTACAAGGACTTAGAATGAATTGATCAAATATGTTAGGTTGATCCTACATATGCAAAATAGCTTTGTAAAGTCCTTAAAAAGAAATGATGTACAAGGACTATAAATATAGAAAGATCAAGCATGTTAGGTTGATCTTATGATGTAATAGATAGGCTTGTCTGATCGTCGAGCACTGCACCAGAAATCGTAGTCTGCCAGGAGAGTCAAGGAAAACTCGGGAGCTATCGAGGCAGAATTGTAGTCTGCAAGATAGTAGATCTCAGAGTTCGTAGACTGTCAGGAGAGACGAGGAAGGATTGTAGTGTGTCGAGAAGAACTTCCTCAGAGTCGTAGTCTGCTGAGGAAGTCATGTTCAGAATCGTAGAGACAGCCTGTCTACGAGCCGACCGAGCATCTGCCAAAGCCAAGTCAAGAATCGTAGACTACACCCGGAGTCGTAGAGTCTACTGATGCCAAAGCCAAATCAGGATCGTAGACTACACTCAATGTCGTAGAGTCTACTGATCATATCTGAGGCAGAGATCGTAGTCGAGCAAGATCAGATGAAGACAACGAGCACAATAACAGAAATCGTAGAGTGTCAAGAACTGATCTCTAAGTCGTAGTGTCTGCACAGCCAAAGCTGAATCGTAGAGTGTAGAACTGAGACTTCAACAGATGTGCTCACAATGCCAAGGCAGAATCGTAGAGCAAATACAATTCTCAACAAATGAGCACTCCCAGAATATCCAAAGGAATGAAGCCTCTGGTCTTAGCTGCAATGTTACATCCAACCTGAAGGAAACTAGAGAGCACTCAATGAATGGCATGCAAGCTAACAGAAGATCTAAGTACCAACCCAATCAACATTCAGATTGAGTTGTGAAGTCATTCGAGATGAAGTCTTCCACAAGTTGATCAGAAAAAGACTTCAGTAACTGATCAAGGAAAGTCAGCAAGTGCAGTAGCTGTCAAGTGTATAGTAGACAACGATCTTGGAAGCCACCAGGATCGTAGTGTTTTCCAAACAAAGAAGGAACTGATGGAGTGTACACAGAGATACTGGTCAGCTTCTGAAGAACAAGGCTAAAGTGATTAAGCATTGGGTTAGTCCATTGATGATAAGTGAACGGGAGATCACAAGAAAAAAGCGAGCTGGACACGCCATAAATCTGAAGTGTCTTGCCATTCAGAAGGTGCCAGAGTAAGGAGTCAAGCCATCAGTATCTGTGAGAAGTTGAGGCAAACAGAAGCGTTGAAGCACTGTACAGAAGAAGGAAGAGGTGTTCTACATTGAAGATCTAATAAACACTCTTCAGGATCGTAGTGTTAACTCTACCAGCCAATAAGCAACATTCAACAAGACACTACGATCTGGTCCAAGACGGCATGCATCAGAATCGTAGAGTTCGGTCATCCGAAGATTGAAGCATTGGCAACGGTTCAATATGAAGAGTGATATTCGGACAAGAGCTTATTGAGAGTATCGATGCAAAAGGACAACCTCTGATCGAGAAATCAGAAGGAGGAAATAAAGTCGTCAACCTGCCCAAGACATTAAAGTGATATCTCTGATGCGGTAGGTGAAACAGGAGACTGCAATGTCAGAAAGACATGTCATGTCACATCTGCAGTCTACCTCAGTCAACTTGAGATCTGTGAAGAGATTTGAATAACTCCCAACGGCTACATTCCAACGGGAAGATTGTAAAGGAGTATAAATCAGCTAGAGCTTCAAAGATCAAGGGTTGCTGGAGTTGCTGATTTTGGAGAGATGGTAGACTGATCTAATCAACGTAAATAGTGAGTGACCAATGAAGGTCTGAAGGCTCACTCTACGATCCACCAAGAACACTTAGAGACAGAAGAAGAAAGAAGTAGAAGTGAGAGTTCTACAATGTAGAAGTGAGAGTTCTACTACAAGAAGAGTGTTCTGAACTGCCGAGAGATAGAAGAGCATCAATGTCATCTTGATGTCCATCATGGGAAGACTCCAAGTACCAGAGAGAAGAGCTTACAGTCATCTTGGCAAGTCCATCATGAGAAGGCATCAAGTATCAAGAAAGAAGATCACCAACGCCATCATGATGGCAAGCACTAGAAAGTTTCTAAGTACCTAGCAGAAGAGCTTACAGTCATCTTAGAAACTCATCATGTGCAGCCATCAAGTATCAAGAAGAATGATCTTCAAGGCAGTTCATCAAGGGATCATCAGAAGTGGTTGAGTAACTGAAGAAGCTGAACATCATGCAACACTCAACTGCACTTCAAGGATGATCATGCCAAGCTACTAAGTACAGAAGATGTTCAGAGCATAAAGACATCTTAGCAGCTCAGCATCAACTCCAGCAAACAAACAAACAACTCAACAACAAGAATCCAGGGCCTGAGGGGTCCTTGTCCGGAGGGACTAAATGAAGTTCCAAGCATGCTGGGTTTGAAGAGTTCCTAGGGAACTAGAGAAGTTCCAAGGCTGCTGGCCTTGAAGAGTTCTTAGTGAACTGAAGTCCCAAGGCTACTAGCCTTGAAGGAATCTTAGTGATTCAGGGTGCTGCCCTTCCTTAGTAGAAATTCTGCTAGTTGAAAGCAGAAGAGTAAATTAGAAGCTTGAGTCTCTGAACCACTTAAACCCCTTGTGTCTTTTACCTTATGTCATTTACATTATGTACTTAACTGCTATAACTGCCATGTATGTTTTAACTGCTTATAACTGAACTAACTCTAAGAACAATGTATGTATGATTACGTATATATCAGTGAAGGGGATCTTTTACTTATTCCGTTGTGCTTGAAAAGATTCTTATGTTTGTCATATGCTAATTCATTAGCAATACAAAATAAACGAGAAAGGTGTTTGAAATAAAAAGGATATATTCAACCCCCCCTTCTAGATCTATTGTGCCTACTGGGAACTAACAATTGGTGTCAGAGCAGGTTCTCATGCTATATTCAAAAGCTAATCACTTTGAGTCTGATCCTAGGCACAGACATTGTTCTAAACTTAGTTTAGTAGTAAGTCACTCGTTATATGCAGATGAGCTCACCCGTTGGAAATATTGTGTATAGGTAAATGTGTATATACACCTGAAGCTGCTCAGATTGGTCCATGCTCTGGATTGCCATATCAACAAAACCAATCCCTGCCCACAGTCAATCTTGTAGTCTGAAGACAAGACTAGGAAGCTCAAGAGACATCAACAGAAAAGAGTCAAACATCCTCCAGCCTAAAAAGATGAAAAGGCCATACATGCTAAGAAATGCTTATCCAAGAGAAGAAAGAAGAACTTCTCAAACATGTGTCTGGCCAACCTATGTTCTAAGTGTTTAATAAGACACAGAGTATGATCAGTTCTACAAAAGTATTTTGAAGATTCGTAGAAACTGATCACCTCCATGAATCAACCAGATACAAATATATCGTAGAGTTGATTCTCACTCTGTGAACATTTAAACCCTGTGAACATAACCTAGCAAATGATGAAACCATTAAAGAAAAAAAAAGTGTTTTATTAAAATGGCAAATTTTATACACACTCACCATCATGCATCTTAAAATGAATTATCTAAATTAGTTACATGCATGAATGTGACTGTTGGTGATAAATATGATGATTATCCAAATATATGAGGAACAGGAGTTTAGAAAACTAACCTAGCAGGACCCATTTAACCATGGCTACCAAAAATAGAAATTTATAACCTACAGGTACTTGGTCTATCTGACCATACTAAGGAATGCTGAAGTAGAAGACTTCAGTCAAGAAGAATCAACCAGCAGAAGGCTTAAGACTGCTCAAAAATGATTATGATAAAATTCCTATATGTCAAAACCTGTCCTTGAAGACCCGCTGAGCTAACTTGAATGAAGCTCACATGGCTGCTATTCTATATATGGAAGCAGGCCATTCAACCAAAGTTAAAAAGGGTCTTAGATGCTCAAATCAGGCAAAGCATGCTATATGAGAAGGATCCTCAAGAAAGTTCACGTCAGAGGATCATCGAGCATCAATCATGAGGAACTCGTTATGGAAGCAAAACTCAGCAAGCACAGACTGTCAAAGAAGACTACGTTTATAGTGCTGTCAAATGATCGTAGAGTGATCTGTCCTGAAGATATCTATGCCTACAATATAAGGAGGTTCAATTGATAATGGCGATTTCAGTCAGAAGGAAATATGCAAGGCTGCCCTCTAATACACCTAAAAAAAAGAAATCACATCCATCTGAGAAGACAACATCAACCATGGGGGAGCAGTGATCTGTTAAGGACCAACAGCATTGAGATATACTATGAAGAAATGTACCAGCTACAGAGTCCCAAAACTTTGTGGCTGATGAACCAAATGAAGATCCATAGTCAGTAGGAACGTCTCAAAATGTACTACTGATAACCTATCAGCCACCCAACTCAAAATCGTGGAGTGCCTAAGATCAAACATCTGATCGTAGTGTAAAAGTAAGAGGACACCACGATTACAGCAAATGCAATTGTCTAAAGTTGGTAGAGGACCTCTCCACCAGAAAAGGTCATATGAGATATCAGTGTAAATCACTTCTAAAGTATTTAATCTGGAAAACGCCTCAGGGACAAACCTGGCCCTTAGTTCACTCTAAGAGGTTGGCCCTTCCTGAGCTACCTTAACCCAGAAGGATTGCTTAGTCAAGTTCATCTCAAGGACCAAGATAGTCAACGATCGTAGAGTAGAGGTTGAAGCGAACTCAACGATCGTGGTGCAATCTCAACGATCGTAGGAGCAGACTCGACGATCGCAGTCCTACCAGAATACACTAGCTCTTGAGGAGCTCGGAAGAACTAAACACTTGCTCAACCATTCAAAATATGAGGAGATAAGGTCGAACACTAGATGGAAAGATGACCTAAAGATTCATCTCAGAAGTAGAGTCACCAAACCTTCATAAAGTACATCAGTAGTTGAGCTATGCAGTTTCAAGATAAGGATTAATGTCAAAACCAACAACTGCAGTATCTTTCAGAAGAAGATCGTTGAGTCGACGAAGCAAATCGTGGAGTTCATAGCCGCCTTACCATGCTACTCTACGAACCAAAATGGTCAACGGTCAATCCATGTCATGAACGCCTGTTTGTTTCAAGGGACATTAAACTGAAGAGGTAATAGGGGAGTTACAGCTCATTACTGGGCATCGTGCAACCAATGGTTGGTTGACACATCACTGCTTATGCAGAGTCAGAAGGAACTACCACAAAGACAAATTCAAAATCTACAAACAGTTATCAAAAACTATCGAACCTCTCTCCTTCCCAATTTTAAACCCTACAATCCTCTCAAAAGCCAAAATCATTTAACCTTCCAGAGCCTTGCCCAAATCATGATCAGCCATTTCTCATAAGCTCCTCTAAATCAAAATACACATATTCCTCGAACTACTCAAATGGAAAATTGGAAAGTAATCACTGGCATTCAACTCGGCTTCAAAAAGTTCGAAAGATCAGAAAAGAAGTTCAAGGACATACTTGAGCTCGTAAAGAATGATGGGTTCTCTGAGTGCTTGGAGGCTGACACTCCAATCTATACAGAGCTAGTTAAGCAGTTCTACTCAAATGCTTCAATGAATTCTGGGCTTCTGACCACGAAGGTGAAAGGAGCAAGTCTGGAGATAAGAGCATCAGACATCAATCAATGTCTAGGGTTTTCCAACCAAGGTCTGATAAACCTGAATGAGGTCGACATTGAAGAAGGCAAAAGGCTAATGCAATACCTGTGAGAAAGACGAGTAATTCTTCGATCAAGACCAGAGTCTTAGAGAGGTCAGCAGGAAGTTGGGTCTTTAGAGTACTTGTGAGGTGAGGAAGAGGATGTTGTTTCAAGACCAGATCATACAATAGAACTGAACTCAAAAGGTGGTACAACTAAACTTGAGGAAGGAGCGGGGAGCATGCTTTCTAAGAAAGAATAGTTGAATAGTTGGAAGTTTGTTTATAAAGCTTTGTAAAGGCTTCTCCGCCTGTTGAAGGAGTTTTTATTACTGATAGTAATAGGATCTCAAGTTCCAAGTAGGGACTTGAGACTGGACGTAGCAACATACCAAGGGGTGTATGTTGTGAACCAGATAAGTCTCTGTGCATTGTGTGATTGAATTTTTATTATCTTGCATGCTAGTTTTTAAAACTACAAATTAATTACTAAAAAAATTCAAAAAGGCCTAATATAATTTTTTAACTTGTAATAATCTATTCAACCCCCCCCTTCTAGATTATTATTAGACTTTCAGGGGTGTTTAACAAAAGTAATGGTTCATCCACCCAAAAAGGTGAAAATATGACCAAAAATAATAGATTGTATATTCATTGGTTATGTTAATAATAGCAGTGCCTATAGATTTTTGGTTAATAAATCAAAAATAGAGGAAATACATGAAAATAGTATTATTGAGTCAAAAGAAGCTGAATTTTTTGAAGCAGTATTTTCTAATAAAAAGGAACAAGAGCCAAGTTCTAACGAACAAGAAACAAGTTCAAATAAAAGAACTTATGACGCTGTTAATGACAGTTATCATGGATTAGAAGATATTGATGAACCTAGACGTAGTAAACGTGCTATAACATCGAAATCTTATGGTCCGGATTTTTTAACTTATTTGTTAGAAAATGAGCCTCAAACTTATAAAGAAACAGTATCGATTCCTAAAGCTCCATATTGGAAAGAGGCTATAAATGGTGAAATAGAATCCATTTTGCACAATCATACGTGGGAATTAGTAGATCTCCCACCAAGCTCTAAACCTCTTGGATATAACTAAATATTCAAGAAGAAAATAAAAACAGATTGATCTATAGATAAATATAAAGCAAGACTTGTAATAAAAAGATACAGGCAAAAGGAGAGTTTAGATTATTTTGATACTTATTCTCCTGTGACAAGAATATCCTTAATTAGGATGTTAATAGCCATTGCAACTATATATAATTTAGAAATACATCAAATTGATGTAAAAACAGCTTTCTTGAATGGAGATTTAGAAGAAGAAATCTATATGGAACAACTAGAAAGATTTATTATTCCAGGACAAGAAAAGAAAGTTTGACCGCTTGTGAAGTCCCTTTATGGATTAAAACAAGCACCTAAACAATGACATGAAAAATTTGATAATACAATGTTTTCAAATGGTTTCAAAATAAATGAGTGTGACAAATGTGTGTATGTCAAGGATACTAAGAAAGGGTATGTCATTATTTGTCTTTATGTAGATGATATACTCATTATGGGTAGTAATAATGAAATTATTAAAACTACTAAAAGAATGTTAAATAATATGTTTGACATGAAAGATATGGGTGTTGCCGATGTAATATTAAGAATTAAAATTTCTTAAACATCGGATGGGTTAGTGTTATCACAATCACACTATATTGAGAAAATACTCAAGAAATTCAATCAATATGATTACAATCATGTGGGAACACCGGTAGATATAACTCTACACTTGTCTAAAAATAAAGGAGAAAGTGTATCACAACCTGAGTATGCACGAATAATTGGAAGCTTTATGTACTTAATGAATTGTACTTGTCTTGACATAGCACAAGCTGTGAATAAATTGAGTAGATTTACAAGCAATCCAGGACAAGATCACTGAAAAGCAATTATAAGAGTTTTAAGGTATTTAAAATACACTCAAAATTTTGGATTGCACTACTCAAAATATCCAGCAGTACTTGAAGGATATTGTGATTGGAATTGGATATCAGATACAAAAGACTCTAAATCCACAAGTGGTTTTGTGTTTACACTGGGTGGAGGAGCAGTAACATGGAAATCTTCTAAATAAACATGTATTACTCGATCAATGATGAAATCTGAGTTTATTGCATTGGATAAGGCTGGAGAAGAAGCTGAATGGCTTCATAATTTTTTAGAAGATATTCCTATGTGGCCTAAACCTATGCCGCATATTTGTAACCATTGTGATAGTCAATCAACAATTAGAAGGGCACAGAGTCACATGTATAATTGTAAGTCTAGACATATTCGTCGTAGACACAATACTATAAAATAATTGCTCTCTAACCGCATTATGTATATTGATTACATAAAGTTAAAAGAAAATATAGTGGATCCGTTGACTAAATGTTTGACTAGAGAGCAAGTAAAAATAACTTCGAGGGGAATGAGTTTAAAGTCTATGCGAGTGTGAACTGGGCCGATTCTATGAGAATGATAAGGCTATACTTCTCTAAAGCACTCATAAATCTAGGATTGTTCGGGGCCAAAATGAACAAAATCATGAGAAACAAATAATGTCTGGAAAGATTCTGTGTGAATTATTATTGTCTCGATTTACATAAACAATTGGACAGTTCAAGACATCACGTTCATTGGACAACTAGTAAACCTGATAGTCTTTCACAAGGGAAGGTTCAAAGCCAAAAGCTACCTCTCTCGATATAGATGATTTTTAATTCTGTCTCTCTCTCAAAGTTTGCATAACATTTGCATAAGGCTGGCAGTCAATATCATTAATGTGGGGGATTGTTAGAATTTGAGCCTAAATTAATGTGGGTGTCATTAATTATTTTTAATGATTTCATATATTAATGTGTTCTACTCCATGAGTAAATTAAATTAAGTATTTAGAAGCTCAAATTCATAGAGTAATGAATGAGATATTAATTTCCAAAGATCACACTTGGAAATGATAAATGATAATAAATACATATGGGAAAAAGCCAAGTCCCACATTGGTTAAGAACTAAACTATAAATGTGTTTATATACAAGAAAATTGCTTTTGGGTTTGGGCCCCAAGGTGCACCCCACTTTTGTGGAAGGGAGAGGACATAGCCAAGGCTTAGTTCGAACCCACAAGCGCGCGCGCCGCCGCCCGGCAGGCCTGACCTGGCCCGAGGCTCGTGGGTCTGGGTCCTTGTATATAAATTTTTAGACAAAATTTATTTAAATTTTATTTATTTAGTTTTATTATCAAAAAAGGGTATCAGTCTGAACGGACGTCCCAAAACTACGTCGTTTTGCCGTGCCTTTTCTACTAAGCCTAAAACTACGTAGTTTTGGTTCTGCTAATGCTAAAACTACGTCGTTTTATGGGTCCGAATAGATGCGTCCATTCTGCAAATAATCAAAACTACATCGTTTTGACCAAAGGATGCCATGCCATGCCTTTTCAGAAGCATTTCATGCCTTTACAAGGGTTAAGTGCCCATTCGAGGGGTCACCAACCCCTCCTATAAATAGGTAAGAGGGGGCAGCCTTCTCATTCACTCATTCACAAGCAATTAAGCATTATTAGTCATTCTAGTCTTCATTTTTTCATCAGTTTCATAGTTATTTTGAGAGAGAGTTAGAGCATTTATTTTTGGTTCGTAGAGTATACTTTTTGTAGTATTGCTAAAGTATACGGTGTCATTGTATCCTGGGAGACAAGTGCTATCAACTTTGAGCACTATACGGAGAGCATAATTGTCTTAAGGACATAGTAACAAGTACTAGTCTTGACAAATCTTTTTCTATAATTTGGTTTATTTAAGATAAGTTAATATATATATATATATAGAGAGAGAGAGAGAGAGAGTTTCCTTTCAGGTTCCTAATAAGATATTTAATATATTGTTTTGAATGTTCTATCTAAAGGAAAGATGTATAATAAAAAGAATTCTGGAGAAAAAGTATAGCAAAATATTTGAGGGATGTCGACGTCGGGATTTTTATTTGTCCCTTTTCTGTTATTGTCTTTTGGTGTTCTCATGCAAGGTGAGATTTTTTTGAAAAAATAAATTATGAAAAGGTCCGACATGTATATGTCGACGATTGGACTGTAAAAGTCTCCAGTTTGTATTTTTAAATGGTTGTACCGACTCAATCGAGAAAAAGTTTGCACATTGACCTAGTGATGTTACACTATTTAACTGGTATGTGAAACCGAGATTCATTAGGGTCCGGGGGCTTGATTATGAGGAAAGAAGGTGTTAGGCACCCCCCGACATCCATGTTACCACGGTGACCGCTTCTTTTCAATTAAACTGTTATACGAATGCGTGTGTGTGTGTGGGTCAATGTGTAATTATTTGGAAGTAGTGATATGCCTCGTTTGTACCTATATACAAAGGGTTTGAATTTTGTATAAAAGTTCAGTTTTAACAAGATATATCAATGATGTTTTGTGAAAGAGGTTTTTCAAACTCTTATGCTATATAGTAATTGAGGCATTTCATACTTTCATTTTATTGAATGTTCGGCTTAGTTGCTTTTATTTTTGAGATGCGAGGCATCCTCGAGAAAATAAAATATATAGCAGCGCCGAATTTCTTGTAGGCATGAGAGCCGTCTAAGGAAATTCAAACACCGTGAATAATTTACAAGTCATGTACAGCTGAAAATGTCCATCACGGGAACCGAATCTAGATTCAGGAGACTGAATATGTGATCATATGATTCCTAGGCTCACATGATGTAGCAGTTTGTGTGAAAGCTGTAAACAATTATATATATAAAAGCTGTAAATATATATATATATATATATATATATATATATATATAAACGATCAACCACCACGAAGCACCTCCATGGGGGATCGAAAATGTAAAGAAAGCAGTAAAAGCAATCAACCGCCACGAAGTGAATTCCAGGCGGGACGAAGTGTAAATAAAGTAATAAAAGCAATTAACCGCCATGAAATAACCTCAAGGCGGGACTACCTGTAACTATATATATATATATATATATATATATATATATATATATATATATATAAAAGCGATAAACACACTGGATATATATCGATCCAGGCTCATTTCGTTATGTCGCTTTCGATAATATATATATAGATATAAAAGCGGTAAACGCACTGGATGCGAAATTCAGACTCAATCAAACAGAGTTTGATGGTAATATATATAAGTATTTATATATATATATATATATATATATATATATATATATATATATATATATATAAAGTAATAACAGATCCGGATATAAATCCAGGCTCATCGAACATAGTTCGACAACAGTTTATATATATGTATATATATAAAAAGCAATAAACGCTCCGGATATAAATTCAGGCTCAATCGAGGCATAACTCGACGATGTTAGCACACACACACACACACACACACACACAAATATATATATATATATATATATATATATATATATATATATATATATATATATATATACAAAAGAAATAAAAAGCCACGGACCGAAGTCCGGGCATACACACACAACACGACTCTCAACGTGAACAACTGTGTGTGCAAGAAGTGGAGAAAAGGCTTTAAATAATGTAAGAAGGCTTACAGTGGACTGCCAAAGAAGACTTTAATAGCTTTAAATGGATGAACATTCGGCTCCCGCCGGTAAAAAATAGCCAAATATAAACTCACAAGTGTTTGAAATGAGAAATCACTCAGTTTATAGTGTGTACAGAGCAAATTGGACAGAGCTTTCTCGCCTTTTTCTCTTTCAAAATGGCTGCCCAAGCCCTCTATTTATAGAAGGGGGAGCCGCAGGTGTGCCTGCGACAGCCACAGATGCACCTGCGGCTGCCCAGGGTGCCCGAGCTCTGTGGGTCCCGCTGTTTCGAAGTACGTGCACGCGTGCAACGTGATGTCCGCTCGAACTTTCAAAACTTCAACCCGGGCATCCGATCAAGGTGTATAAGACCTTTTTTGGCATGCTGTTGTCAAGAGCTACACAATGACATGGGAGTAGAGATTGTACGAAGTCAGGAAGATGGGACCATGCCTAAGTCTTCAAATCTTCAAATTCTCTCCGGTGTGTTGTCCTATGTAGTAGTCACTCGGGATTAGAGCTATTTGGTTCTTGTAGGACATTCCTGTGTGTAATGTATGTTGAGACGGCGCAAATGTGGGATTGAGGTGGCAAAATGATGATTTTGCCCCTAACCGGGATTATCTCCGGTTTTGGGCTGATTTAGCAGTCGTTGCTCAGGGTTATCTCTGAGATTGGGTTGCTGCAGGTGTTAAATGCCTGTCCTCCCGAGGTCATTTCCGGGTTTGTAGCTAAGTGCCTCGAGGCTATCACCGATTGTTGAAGCTGATCGCAGAGGTTTGAAACAAGCATTTCCGGGGTTATCTCCGGAACTACAACTACATACCTCGGGGTTGTCTCCGAGGTTTGAACTGTATCTCCCGGGATTATCTCTGGGATTGGAAATGAAGATCTCGGGGTTGTCTCTGAGATGGAACTGAGGATTTCGGGGTTGTCTCCGGAACTGGAACTGCATTCCTCGGGGTTGTCTCCGAGGTTAAAACTGAGTATCCCGGGGTTGTCTTCGGGACTGGACTGAATATCTCGAGGTTGTCTTCGAGATGGAAAACTGAGTATCCCGGTGTTGTCTCCGGGACTGAAACTGAGCTGACTTCCAGGGTTATCTCTGAAAGACGATTCTACCCTCCTGCAGTGTTAGTAACAGAAATGCAAAAATTTTGAGTGTCTACAGATGCCCCTCTTTATCATATTCATGCAATGTAATGGCATGGATAAGATAAAGAATACTAGACACTTGAAATGTAACAAGATATTCATGATGCAATGAACTGTAGCATGATGCATGTGGTCTGTTGAACTGTCTTCCAATGGGATGCGATGACCGTTTGCTCTTATAATTTGTGATGGGGCCTGGAGTTATCACTCATAACCCTGACGAACTGCTTGGATGTGTGCTCTAAAGTTCTCATGAACTTCCAGGATGTTGACGTTGGGGTTATCACCAAAGTCTCTAATCCTTGAAATAGCTTTCCCACCAAAGATGTTCCTCTCATGTGCAAGAGACTCTGTGGGGATGAAATTTTTGTGTATAACAGATTCCATCATTGGTCCTCCCCGATGTGGATGGTCTTCCCTGGGTTGTATCGCCAGGTCTTTCCAATGGTCTGTCGGAGTTACTGCCAACAGTCTGTGTTTGTCAGGGTTACCTGACCCTCGCTGAAATGTGCATCAACGGCTGGAATCCCTGCTGGGGATGACGTCAAGGCTGCTTGACCTTCGTTGACATGTGCATTAATGGATGAAATCATTGAATGGCTTTCGATGCTTCGATGGGTTTACATGCCATCGACTGAGTGTTTGTCAAGGTTGCTTGACCTTCGTTGACATGTGTATCAATGGATGAAATGTACGAAGTTCCCGTTGGGGAGAAATGTTTTGGAGTTGCACCCCCAAACTGACGACATCGGATCTTCGTGAGATATTGCCGAATGTAGTTTGCAACAGTTGTGATTATTGGTATAGTAAGCCAGTGTTCGGGCGAATACCAATAAGTGACATGTAGACCTATAGTTTGGTCCATGAAAACCAGGATTTCAGGTTTTTTCGCTCAATCGCGTAGCATTCTTTTCCCTGATTTGGTTTTTTCAGCTTGTGAGATCTCCTTTGTAACTCAAATTGGACCGAGCCGGAGGGGTGAGCCCCACCCAGGGGAACCGCAGGTACACCTGCGGCCAACCGTGGGTGGTTCACAAGTCATTTTTAACTTGCGCCACACAGAGAATCCGAGAGCTCTTCTTCAGATCTGCTGAGTTCGGGCATCTTTCTGCAAATTTTGTCACCGTACAAGTGTTTCACACTATCCTGGTAACGTATGCATGTCTTCTTTTCCAGTTTTTGTCCGTTGAAAAATGAGTTATCATATGAAATGTGTCTAAGCACATAGTAGTGAATATGCATGCTCATATGACTTAATAAAAAATATTCAACATATTAAATGTTAGTATTAAACTATGCTGAACATAATGATGTAAAAAAAAATTTGACTTTTGAGGCAGTCAAATTGGTACCTTTTTTTGTTATTTTTTATCCTATTTGAGGACAAATGAGCAAAAGGTAAGAAAACAAAGTAATCCTGGTAATTAGGCTACCCTTACGGATTATGACTTTAACATGTTCATGCATTATAGGATGTTTATAATTGTGGGTAGGTGTGCTACTGAATGGGTACCTAGTCATGCCTATGCGCATGTGGATAGTCCTGTTTACAAAGGAGACTCTGGCGAAAAAATTTTAAAAGTCTAGGCATTGGGTAGACATGCATTTTTAACTCTACTGTAGGCGTATGTTAAAGTAATGCATGCACGCATATAGTCATAAAATGCATTTGAAAGCTCCAGGTTAGAATTTACCACACCCTTTCTGAAGTGATTTGGAGACTTGTGTCCAGATATTATGGATCTGGATCAGCCGAGTAGTTCCCGCAGAACCACTTTAGGTGTACGGAGGAGGGCTTCTGAAGTGCCTCGACCCCGTTCAGTCAGACAGCATCGTCGTTTGGTGGAGGCGGTGATTCATCATATCCGGGTTGATGTACTAGATGTTGAGGACGAGGAAGAGGATGTACCGGTTGTGGGTCCAGCTCCTGCCGCTCATGCTCCCTGCAGGGATCTTCCAGGCATTTAGGTGTCTATTCCAGATCTTCTGGGTGATTTAAGTCGCCACCCCTTAGTTTACTTGTAGGCAAACAAGGTAAAAGCTAGGTTTAATCTTCCTTTTTCCTATTGACGAGGATCAAGGATTCTGATGTTGATCTGCATTTGATGTAAGCTCCCGACTTCACACAGCCTTGAGGGAACTGGTTCAGCATACACTCCCTGTATCAGGCTCTGCATCCAGATTACCGAGGTATTGTGCATGGTTGGGGCTTTGGGGCGTTCTTTTCCATTCTCCCCCGCCGTTGTCCCTGGGGTTACCTCAGGGCATTGTCTGAGCGCTGGTTTCACCAGACTTAGTCTCTCCATTTGTTCCAAAATGGGCTTCTAAAATAGAGACGACTGATTACATGTTGTCAGCTGATTTTGCATATTAAAACCACCTGCACAATAAAATGGCTACGATCCCTCATACCTCCACCTGTCCGAGAAACGGGTAGGAGGAGTTGTTGCCTATGCATATCTCGTCCTCCTATATACATAACCGGTTAGGACTAGCCGTTGTTCTTGACGGCGAATTATAATTTCGGCTTAGGCTTTTTGTTGTGGTCTGGAGTAGTAGTGACTTTGTCAACTTGGCAGCCAGGGTTGAGCACTGGCCATGACAAGCTACTTGGGCTACAACGTTAAGCCGCCTTGAAATGGTTGTCAAGTCAATGGGAGAAATTTTGGACTGAAAAATTGAGTGCGGTAATAAGTAGATATCTTGTGGTTTAACGAATTTGTCCTTTAATGTATAATATGTGTAAATGGATATTAAAATAATCTTTTTTAGTTATAAATAGGTTGAAGTATGGCCTATCCAGTAAGTCACGTCATCAATTTTTGACGTTGCAGGTCCAATTGAACGGAAGTGAAAAAAATTAATAGTTTAATTATCTAATTGACAAAATTGAAAGGTGGATCGCCCAAGTAAAATAAGACCAATAATTTGTTAGTAAAACTAAAAGGACACGAGATATATAAACTTATCTTAAGTTACCAAACTACAGAATAAACTTGTCAAGGCTAGTACTAAGTACTATGTCCTTAAGACAATTATGCCTTCTGTATGGTGTTTAGAGATGATAGCACTTGTCTCCCAAGATACAATTACAATATATACTATAGTAACACTCCAAATAGTATATCTAACGAACCAAAATAAATACTCAGAACTCTCTCTTAAAAATGAACTATAAACTGCTAATGAAATGAAGAAGAAGAAGAAGACTAGAATCCTTATACTTTGAATGAATTGAATGAATGAAATGGTTGCCCCCTCCTATCTATTTATAGGAGGGTAAGTAACCCATCAGAAGGGTCACAACTCATTGGAAAGACATGATTAAACAAAAAATGACGTAGTTTTGAGTTTAAACAGAAAAGGCGCTTTCGTTCAAACCATAAACGACGTAGCTTTAGACTTAGCAGAACAAAAATGACGTAGTTTAAGGCTTAACAGAAAAGGGGTGCGTCTGTTCAGTCAAAAATGACGTAGTTTTAGGGCATCTGTTCAAGCAGATAGTCTTTCCCAAAACGACATGGTTTAGTCCGTTCGGTAAATACCTCTTCCCAAAATAATAAATAATATTTATCAAAACTACACAGTTTTAATAATAGAATTAAAATAAAAATTAAATTTTAAATAAAAATTTAAATAAATTTTGTCCAAAAAATTATATACAAAGACCCAAACCCTCGAACCTCGTGCCCCAAGCCAGGCCAGGCTAATCGGCGGCACGCGTGTAAGTTCGAACCAAGTATTGGCTATGTCATCTCCCTTCCACGAAAGTGGGGTGCCCCTTGGTGCCCAAACCCAAGAGCAATTTTCTTGTATATAAACATATTAAATTTTTAATTCTTAACCGATATGGGACTTGGTTTCCCACATATGTTTATTATCATTTATCATTTCAAATGGGTGATATTTGAGAGTTAATATCTCATTCATTACTCCATGAATTTGAGATTCCAAATACTTAATTTAATTTACATTGATATCTGGATTCACTTTAAATAATTAATTAAACCCACTTTAATTTTGGCTCAAATTATAACATAATTTAGGATAACAATTTATATTTAAGCCATTTAGAAACAAAGATTTTGTAATATAATTACTTTTTGATATAGTTCAACATCGAAATTGAACTTAAACTTGCAAGGATTATAATTTCGGGACTATATTCCCATAGATTATAATCCTAAGACTATTAATCATATGATTAAATTGTCCAAGTCAAATATTTATTTTTAATGAGATTATTCATAGAATAATTTAAAATAATTACGTATTTTGTTTGTTTTGTATAGGATTAATGGATTAGACAGAGTTTAGATAAAAACTTACTGTTTGGACTCTTATACCCTTGTCAAGAATAACAAAAATATCATACTCTCATTAGATAAAGTATAGATGAATATGATAATATACATAGGCCATTTTAAACAAAGTTAAAGGTTAATTTTGTCCATTAATTTTTAGTCCCAAATGATAAGAATTATAATAACTAGTTAGACATAATATGGAGTAACAATCTTTTTTTAAAAACAAACAAGAGACTTTAAGATTAATAGTCCAATCCCAAGTGTAATCCTTACAGACAAACATGACCTAAGAAAAATACTATTTTTACATGTATTTTTTACATTTTCATATAATTCCCTCTCACATGACTCTATTCTCATATGCATGTCAACCATGACACTTGTAATGTGAGGTAATGAGTATGTCAAACTTAAACACCATTAATCAAATAAAAGCCATTACTTGCATAGAGAACATTCATGTATTGACATTAAAGTTGTGCAAACAGCTAAATTTTTTGAATGCCTCCAACATTGGAGGATATGAATACAAATGAATTTCATAATTAACATCAACAATCACTTAATTACAATATAAGTAAACCTCACACTCTTAACTGATTAGAGGTTTGAAAATCACACAATAAAGGGGTCATACAAACTCACACAACTCATAAAAATCGAATCAAATCTGGGACTAGTCCCAAGGCTTTGGTCTTAACTATCAGACTAAGCCCTCGTTCACGATATAACCAACTCAAGTAATGTAATTTAACACTAAATACACAAAATATATATCTGGGCATATTAAAGGTCCATTTACAAGACACTAGAACCATCAACTGCAATAGTTTTTGCAGGTTTACAGAATTCCAAGTCACTGCTAAAGGCCATAACATGAAGCCCTTCGTGGAAAAGCTTCATAGCATATAACAGAGGCTGAAACCCACTTCAAACACACTAATTTTAAAATGAATAGATAATAAACCAAAACAATTTGAGCAAGCTCCATTGCAACCAAAAGAACGCTAAATAAGATTTTCAAAACATGAAATGCACTGTAGTTCATAGCAAAAGCCAAAAGGCATACGGAGCAGATAATAACTTAACAAGGGCGGAACACATGCGGCACAAACACTCTGTTGTGAATTAACAGACCCACTGCCTATCCTGCTGTAGTTCTTAAAATACTATCTTAATGCTATTCTTAATGATAATTAAGTTTTTGTTTAGTAAAGATACTTAACTAAATATAAACCTGGATGGTCAAACTCTGCAAATTCCTACTAGCTCAAAAAGCTATGTAAAATATACACTAAATCATAGGATTCACCTTGGTTGACCACCATTGCGTCTATTACTTCACCTTTTTGATTTAGAAACCGACTTCACCTGGTTACCAGCTCCACCATCAGCGCTGCTACTACCACCACGACCAAACTCATCATTCTCGCTGATGCGAAGTCGCTTCTTCAAATTCTGGCTCATCTTTTCCACATTTTCAGCTACGGACGGACATGGTAATTCTTTTGTTTTTTCTTCAACTGCTTTGGGTTTGGAATTTGTGGGAACTTCACGATCAGCAGAGCTACCAAGCTTGGATGCCTCGTCCACAGTTGAGGATGTTGGAGGCTTTGGTTTAGGTTTGAGATACGAGCATATGAAGGAGAGTACATCAGGCTTTGGCTTTATGTCTACCCATCTATTATCAATCCAATCTCTTGAAATTCTTATATCCTTCCGTTGAAGAGTTAAGAACTTGCCCTCACCTAAAATTAACAAAGACAAACAAATCAATTACCCAAAGCTATGAATGGACCACAAAATCAGTAAGAGACAACTAGAAATGTTGCTATATCTATATGATGCAACCTGTGAGCACTCGTCTGCATCTTTTTTTGGTTCCAAAGCCACAAACTTCATAGCAATTTATAATTTATAAGCTTGTAGCTTCATAAATTATAATATCTTGCTCATGATGCATACCAGGTCTTGGGTTGCTAAGATTCGCCAATTAGAATGATAAAAGATACCAGGAAAAAACCGAAGAGAAAATCAGATTTTCCGGCTTAGCATACCAGGTAAGTAAACATGAACATTATCACTCCTAGAGAGCGAGACTCCGGTTACAACACCTTCCCACCAGCCATCGCTCCACCATGCATCAACTGCTGCACCAACCTCAAAAGAAGAATTGGAAAGATCCGCAGGAGGCCATGGGCGGATAGTAAGTCGGTCTGAGTATCTCATGCTTAGTTTATCCGGAGCTGCGACTCTTGATGCAGGAACCCATTCCTACACATCATACAAGTTTTCAAAAACCATGTAACTGTAGATTATTTTAGACCATATTAACATCCATATTATCCGATTTATTGGTTCATGGCTTGCTACAATTGCACCGGCATCGTTATTATGATAACTTTTTAATACATACAGAAAGTAACTTCGCTATCATTCATATATTTGCTAATAAGCCAGCGACCTTTCCACAATGAATGATTAAATTGTTCTATGAGTTTCCTAGTGGAAAGCTTTAATTCTATCAACTGAATAATCGATACTAATGTGCCCGTACCATAAAGTTATACCGCTCCTATTCTTTCATCCTGAGCCTCACACAAGATCAAACTATAAAAAAATTTCAAAGGCACATAAATTGAGAATCAAATTTGTGCTCGTTGATGTGTCAAGAGTATTGTAAAAATTATTTTAAAATTTGGGTCCCACTGTATTTTAAAAGTAAAGACATGTTCAGCCGAGACATCGGGTGTATAATATTTGTTGCAAGACTTAGTTCTATGTAGCATCAATCAACAAAATTAGATTTTTTTTCAGGTGCACTTGCATACCTCTAGCTTGCCAGATCCTTCTACATCCTCCACATCATTATATTGAACTTTCAAACGCTTTTCTGAAGCCTTCAAGACCTTACAACTGAACCAGCAGCCTCGCATGCCACTATCCTGACATAGCAGTTCTATCTTTTCACCAACCTTAGGAAATGCTTGACGATGGGGTTCAGGTTCCACAAGTTGTATTCCAATTGGTTTCTTACTCGCAAACTTAATTTTTAATTTCTGGCATGCTGGTTCACCCGTTGCTATCTGTTTGTCAGGGTCTGAACTCTCAAGTCTCTGATGAGCACCGCTAGTTCTAAGCTTCTTAGCAACTTTCGATGTAGGAACCTCCTGGGTGAAATTTTCCTCCTTTTTCTCACTCAAACTATGCCCCTTGCCTTTGTTCTTGGGAACAAGATTGATATCTAAGGATCACCGAAAATCTTGATCAGTATCAGCAACAATGTTAGTTACATAAATTACACTCTCAAGAGTGAAAAAAGATGCAGCGGATCAAATAGTAAAATTTGGACCAAAGAGAAACTATCAATAAAACAATGAAAAAGAGCACACAGACGCCGGGGGGACGCTGGGGAATGGAGAGAGAGATAGAGAGAATCAAGCATAACATTAAAAGGAATAGTGATGTCGAGGGTCCTTCATGGTATGATTGTATTAATGGCCCTTTAGTTTGTCTTAGATCAATATACATAGAGATGCAGAGGTTCAACAGGACATGTTGCAGTTACATGCAAAGGCTTACTTGAACTGCAGCTACTAACTCTGGAATTCAAGGAGCAAGGAAGACATAAGCAGGAAACGAGATCTAAGAAAGTACTCACAGTAAGAAGCGTACTCGTTTTCAAGCACTGGTATATGTAATTGTTCCTGTGCTCAAGCACTTATACGAGAAGATGATAAATTAATAAAAACACATCACGAACTAAAAACATATACCTTATTAGTATTAAGTTCTTGGCGAAATATATCAATTACAGCTAAAGAGGTGATTGTAATCACACGCTTGCAAGTTTAATTGAAGTAAGTACCCTCCTGTTGGGTATTTTTGAGATGTCTAGAACTTTGAAACTTGGAACAAGGGAAGCCATATTCGATACAACAAACATATTGTACAGAACTATGCAATACAATTTTTTCCCTTTTATTTATAAAGTAATTTCTTTACTTTCAAATGAATTATTGAAAATAGGCGTTCTGAGAATTCTGCCTAACATGCAGGTAGAAAACTTAGGAAAACTTTTTGGTAAAGTCGCATGCTTCACCAACAGTCATTTCTAGAACACGGTACCAGACAGTCAATAAACATAGTTTGAAATAGACAAACATTAAAAAAGTAGAACGGCAAATCAGGATACCTAAAGACAAAACGCATACTAGCCAGATGGCCAGTAGAGTCAACTAGAGCATTCCTGCAACCATTCATGTCTAACTGCCAATTGGTATATACTGGCGTAAGGCTCAGGGGAATAATGATCTCGAGAAGGCGCCAAAAAGGATGGACCCTTTTTCACACGATATATACAATGGGCATGGGGAATACCACAAAAGTCAAAAACCTATGCCTCTACTCTCCAACACTTCCTATGTACACACCACTATAAAAATAAAGGGAGCAATATAAGAAGTACAGCTACACTCCCCAAGTCAAACTCACTAATCAAAGCTTACAAAAAGTTAAAAAGAACAGGGCCGGGAAAGTGGGACTACGTACACAAACAGGAGAAAGAAAGAAAGAAGACTAGTAAAATGTGTATGTGCTTGTAGACCATGACCAATCAAAACAAATGTAAATGTTAGGATACGAGTGAGCCACGTACTCGGATAGCCAGTGTACTGTTCCTGACTTATACTTTAATTATAGAAACCGAAGAAAAAAAATAACCATCAAAAGTTCCATTTAGAAAAATTAAAAAAACTAAAGTAATTAACACAGAAAACCATTAAATGTCAGATACGGAGGTTTATCCCTATCATTAAAAATTGCCTATTAATTGCTTAACTATAAACAAGAACCAAAAGTTTTGATGCAGGAGCCTCTGGTCCCTACCATTTATACAGTTATTATAATTGATGTATTTTTAAGTGTTATGTTTTGCCCTTAAGGTTTGCTAGATGGCATTGGGATCGTCACGCTTAACAGGATACCTGTGCTAATACTTATTTGATTATCAAAGGTAAAACAAAATACATTCTTACTTGTGCAACTGGTATGCCGAATTCAAAGCTCACAAAGAATTTTGTGGTAATTCAGAGTGTTTCCTCTTGTTTTGATGTTCTTAACTTGAAGGAGTTGAGTTCTTTTCAGCGAAGGAGGACAGATACAAGACAAGCCCGCAAGACTTGGTAGGACCAATACAAGAGGCTTTGGAAGCCCATTGAAATAACAGAAAATTATATAAGTTGTAGTTAATTTATTCACTTTTTCTATAATTTTGGTAGTTATCTTATTAGAATCCAATTTAGGTAGGAAAGTTGTTTAGGAGTATTATAAATAAGGATGTACTCTATTATTTAATACAGTGAATTATTATAATTGATTGCGTTTTATGAAAATTACCTTGTGTGAAATTTATCTTCCAAGCCCCTGGTCCCTACTCCCTATAAAGTTTGATCACCCTGCTTATGGATAGAAATCATGTGAAAGAAGCACTTACGAAAATGAAACTTATGAATCCTAATAGATAACTTTTACAATGTACTCATTCGCATATAAGCTTATAATGTTTCAAATGCAATTCTTTTTTTTCTTTTTTTTTTATTATTATTATTAAAGCAGAACAGCCCACACTAATTGCATGAATCAGATCAGATCAATCAACGCCTATCCACCTAATAAATATAGATCAGATCAATCAACGCCTATCCACCCAATAAATTTTTAAGACTTAGAGCAGATCAATCAATTCCTATCCACCTGTTAAATTTTTAAGTTAAGGTAGAAAGTCAATCATACAATAAGAAAAATTCAGCTCAAACTCAAGCTAAAAATGCAATTACAAGAAGAAAAATAGTCTGAATCCAATTAAGATTTTGGAACAAAATGTAAGACCTCCCCCCCCCCCAACAGCGAAATAAAAAAATACATTGACATAACGGATGTACAAATACTAAAAATTAATCGACAACAAAAATTACGAAATAAAACACATTATAGCTACAAATCTAAAAGAGAGAGAATATGTTAGACATGGTACCTGATTCACATGAAAACCCTGTTGAGGACTTCATGACGGCCGCTCTCTCTGTCTGTATGTGTCTCTCTATAAATGTGGGTGTGTGCGCATTGTGTGGCCGTACACGCATATATAGGCAGGATGTTTTCGATAACTTCGAAGAAAAGAATAGTTATATGTGTTGTCTTAACTTAAACTAGCCACTTTCCATGTGTAAACTTACAAAGAAGTTGACCGCTAATCTTAATCTAAAAAAGTGACTCATCTAACAAGACATTAATTTTTCACTTTATTAGAGGTACAAGTAGTAAATTCACTCTATTTACCTTCTAATCTTCACGTGTTCTAAAAATTCTTCTAGGCCCCACCTAGGCCTAGGCGGTCCTCTATCGCCTCGATTTTGATGGGCACCAAGGTTTCAACTCCTTCTACCGCCTCAATTTAATTAAGGCTTTGAAACTCAGCAATGGTTAAAATATTTTTTGTGTGCCTTCTAAGATTGTTATTTGGATAATTTTTTCACGTAAAATCTTTAAATCTAATAAATATATATGTTATATCGTACATACATACAATAGAAAGATAAATTCATAAGACCACCTAGAAACACTTCCTAACTATTTTTAGGACAAACAACTAATCTTCAAAATTATAGCAATTTCTATTAAGCATATAGTAAATATATTTCTTAAAACAAATTACAGGACTCTTTTTTAAGGTAAGGCTTAGAGGTTCTCTTAATGTAATTAGTTACATATAGAAAGTGGTTGGTCTAAGTTAAGACGATACATATTCTTATTCTTGTTCTTCTTAATGAAGAGATCCTGCCTCTGACACGCGGAGAGAGAGAGAAAGAGAATAGTTGCCATGAAGTCTTCAATAGAATAGTCATGTAATTTGGTCACCTACGAGACTCAGGTACAATGAAGATTGTAAATCGATATTATCATATCTAGCTAAAGATATATCGGTATCCATGGTTATTTAGAATTGGGCATTCATATCCGTATCCATTAGGTATAATCGGAAACGAATAACTAAATAAAATATCAGCATTTTTTTGATAAAATAAATAAAATATCAGCTTATTTATATGTATCCAGTAATATCCAAAATTACAATACAAAATGTAATACTAATAGTACTGTTTACCAACCATATACAAATCAAAAATAATATTCGGTTCAGCCAACCAAACAAAATAACAAAAACCAAAGTAATGTTCATCCACAACAAATTGTCAATAGTTTCAAGCCTAGAACACACTCGATTACTATTAGTATTATTGGTATAGGTACCAAGATTAATTGAGATATTCATTTTTTCCCCTTAAAATGCATTCAAACATTAGAACTATATTATTAAAAAACATGCAGAGAATCTCATTTAATCTCGGTAAATAAGATAACAGAAGTATCAATATTAAATAATACTTCCTTTGTTCCAAAAATATAAGATCATTTTTGACTTTTTGAAGTCTATGTGATACATTTTCAAACTCAAAATTGACATAGGTTCGATCACTTTTAGTCATTACAATGATGATAATTGTAAATTATCTAAAAGTGCTACTAATTATAAGATTTATTATTTTGTAATTTTTAATAAATCTTTTCAATTTTCAGTTTGAAATTATCTCAAATTGACTTTAAAAAGTCGATAGTAATATTATATTTTGGAAAGGATGGACTATTAATATCAATAGCGCTTAAAAGAAAAAAAAACGAATTCGTTTCCGACAAATGTGAATATGGATAATAGTTTCTTTGCTCGAATATCGAATATTATTCGCTTTAACTAGATACAAATATTGAATACTTTGGACGAATGTCAAATACTTAGCTTCGTTATAGCATCAGATACCATATCCAACATTAAAATCTTGTGTCATTTTCTTATTTTCTCGGTATGTTACTATAATGTCTTTTGATATGATTAAGACAAACTCTCATTCTTCTCTCTTACAATCAAACAATTTCGAGCGCGTTGTTCTCACAAGAGAGAGAGAGTACCATGAATATGGCGTCAGACATTTTAAGGTTGTAGTAACCTCTGACAGAAATCGCAACGAGTACAAAAGTTTTTTTAGGCTTCACCTAGCATATTATAGAAGACCCAAAAAATAAAAAACAATCAAAAAATAAATAGCGGATAGAACTTTAAAGAAAAGATATCATATTTCCCTTACCATCTATTAAATGCATATATACAAAAAGGAAAAAATTTAGTAAGATTAATAAAAAGGAAATAATAAAATGTATATTTTAATGATTAATTATGAACTAAGCCATGCACATAGTGAATTCTAAGGGTGATGAGTGATAGACCTCAATGCTCTTAATTGGAACACCATCTACTGAACAATACAGATACTAAGCATGACAATAAAAAAAGTTTTAAATTGAGGAAGTTAACAGTAAGAAAGAAAGGAATGATTGGAACTTCAAAGGGTTAATTCTACGAAAATAGAGAAATAGTTTAGAAGAATTTGTATCAAGGCCCTCTTTTAGGAACTAGCAAAACCAAGTTACATAGATCTCATGTGAATTCCTATACATTTAAGTTGCTTACGAGTTTTAAGTCGATTTCCGTTTCAAACTTTTCCTAATATAGAATAGCTTCACTGGTTCTTGTAATAAGCCTTGCTAGAAATTTAAATTTGCAAATTTGCCAAAATTTACATGAACAGATCTTCAATCTTCTTCACAAGGCCACAATTTGCATTGATTAGATAACAAAACTAATAATAGGTTAAACTTACATGTCAAATGCTCTCGGACAAGGAGAGGGTTATGTGTTCAACGCCCATACATAGTTGTTATGGCGTCGCCTAGGCGACAACTAGGCGTCATGGCGTTGGAGAAGGGCAAGACAATGCCTTGGACGCCGAGCCGCCAAGACTCACGCATTGGTAGCGAGCCCAAGTTAAGTGATTAAGTCATTTTTACCATAACCTATCATAACCCATGGACTTTTCTAATTACCCAAGTAACTCAACCCATGACCTTAACTTAACCCATTACCCTACTCTTTTGAATGAGTAATTCTTCTGAGGGAGACGTAAATGATTTCGTAATAGATAACTTTATTTTGCAATATACTTTTAAAATAAAATAAATAATGTATAAATTGCACATTATTAACGATTTGTCTCCATAAAGACGTCGTGGCGGGCGCCTTATCGCCTAAGCGTCCTGACGGTCAACTACCGCCGTATCCCGCCTTGGCGTCATGACAACTATGCGCCCATTTCTAAAATTGAATGTTGCAATCCTTTATTTTAGGTGTATATATGGAAGAAAAAGTAGAATCTTGTATTCAATAATGAAGAGGGATTCTTGCTTATTCACTATTCAGTGAAGAGACTTCCTCACTACATCTCATTGACTATGGAATAGAGTATTAGGGTTATCAAGGTATAGAAATAAAAAAAAATAACAGATTCACCAACACAGAAGAATCCTTGCTTCTTAGACCACAAACTAATAGTTCATGGACAGTCTCATGTGCATGTTTGATACTTCCTCTTAAATTTACTCATTTTAATTATGATATTCTAAATGTAAAGCATGGCCTAGACACTTATAGGGCACTAGTCTAAATTTTTCCAGGAAGCTTGAGGTATTAAATTATTTTCTTATAACAAGGAAACAAAAATTTTTGAAGAAAAGAAAACATTTATTTTATAATAAAAGGTCGCTAAAGAAACAAAGTAAAAAACAGTAGCAACAAAGAGAGTGCAATTGTCATTAATAGTATATGTTTATATGTTATTACTTATACATCATAATACCTGTATTCACATGCATACAGATGTTACACTGATTCTTCATTTTGCCCTAAAGTGCTCATGTCCAACACTAGACAAATACTTCATTTTAGTGTAAAAAATTGGTAAAATTGAGGAGTACCCGTGTCGAACTCTTCAAAATACTGTGTCCAACCGGCCACTCCATCCAAGTCTATTGACATAAGGCCATACATATATTCCTTGCCATATACATACTAATCCATCCCATTTAATTTGACCCTTTCTTTTTGGTGTTTACTCACCATATATTCTCCAACGTTCTGAAAATATATTTATACATTACATAAATTAATAAAATTTATTTTCAATGTGTTTATATATTGACAAGTAACTTAATGTATTTGTATATTACAATATCTAAGTCTTTTGTTTCAAATAAAAGTTAATAGCTCTAGAAGTTGGTGACGTGTCAGGTTCAGAAACATAAAAAAAACGGACTTTATGGCTGCATTTAAGTCGAGCCAAAAAATTAAAGGTTTTAGAACTAAAACTTAAACTCGACTCATTTAACCATTTAGTTAAATAAAGTTGAGTTTTAATAAGCAGCATTTGTGATAGAATAAAATAATGTATATATGTTTTCTACATATAATATCAAAATATGTATTTAATCAAAACCTAGCTTAGACTAGGCGATTTTGTCTTGTTTAATAATAGAACTTAAAAAAAAATAACCGAACCTAAAATAAATTTCAATACTTGTCTCATTTAATCAAGCTCTAGTCGAGTCACAAGTTGTACTAGTTCAGTTACAGCCCTAAATTATTTAGATTGTCATCTATAGGGAAATTAATTTTATCTAAATTTTAATTCCGGAAATAAATTAATTTATATACATATTCTTGACAATGAGTACTGTTTAGGATTTGTCATGACCATGGCCCATGTCATATCATATATATTTTTGTTTACATATCAATGCTTTCTTTCTTTCCATATCGATGAGATGCATTTCTTATTTTTCATATTTCTAGGACTTGATGTTGATTTGTTTTAACCTTTTCATTAGATTTCTAACTTAGTTTAAGGTTTTCCCTATTTCCATTTCTATTGAGATAGTGTTTCTACTATTGATGATGAATCCTATGACAATAACAATTTTCACATTTTCCAAGCAAAAGATTGTACACCTACTAAACACTGTCATAACTCGTACATGGGAGTCATACAAACAAATTTTCATAAGATACATACTGTAATACATAGAATTCACGACAGAAAGTCCAACATGTGTGATCTTTTAGGGCATCCAAATTAGTTCATCTAAAAATATTATCTCATCAGTTTTCATACAAAAATTTGGTCTATTATGTTAGATAAACAATATGATTTCAAAAAAATATCTCCCTCTAGGTATTAATTCAGATCACTTGGCACAAATTACTTAGCTTAGAGCTTATAAGTAAAATGAATAGCCTATTGCAACATCAAAAGAAATAGAGATACCCTTTTTTTCCATTGGTGAAGAAAAACATTAGTTGTGTTTTCACAAATTAATCCATTGAGTTTGATACGATTTTGCTTCAGACTTTAGAGTTTAATCGATTTTGCTAAGCTCGATTAAGGCCTTGTCCTAGCATGAAAAAGGAAGTTGCAAGACGGTGAATGAAAGAAACACACGGGGCCATCTTCAAGTCTAATGTGTCCTATTTGGATAGCAAGGAGTAGATATAGAGAGAGGATTGAGTTTTCTTGGCTTAAGCTCCGACAATTGATGTTTGGTCTCATTTTTCTATATTTTCCTTTTATTTCTTTTTTGGGTTTAGCAAAGAATAGCCTAGTTTGGTGATAGATTCCCTAAAATTTATGGGAGAATTTGCACTTGGAGAGTAGATACATGAGTATGCTTGGTTTTCATTTGGAAATAGTATACATAAAGTTTCTGTTCAGGGATTCATTCTTTGAGTACAGTTTATGTGCAAAGAACAGGTGCTCTTTGTATCATTCCTATATTCTTTATTATTTTCTCCTTTTGTATATGGGTTTCCACTTTCCACCCCCTAAAACGTTTTATAGTGAAACTTCTTACTTACATTAACAAAAGTTCATCATCATAACTGAAAACTAGTTGACTTGGCTGAGTCCTACACAACCAGAAGCCGAGGCTTCAAGCATATACTCTAATTATGGCTAAATTGGCCGGTTAACCTACATTTGCTTAACGAAGTAAGCATACCTTATGGGTAAAACCTTTGTTGTTTCTCATATATAATTTATTTAATAATATATAATTTAATCTTTAAGATATTCTCATGATTTGATAGTTTTTCTTCTTTCAATCCTAGTTATCTCAAATAGCGTCCCCACCTCCCAAAGGCACATTGCACTTTGCAGGCACTGCTACTAGCAACCTTATGTTTGTTCATGCAGTACATAAATACACAAACAGAGAAAGATGCATTATTAGTTATAGAATTCTAAAATATGGCATATCCAGCTATAAAATATAAATATGGACAAGAATAATTAAACAAAGGATTTTCCCCCACTAAATCTCCTTTTCCCACTAGCTGTTCATATACACACACGCACATATTTTCATATACTTTGGTATTTTAACCTTTTAGTCCTTAAATGTAGAACTCAAGCATGAGTATGTGGACGTAGGGTCATCCTCTTATTTTTCCCAACTTATTTGGAAAATGAGTTCCCATCATTATCATTTTACAAATACCACCTCTTATTTTCAAAAGGTTTTTGATTTAGTTAGTGTCCTATTACACTTAATATTTTTACTACCATAATTATCTCATTACCACAAATCACCTCCCATTTCCATACAGTTAATGATTTAATTGGTTTCCTATTACAATTCATATTCTTACTAACAATAATATCTAATTAATTAACTACTATTAAACTAAGTATAACTGTGAGTTCAAGTAGGAATATATTACTAAGTCGATAAAATAGATTTAGAAGAAATCAATCTTAAGAAGATCATTACTTAATATCAATTAAAATATAAAATATAATTTTATTTAATAATCGAGACTTGAATATATTTCGTAATGTATCTTCGTTAATAATACTCCCTCCGTCCTCAAAAGAATGGCTAAAGGTACAATTATTTTTGTCCCCAAAACCATAAGATAAAGTACATAAAGTGAAGGGTAATTATGTCATTTAGTGGGGTCCATTAGTATAAAAAAAATTACACAACATTTTATAAATCTTGTGAGACCACTAAGGAGAAATTTTGAACTTTATTTACTCTATTTCCTCTACTTTTGCATTTTTTTAATGTGTGAAATTTGTACTTTGCTCATCCTTTCGAGGACGGAGGGAGTATTAAGTAATGCAGTTTATGAAAAAGCTTTTATTTTATCTCACTAGTTATTATTGTAGAATTTTGAATTTATTTATTTTTCTTATTAATAATTAGTTATATATAAAATTTAGGATACGATTATAAATATAATTATATAATAAACTCACCAATCATATCATTCCATTATTAAGTCCAAAAATAAAATTAATTTATCTGCCCAATAAAACATCTATTAAATTACAACAACAACAACAATAATATAATAATTCTACAGCAAGCCCCCGTGCAAATGAGCTTGTTACGTTTTCTTGATCAAAATTGTCATCGACAAGATTGAATTTACTAAAGAGGTATTTGTGTGACCTAAGTTTGATAAGAACAATTATTTCTAGTTCACTATGACTACTTCCTTTCAACATAGTTTACTTACGTTACTTGGTTGATATTCATAAAAAGATATATATATATGTATACACACACACACACACACACACATATATATATAGAGAGAGAGAGAGAGAAATATCCAATTACATTAAGGCGGTTTCTACTTGAGCAATGTAATTGTAGAAGTTTTCATTTCATATATGGCTTCTAACTAGCATATGGTATTACAATAAAACTCTTTTGAAATATATATGTGTGCTCATGTGTGGACTGTGGAGGTAATAGAATACAATTATGGATCAGTTGTTATAGCCTGTCTTATTGGAGCAGAAACTAGAAATTAAATTATATAGATACTTAAAGCTTGTAAATGCAGATACATGGTCTAGGCATCATGCAAAAGCTTTGAAAATTTGACAGAAAGATAAGGAATAATATCCTCAGTCAATGTAACTTGGAACTTATATTGGGCAACAGTTGTAGAAGGCATGTCATTATTTTTCTCATTCAACAAAACTACGCTTTCATTAATATGTTACTTAAGTACAAATATTACACCCCAAAATCATACCAGAAAATGAAGAAACAATCTCCACATGGAACCCACAAAATTTGACCACCAGGAAATAGCAACACCACCTTTATAAAACCTAATACTCCAACCCAAATGATCACCCAAACGAAAGGAGAAAGTTATGTGAGAAGAATTGAAGTAAGAAGTGAGAAATATGATGGCAATGAACACTAAAATAGCAAATTAAAAATAAAACAAAATAAAATCCCACAAAAGGTTAGAAAATATTGGCTTTCCATCCTTAGATACATATGCAAGAAATAACATAAAGGTCAACTAATATTAGCACCACAATAAAAATTGAAACTTGAACAGAATGGAAGGCATGCAAAATTTCCATAAGACCACCTGATCCACCTGTCTTTATGCGCTATGATTTCAATAAGCTGAAAAGGTTTTGCTTTTCATCATATTTCGAAATAAACAAGGAATACTTTAAAAGTCCAATCATACAAATGATAGTCACCAACTGAACTTGTTTCTAGAAGCCCCATAACAAAGACATCCACTTTTCAATATGATGATCTGCTTTATGACTTTGACACAAAACCTTCAACTCAAGCCATATCTTGGCAAAAAAAATAATTAGAACCAATAAATCTTTAATGGTTTTCTACTTTCATATTTTTTGGGGTCACTATAATGAAAATCAGACATAAAAAATTTATAATTTCTAACAAGTAGGTGCAGGATTCCCCCATCTCTTACTTTGGGAGATCATCAAGTCCCACTAGGCTACAAGGTGGGCTATAAGCTACAGAATCATAACATTTTGGAAGCTTAGTTAGAAGTATGGCTTTGCACTGCAGTGACTAAGACTATAAATGCAACCAGTAACCTAAATGAAATAATAAAAGTTAAAGAGTGAAATCAACTTGTAGTGCACAACCTTCATACAGTTCTGAGTTTCTTATGTTTCTCCCATTATATCCAAATGCTTGTATTCATGATAGCAAATGTGGTTTGAATAATTTGTTCACAAATGCTTTAGCATGAATGCCCATGCAAAGCCTTAATTCGAGCACAATAAAAGCACAGAGTTTATCTTTACATGCAACACTGACGAATATAAAAGTTGAGCAGCGAATTCCTTAGAATCTTACGGCAGTAGTACATACTTGATTTGGTGGTTGGTGGGCCATCATTTCTCACCAATGAAATGAGCCAGCTGACGACATCTCGTCGTGCTCCCCATTTGAGGCTGCGATTAATTGATGTGTTTGACCCATAAGCCTCCAAGAACTCATTGGTCACAACATAAGCCATGTGACGAAGACTTCTTTCAGTCCCCACAACAGCAAGGAGTGACCGTCCTGATGTAGACTTCAAATAGTAGTGAACAACTCGCTTGCCCTTCTCCTGACAAATCATCCTCTCTTCCCATGCTTCATAACCAAGATTTTTTGCAGACATCCTGAAGAAGGAGAAAAAAAATCCCTCATACAATAAGGGTGAAGTACAAATGCAATAATCAAGGGACCCCCATTTCATAGAAACGCCCAATTCAACTGATTATTATTAGAATTTCAACTAACCCAGTTGGATATAGAGTTATTACAAAAATCTAGCCCCATCTTCTCTAAAACTTCAACCCACCAGAAAAAATGTATAAAAATCAGAAATTACATAAATTTGACAAAACCAATTGACTAATCAATCCAGGTTTAAAAACTTGGAAATTTAATAGCTTGTGCTGAACACAAAGCTAGAAACCATAAACCCCAGCACAAAAACCTTCTTATAGAACTGGATCACATCTATAACTTAAACCCACAAAAAAATGTATAAAAATCATAAATTTGACAAATCCAATAAAATAATGCTGAATTCAAGCTTAAAAACTTGGAAATTTAGCAACTTGTGCTGAAAAAAAAGTTAGAGACCATAAACCCCTGAACATAAACTTTTTTAGAGAACATAAACCCCTGAACCACCCAAAAAAAATAAAAAGAAAACTGGGCATTACACAAATATGCACACAAAAGCCTAAAGAAATCAAATGCAGCTTAATACAAGCTAAACAAGAACTGGGTTTTGCTTACCTTGAGTTTTCCGGAGAGTTCAAGGCCACAACGCAAATGGGTTAAAGCGGCATTCACCAAAAACTGCAAAATCAACACAACAAACGTTCTTTATGGTGTTAAAAAGCAGAATGGCATGCATAAAGTAGGACCCAATATCATTAAAACCAGAGATATTACCTGATGACAGCACCAATTTTGGTTGTGAACTCGGTGTCACCAAATGCTGAGTCGGTTTTGTTTTGGTGTTATCTGTGATGATGATGATGATGACGAGCGTTTAGCAAGTTCAACGAGTAACAGATGAAGAAGAAGAGAGAGAAAAGACGAGAGAGAAAACAATGGGCAAAAGATTCCATGATATACTACCAGTAAGTATAAGGGTTGCAGCGGTGGGCGTTTTGGTGCCTCTTCAGTGACGAGTGTTGATGAAGAACCGGAAAGACATAATTGTTATAAAAAAAGTGAAAAAATAAAGAAATAAATAAGGTTAATTATTTAGTATAAGAAAAAAAAAATAGAAAAAGTTTATCCTAAAACTAATAGTATTGGAGTATAATTTTTATATTTTTTGATAGATACATAATTCATACATTTTATTATCCTTAATTTTATCATTTTAATTATATTAGTTTATTAAATTAATATGTTTTATTTTATTTTGTAAAATTTAATATTTGTTGCAATAAAGTCAAAATCTTGGTCATCAAACGATATCTCTTATTCATTCATGTAAGGAATATCCAAGAAGAATCCTGTAAGGAGAAGAAAAGAGGTGGAACAATCTTGATATGCAAGTCAAATCCAACAAGAGAAAGGAAAGTCTATTTAGAAGATCTCTTCATCCAGGAGATCTATTTGAGAAGTTGATTGTCACTAGAAAGTTGAAACCTACATGAAAATGGTAGATGATGGTTAATTAAATGAATTTTTCTTATTTATTTTTAATCTTCTGCTTTTCTTTATTTTAGTTAGTTTAATTATTTTCTATGTCTAGCTAATTTTTTTAATCTAGGATGAAGATGAAATTAAATAATTATTCATGATAATATTTTTTATCTCTTCTATTATTTATGCTTTTATGTTTAATTGATTTCACATTCATGTTTCGTTATTGAAATACCTTCGTTTTATAGTTCTTATGTGATTTTAAATTAATTAAGAGGTTTTGATAAATTATTATTAAGATATGAGTTTTTCATATACTTGCTCAAAGAAGTTTTGATGGGTTATAGATAATCCTTAAATTTTCATAATTTATGTTTGCCCACGTTAATTATAAATTATTAAATTAAAGGGAAGGGAGATAGATCAAAATCATAGTTGAGTTATACAAATAGAAAATATTGAATTATATGTTGTGTTTATTATTTAATGGATTCAGATTCCTAGATTGTTTCCTCATTATTAGTTTGGATATTCTAGTTAATCAATTTTCAATCTTTATTTCTAATTCGCCTAAAATAGATATTAAGGATACATTAAAATTAATCTAGTCTTTGTGGGTTCGATATATACTTGTCAATTCTTCAATTAGATACTGTGCACTTGCAGTACATAATTTTAACACATCATTTCCCAAGCCGAATTAATTTTCCAAAACTTTATTATATGAACAATTTAATTAATTTTCCAAATTTTGTATTACATTAAATTGGAGAACATGTATTTATTATATATTCACACGGTCCCTACTCACATGAAAATGAAACCTACTTTTATTTTTATGTGAGAAATTACCATGTACAAATATCAATTTTCTCTTCTATAAATATCTTTACAATGTGAAGAAAATTAATACATAATTATTGCAACAACACACTATAAATATAGGCTGTAAAATTTACTCTTTTTTTCTAAAATAATGAAGTTATGTGAAAGTATGAATGTTTTACATTACATGGTTTTATTATGTCATTTGTTCTACAAATTATAAACTAAATTAATTGAAATAAAACGGACTATTTATGATAAATTTTAATTATATTATTACGAAAATAAAAGACACTATATTATTTGTTCTTTCGTCATTATTTAGTAAATAATAAGTGGCGTGCTACGCAGTCAATCAAAATTAAAATCTTACTACAAAAAATATTTATATAGTAGTGCAAGTAAGAGTCGATCCCATAAATAATGATTAGTCTAATTTTATGTTTTATAGACTAGAATGAAGGTTTTAAATAACAAAGAAAATTTAAATAACGTTAACTAAAGTAACAAATACGCAATTAATATAGAGTAATCTAACGAAATAAATCAGAAGAAAAAGTCTTGGATTAAGTTGACATCCACTGTCAGAAATCTACACTGATCATTGACACTAGCATAAATCAATTAGTGTTTTAAATATTCACCGTTGAAATTATTTTTCTATCTCTCTTTAATTGTAGTTAATTAGAAACAAGCGATCTAAATAACTCTAACTACTAAACAACCATAGACATGCGTTAAAAAATTAATCTAATAGCAGTTTTAAGTAATAAAAATATTGATGAAACTAAACAACACAAACACACGCGATTGTATTTAATTTAGTTGGGTATTCTTTCTAATATATAATAATTTTTTGATATGTAGCAAATTATTAATCTTAGTTGCTTCACAAATTAGAGTGACCAAACAATTACAGATTTGATATATAATTCAGCAGTAGAATGCAACAAATAATAAACTAGTATGCATCCTAACAATTATACAAATCAATCATAAAAATTAAGCACAGAAGAATATCCAATACTCAAAATATAAATTGGACAATTAAAATCAATTAAATCTTATAGTGTAATAATTTTGAGGTTTTTGTACACTTAAACCAATAGTATGAATTTAACTACACATGGCAACTTTCTGGTGACAATCAACTTCCTTCAAAGATATTTTCTAGATAGACTTTCCTTTCTTTTATTGGATTTGACCAATACACTAACATTGTTCAACTTCCTCCCTTCTTTTTTATAGGATTCTTCTTGTTTATTTCCTTCCATGAATAGGAGTATTAAATATTGTTTGATCATCAAGATATTTATTTTATTTTAATAAAATATTAAATCTACGTGCTCGTGTAATTACAACTTTGCCCCTCCTTTTACTTTAAGTTTGAATAATGCTCAATTTGTCTTCAAAGCACTTTCAAAGTCAATGAACCCTTTAATTACACCTTAAATAAAAATACAAGACTAATGAGTATATTTAGCACAAAATAAACACAAAAGATTAAGTATTAAGGGATAAAAACATAACACATTTTATTCTTATCAATAAGACTAATGAGTATATTTAGCACAAAATAAACACAAAAGATTAAGTATTAAGGGATAAAAACATAACACATTTTATTTCTTTCTTTGATTTAGGGAGATATTGGTAATATTTAAAAATATTAGAAAAGTGAGATTGCACATTCTTATATGTTAGAGATTATAATAATAAGATTATATATTAATACATTATAATTTTTAATAAATTCATTTGTCCCTTGTATTAATTAAGATGCTTAATTAATAAAAGTGGTGATGAATATATACTTACTAGTGATTCTTTTGTTATTTTAGCAAGTAAAAAGTTTTGGTCAGTTATTTCCCTTATTTGATGTCATTTATTTCCCTTATTTGATATTTTGAAATAATAAAAAATTCCCCTCTTTTGTGAGATATTGATTTTTCCACTTTTATGAAATTAATTTATTTTTGATTGGTAATGATAAATATGTTCAGATTACGATGCAAGATTATCTTTAATGACTTCTCGTTTGAGTATTTACTTATATTAGTAAATTCTTTTGATATTTATAAGTTTGTTGTTTTTATGAATAATTGTTATGTCCACTAACTTTTTTACTATTATTGGGCCCATTGTAATGTGATTTACTATGTTTAAAAAAAAATCTAAATTGATAGAGAATATGAACAATTACTAACCTTAGAGATTAATGTAAAAAAGTATTCAAAAACATTATAATTTTTTGGCATTATATCAGTTAAGATATTTAAACAATAGAGAGGTAATGTGCATGTTAATGATGTCAGTTTATATCAAGATGGAAAATAATATATATCGTGATTTTACATATCGATTTTTTTTTATTGCGAGTTACGTGAATAATTATAATTGGCAATATTTTTACTATGTATTTCATATATTGGGCCAATTTTATAATTATTTCCAATTTCATATATTGACAAACATCACAATTGTAATTTGATAACTCGATAGTTAGATTATCGATTAGAGTTCAAGAATAAAATATAAAGTTCACAGTTCAAATATAACGATTAAAATTCAATAGGAAGATTCAAATCAAAAAATATTAGATGAAACACCAACTATTAAGGATATTCTAATCATTTCAAAAAATTTATCGTTTAATGATAAGGCTGTAGAAACGAATAATTATTTCTTACCATAAATTTAGGTGTATGAAAGAAAATGATATCCCTTACCTTAGTACATAATTAGATATTACTTTTTATGTACTTGATCAACCTTTATGTATATTTATAATTTAATTAGTAACTACCACATATAAGTTTCATAGTGTACACTAACTCGTATATTATGAAAACGTCAAAAGTGACTTGATAATATAAATTTGTGTAGTGTACAAAAATAGAGTACAATAAACTTCAAAATAATTTTTGAAGGAATAAATTAATATTTCAAAACAATCTTCCAGATGAAACTTTTCAAAATAAATCTTCTAAATGAAGGGTTGTAAACACTGTGTGATGTGTGTGAGCGCTTGTGCAACTTTAATAGAAAAATTCACCTGAACAATTATTGCACTATTAATGATATTCACCAATACTTAAGGTAGTCTTAGCACACTCAGATAAACACCTACACTTAACAATTTTTAGAGAACGGAAGGAATGATAAACAAGAAAGTTATGAAACTCCTTATGTTAAGCCCCCCTATTTATAGCTAAAACTTAAACATCATCTACAACACATTACTTAACCACACTTTTCACATTTCAATAATTTCTTTAATCTATACCATTTATTTCTTATCCACATGTTTCACATTTAAAGATTATCTTTAATCTACCATATATTAGTTATACACACGTTACATATTTAAAGATTACATTTTCTTTACTATTTACAATTATTATTATATTATTCATCTTCTGCATTATTGTCTTAATGTATTAATATCACAGATATCAGTGTTCTTCAAATAACGAGTCTCTTTAACTATTTAATACCCGTGACTTTCCATTACTAGCCTTGTTACGATGACAATTATTGGTTCAATAATATTAAATACCGTGACAATTATTGGTTCAATAATATGAAATATTGTGCAGTTGCTACTGTGAAAATTATTATTTCAATAATATAAAATATTGTGACAATTATTAGTTCAATAATATGAAATACTGTGCAGTTACTACTGTGACAAATATTGGTTCAATAATATGAAATACTTTGGAATACCTTATGGAGTACCACATGCTACTGGGGAGTATTGTGTGCTATTGTTCCTTTATCATAAGGTATTTTAACAGTTAAAGGTAATTGTTCCGCCGATAGTTTTGATTAAAAAAGTTATTTCTGTCATTTTCTGTATCTGACAATTATTTCGTTGTGGGGTCCACAAATGATTAGTTGTTTCGACACTGTCGTATTTTACCGAATATTCTTTGACATACTGAATATTCCCCGACATACTTTTTATTTCTCATAATTTGCACATATCATGCTTAACTGTAACTTTTTTATCAAGTTAACACCTTAGTATTTAGAATAATATTTATAAAGAAAATTAAGTTTTATTTATTAAAAGTTGGGATCTTATACAGACGCTGTTACATGAATTTAAAGAAGTCACCCAGACTACTGCAAAAGTACCAAGGGAAATATCAAAAGAGTTTGGATTAAAAATGAATGAGTTTATTCCGATTATACTAGTAACCTCAAGAAGAAATATGATCTTTACTTCAAACAAATTGATGAGCATAAGGCGGCGTTGAACTCTTTACAAAATAAAAATGCAAAATCCATCAAGTTTCTCTTTGACAAAGTTTTCTTAATGAGCTCCTCTTTAATCGATTTCATGAATCTGGTTGTCAAGTCAATAGAACGCACTGATAATGTTATGATGCTTCTTCATTATCAGCGAAAATAGGCTGAAGTCAGACATCAAGAATCTAGAAACGACATCACACTTTCTCGGAGCCATATGTAGGAACTTGTGAAAATTGTGAAACAACTCTTAGAAAAAGTAAATGCTTTACAACAAGATAGATATGTTGATAAAAAGGGGGAGAGGAGATGACCTCAACAATCATCACTTCTTCCTCCTCCTAGAATCTATGCGCCTTATGCCATTCCTTTGGATCAAGGATAATCATGTCAATCCTCTTCGTCTAGGTTAGGATCTTCAAGTGCAATAACCCCTACTAGCTCACGACTTCGAACCAGTTATCTGTCATTCATGAATAGAAATCTTTATGGGATCCACATAGAAGAAGAAGAAAGATCTAGCATGTTAAATGTTGGACCCATACACTAGATGAAAGAGATTTAAAGAAGATCAGAAGAAGGGAGAGAAAGCTACCTTAGGAGAAGAGAAGCTGAGAGAAGAGATCCTCCCCGAAGCAAAAGAGGTTGAAGGTAAAGAAATTTATTTTTGCTTGTATTTTTTTTTATTCTGTAATGATTCTTCTATAAATAAATTCATTCTCTTTCCCTAGAAATACATTTACTCACTTTATATAAACGATGTTTAAAATTTTGAATTATTTACATTTAGAATTGATGATTATTTGAAACTATTGGTTTTGTCATCATCAAATAGGGAGAGATTGTTAGTACAATGGATGATTTAGATTTGATGATGATATTTGAAATTAATGTATATCTGTAACCAGTAACTAAGGGTGTAAATAAATCGAGTCGAGATGAATATTGAGTTGCTCAGATTTGGTTCACAAAATTTATCGAGTATAAAATATAGTTTAATTGAGGCTCTTTTAGCTATCGAGTTGGGCACGATCTCGAATCGAACCCGAGCAGTTTGAATTTTTTGAACGAATATGATCTGAGTATCAATAAAAAATTTCAATTTAAAGAGGTTCGAGTAATTTATTGAACTTTAAAATCTTCTCATATTTGAATCATTTATATTTTGAATCGAGCTTGAATCGAACTTTTAGTCAGACAAATACGAATCGAGTACGAAATGTTTGCTCATTTTATAACCTTACAGTAGCTTTTGTACAGTCCTTAAACTAAAATTGATGTTAAAGGACTTGGTGTAAGGATCAAATTTGTGAGGTTGATCCAACTTTGTAGAGTGAATATATTGTATAGAGCTTAAATCTGAAGATGTTCGTAAAGCAAGCAGTTGAAAATCTTAAAGCTTACTGATCATATTTTTAAAGATCATAGTGCTAAAATTGCCAGTACTCTAAGTTTGTAGAATTGCTAGATAAAATTTAAAAGTTCGTAGAGTACAAGCAATAATTGCAGAATCAGAACAAAGTTAAAGATTATCAACAAAAAAAAGACAAAGGCTTATTCTTACAAGTTTAAGAAAGAGCATCGTAGAGTACACTTAAGCCAAGTGTAAAACGTAGAGTTTGTCAAGTCAGATACTTCATATCTGGCCACTCAACTCTATGATTAGGAAAAATCATAGAGTTCATCAGCTCTGACAATAACTGACAATGTCGATCATTGTATAGTGAAGATCCCAAGGTAGTTTATTAAAATACTTGAGGTTGAGGAAAAGGGGCATTTCATGAGAATGTATCCAACAACTATATTAGTTAAAAGACGGAACTCACGTGCCCATTTCTGTAGCTGTCAGTACGATGAAAGAGTCGTGATATGGTCCAAAGTTGACATACATTTTTAGAGTCAACAAATGAAAGATCTACAAGTGTTCAAGTCAGAATGAAGTAACGATAAGTTTTAAATGGGGAGATTTCAAGGAAGGTCTATAAAATACAAGCAAATTCAAATAAATAATACACAACGAATGATCAAAAGTCGAATTGCTGCCATTTCTAAAAAGCTTTTATTCTGTATAACTTGTTTTACTGCTAATGAAAGTAGTATGCATACAAGCCAATTATGTATGAAGATAAAATATATACTTTGTAAACAATCTTATTCATTTATTAATAAAAGAATTGTTTATTTAAAGACATTTAATTTTCCACATGGTGTTATTTTAATAATATGTGATAAATTCATAGTTTTAAGCAATACTTTTAGAGTCATGACGAGATCATGCTAATGATATCTAAATTCTTAGATAGCTTAAAATTAAAATTTTCTCAATCAATGGATACTAAAAAGGGGATTAGTGAATCCGGATAGATTGATACATACGTTGCTTGCTCATTGAATGATGATGATTCATATCATGATAATTTGTGTGGAGACACTAAAACAAGTATGTAGGTGCTTATTGAAGAATAAGTTCACTGAACGTGACTCGCTAAGGAATACCTAATGGAGTTTTACTTGCGTGTCAATAGGAATTTCTGTAGTGATAGTAGTACAAGTGATCCTTAGACTTGAGATCATTATAGTATTTTGTATATAATAAGTTATACTTTGACATGCCCCTTAAGACCCTTAGGGTATATCAAAGGGTATGTTTGGGTGTAATAAGTTATATATGGAGATAATGTATAATCAATAAAGAATCTACTACTTCTAATAAAGAAGATATATGTCCTATGTGATTCGATAAATGACAACTCAGAAATCCTTAGCCAAGGTAGAATGAAATTAGAAAAGAGTTTTTAATTTGTATTTATTCGGAGTTGTGCAGTTTGGAATTAAAATACATATAATTAAATAAAATAAGACTTGACAGAAATTCTATGTTTTATATTTAATTGGGATATTGTATGGTAAAATGAATGAATTGTGCGATAACTATTTACTCAAAGATTCTTTTATGATTAATATTGAAATCTATCTTATCTAGAAGATCGTTGATTACTAAGGAGGCTTATCCTTATTATAGAATAAATGTTATTTATTTAAATTAATTAATAGTTTAATTAATTTATCTAAATAAGATTAGAATTTTTCTAGTTGATTTATTCACAACCGGTTTAATATGGAGAACCTAGAGGGTCACACCGCAAAAGGAAGAATAATTATTTAAGAAGTTAATGGCATAATCGTAATAATAAGTTAAGTGTATTTAATTTAATCTATGGTGATAGAATAAATTAAATAACTTAAAATTTATTATTTAATATTTTAGAAATATTAAATATAAATTAATAAGAAGAGTCTTATTATTATTATTATTATTTTAATTCCTAATGGATTTTGGGAGTTAATTTAATATTTGTACTTTCCAACATTCTGTAGACACTCAAAATTTTGCATTCCTGTTGCTAACCTTGCAGGAGCATAGAATCGTCTTCTAGAGATAACCCTGGAAGTCAAAACAGTTTCAACCCCGGAGACATCCCCGGGAGATATAATTCTCAATCTTGGAGACAGCTTCGAGTTACTCAGTTGCAATCCTGGAGACAACCCTGGGAGATTCAGTTCCAAACCTCGGAGATAACCCCGAGGGATGCAGTTTCAGTTACAGAGATAACCCTAAAAAAATCAGTTTCAACCCCGGATACAACCCCAGGATACTCAGTCCAACCCCAGAGACAACCCCAGTGTAAGACCCCAACTTTTATGAATAAAGATTTAATTTTCTCTAAATATCATTTTTGAATAATAAGGTGTGGATTTGATATAATGTTATAGTTGTGGGTAATATTTATAAATTTTACAAAGTAAGCAAGTTGTCATAAAATATTCGTTTGATCGGAGAATATTTGTTTTATCAGAAAATATTCGTACGACGACACAATCATTAGTGGACCCCACAACAGAATTACTGTCAGAGTAAAAAAACGACATAAATAACTTTTTATAAAAATAATGGCAAAACTTTTACCGTTAACTATTAAAATATCCGATAATAAAAGTACAGTAATACACGTGGTTGCATAGTAGCACACGGTATTGTATAGTATCTTTAATTATTGATGCTTACGTGAGAAGTCACTCAGTTTTACTCAATTATTGCAATAGTAGTTGCTGTATAGTATCTCACATTATTGATTCAATTATTGTCACAGTATCATCTGCACAATATTTTATATTATTAAATCAATAATTGAGACGACAAAGTTATTCATATTATTATTTAAATTATTGACAATGTTTAGAAAGTTCTGTCGAGAAAATGGGTTTGGTCACCTAATTGTGCGCCAATAAGGAGAAGTCCTTATCAGAATACCCCCTCTTTTCTGGGAATGATCTGGTTGTTAATATTGCGAGTTATAATATTAATGATGAAAAAAATATTATTAAAAATGTGTTTAGTGAAGCCAAGTGAGTTGAGATAAATAGAGAAGTTTTTTATGAAGCATTTGTTGTAAGTTTGGTTTATTACATGGACCCCCACTTACCTATTTTTTAAAATCGACGGTAGAAAGTTATCTCAGTTTTATTTTATTATATATATATATATATATATATAAGTATTATATATATATTATATATAAGTTTTGTTTTTTTATATAAAATAGAATATATTATATTTTATTATGCATAGTGTTGCATAGTACTGCATATTATTTGCATAGTAAAATCAAAAAATTTTTAGAATTCGTCCGTGAAAATCGTGCGTGAATCCTTTACTGTGCACCCGTGATTTTCTAATTCAAATAGTACCCTTCCATTCTCCTATAAATAAGATGCTTAATTTAATAATGAAAATCACACCAGAGTCAGAGAATTCTTCTTCTATATTGAGCGTATTTCTTTTGAGTTAAGGAAACTTTGAGTGTAACAAATAGTGCAAGTTTTTTTTGAAGAATATCCCCACCATACCAGTCAGAAATACTCTCCTTTTAAGGTAAGGAATATTATTTTTGTTCAATATTTGTAAGAAATAATATTTTCTTCTATACTCTGTAGTATGTAAGTAATATTATTTCGTTTCATATTTCTAATTCTACACTTATGTTGATAAGTATTGCTTCTATACTCCTTGAAATTAGTAGAATAACCTTAAAATTTGCGCTTTATCGAGTATCTTTTCACGAAAATATTTTTCTGAACATTCTTGTAAATTTTTAATCTTTTCATGTCGAAGTACTATTCACGGAGTACTATTCACGCAGTACTATTCACGGGGTACTATTCACTAGGAGTACCCGGGGAACTATTCATGATAAAAATTGATTTCTTTTATGTCCAAATTATTTTTGATATATGAATATTATTCTTGAATTTTAATCCACAAAGCAATTATCATGTTGATAATTTGGATATTTTTAAAATCTAGATAAATTAAATTTTTTTTATATTTATCCTTGATTTCGTTTGATTGATGCTTATATCATTGTCATCATCTTCATGCTTATATTGTGATGAAAGTCATCTTTGACCCGTAATGCATAGATGGACTGTTGATTGGTATGATTATGACCAGGAATTATGTATCGGTATAATCATAACATGTAATATTATAAATGATGTGGTAAAAGTCCTCATTGGCCCGTAGTGCATTGACGGACAGTTATTGGCATGATCATGACTATTGGTGATAATAAAGAATATCCTTGGCCCGTAGTGCATGGATAATTCGTAGATGTGATACTAACGAATATCCTTGGCCAGTAGTTCATGGATAATTTTGACGATGTGGATTATTTCTTGAGCTGTGTTACAGCGATAAAATATTGATGATGAAGTTTTAAATCATAGAAAATAGTAGATATCATGTTTTACTTGACTCTTCTAATGAATTGTTTGTTCTGTTGTAGTTAAACTTGTTGTTTATTGTATTCTATCAGTTTTACACTGTTGAAGGCTAACGATAATTTATTCTGTATTATCTTAGTCATAATATTCTTTATTGGGCTAGTTGAGCACACTCTTTTCTTTCATTGTTCTCTTCAAGAAATAAGAATATAGCTGGGACTAGTCAGGGAATGGAGTGATGGTCCAAGCTGGTGGCTATACTAGTCCTCACTATTCTATAAAATAGTGTGATAATAAATGTAATGAGGACTTCATTTGATTTTGGATATTGTCTGCAAGATAATATTCGTGTTAAAACTCTCATCTACGTTTTGTCGTACTGTATAAATGAAATTTGTATTTAAATTATGTACCATGTATTTGACGACTCAGAATGGATTATGTATGCGACACTTGTGACGCCCCCAAAATAGGTATACATCACCTATTCTGAGTCGCCAGATACATGGTATGGAATACAAGTACAAACTAATTATACAACAGTCGTGTAAAATATGACAAAACATATGCTGTGAGTTTTAATACAAATATTGTCATCTAGACAATATCCACACTCAATGGAGTCCTCATTACATTTATTATCACACTATTTCACAGAATAGTGATGACTACTAATGCACCATCTAGGACCATCACTCCGTTCCCCGACTAGTTCCGGCTACGTTCTCATTTCCTGAAGAGAACAGTGAAAGAAAGGGTGAGCTCAACTAGCCCAGTAAAAAATATTATGACAAAGATAATGCAGAATAAATTATCATTAGCCTTCAACAGTGTTAAACTGATACAATATAACACATATCAAGTTTAACTGCAGCGGAATAAGCAATCCATTAAAAGAGTCAAGTAGAGAATAAAATCTACAATCTTTTATGATTTAAAAGGTTTTTCATCACTTTTATCGTTGAGATTCAGCTTAATAAATCATCCACACCATCCTTGCACTACGACCAAAGATATTCATTAGTATTACGACCACAAATTATCCATGCACTACGAACCAAGGATATTTGTGCATTCATCAATGGTCATGATCATGCCAACAACTGTCCATCAATGCACTACGGGCCAATGAGGACTTTTACCACATTATTTGTAATATTACGGTCATGATTACACCGAATAATCCCTAGTTATAATTATACCAAGTCCATCTATCCACTACATGTCATAGATGACTTTCAACAAAATATAAACATGAGGATGATGATAATGATATAAGAATTCAATAAAACAAGTTCAAGAATTAATTTATCTAGGAACCAATAACGTCCAAATTGTTAACATGATACTGCTTTGTGGAGTAAAATTCAAGAATGCTCAGAAGAATATTTTCATGAAAATATACTGGATGAAGCGCAAATATCAAGGATATTCCCCTAATTTCATGGAGTATAAAAGCCCAAAACTTTAACCAACTGAGTATAATAAAGAATAAAATAACAAAAGAAATCACCATGCATACGATAGACCGCACAAACAGATTATTCCAACAGAATAATAAATAACGGAACCAGGTCATGCGTAAATGCACCGACAGGATATTCCGACAGAATAATAAATAACGGAACCAGGTCCGGCGTAAACGCACAGATAGGATATTCCGACAGAATAATAAATAATGGAACCAGGTCCAGCGTAAAACGCACAGACAGGATATTCCGACATAATAATAAATAATGGAACCAGGTCCGACTTAAAATGCACAGACAGGATATTCCAACAGAATAATAAAGAATGGAATAACAGAAGAATTTCACCAAGTATAAGGTAGCCCGCGTATACAGGTTACTCCAACAGAATAATAAATAATGGAATAACAGAAGTTCTCTTCATGAATAAAAAAGAGATAATACCCCTTACCTTAAGAAGAAGAGTATTGGATATAGAAGTAGCAGAATACTTTTCTTCTTTCTTTCTATAATTTCTTTCTCTAGAGTTTCAGTGAATTCGTAAGAAATAATGAAGGAATGAGCTTCTATTTATAGAATAATGGACTGTATAGTAACTAATTCATGAACGGTCCAGATTGATTTACTTTTAATCGGACGATCCATATTTAAAGTAAAATCTTTTAAATAAAAATATAATATATTCTATTTATAATCTAATAAAACGAATAACTTTATAAAAGTATTCTGTTTTATATAAAAATATTTTACTATGCAAAATACTATGCAGGCACTAGAGAATACTATGCATAATAAAATATAATATATTCTATTTATAGAATAATAAAACAGATAACTTTATAAAAGTATTCTGTTTTATATAAAAAGCTTTTCTGTTTTATTACATTAATAATACTAATAAAACAAAATTGAGTGACTTATCACATAAGTATCAATAATCAATACCGTGTGCTACTATGCAACCACGCGTATTACTGTACTTTTACTACCGAGTAGTTCAACAGTATTAACGGTAAAACTTTCGCCGTTATTTTCATAAAATATTTTTGTCGCTTTCTCAATTCGAAAATAATTTCGTTGTGGGGTCCACCAATGATTGTGCCGTCGTACGAATATTTCCTGTTAAAACGAATATTCCTCGACCAATCGAATATTTTACAACAACTTGCATACTTTGCCAAATTTATAAATATTACCCACAACTATAACATTATATCAAATTCATTCCATAATATTTAAAAATGATATTTATAGAAAATTCATCTTTATTAAAAAAATTGGGGTCTTACAACCTCCCCTTCTTATGAAATTTTGCCCATGAAATTAGGGTACATATCTGATATGTCGAAGAGGTAAGGATACCTTGATTTCATTTCAAATTCTAACTCCCAGGTCATTCCCTCAACATCGTGGTTCCTGCACAAAACTTTGACTTGAGGTATAACCTTGGAGCGTAGAACATGATCCTTCTTATCCAAGATTTTAACAGGAACCTCTTCATACGTTAAATCTTCCGCTATTTCGTCCGGTTCTAACTCAATAATGTGGTGCGGGTCTTTCACATATTTATGTAACATAGATATGTGAAAAATGTTATGAACACGAGACATACTTGGCGGTAAAGCGAGTCTATAAGCCACAGTTCCTACTCGATCGAGGATTAAAAATGGGCCAATGAATCGAGGATTGAGCTTTCCTCTCTTTCCAAATCTCGTAACTCATTTCCATGCAGTAACACGTAACAACACATGATCTTCAATATCGAATTCCACGTCCTTTCGATGAAGATCAGCATAACTCTTTTGTCGATCTTGTGAGATTTTTATACGTTGCCGGATCGTTTGAATCTTTTCCGTAGTCATACGTACCAACTCCGGTCCCAACAACGTTGCTTCACCCACCTCATCCCAGCATACTGGAGAACGACACTTTCTTCCATACAACACTTCAAATGGAGTCATGCCAATACTTGCTTGATAGCTGTTGTTGTAGGAAAACTCCACCAATGGTAAGAACTTGTCCCAACTTCCCTTAAAATCAAGGACACAGAGTCTTAATAGATCTTCAAGAGTTTGAATAGTCCTCTCCGACTGCCCGTCCGATTGAGGATGATATGCCGAACTAAACCGTAAATCCGTGCCCATAGCTTTCTACAAACTAACCCAAAATCGTAAAGTGAATCTTGGGTCTCGATCAGAAACTATGGATACTGGCATACCATGCAATCTTACAATCTCGTTTATGTACATATGAGCAAGACGTTCAAGTGTATAAGTTTCTCGTATAGGTAAGAAATGAGCCGACTAGGTCAATCTATCAACAATGACCCAAATTGCATCTATGCCTTGAGAAACCTTGGGAAGACCGGTAACGAAATCCATGATAATGTGCTCCCACTTCCATTCTAGAATTTCAAGTGGTTGCAATGGACTTTTTGGTACTTGATGCTCCGCCATGACTCGTTGACACGTTAGACACCTCGAGATAAACAGCGCTATCTCTCTCTTCATATTGCCCCACCAAAATGTATGTGGAAGATCGTGATATATTTTGGTACTCCCAGGATGGATTGCAAATGGTGTGTTGTGCGCCTCCATCATGATGTTATACTTTAAATCAGGGTCGTTAGGAACACAAAGTCTGGAGTTGACTCGAAGTATTCCTTCCTCATTGATTTTTGCTTCCGACATAGCACCTTCTTGCACTTTTTTCTTCATACGCATCAGCTCCAGGTCTGTAGCTTGAGCAGCTTTAACTTTATCAATTAAAGTCGGTTCTACTCGTATATTCGCCATCATCACATGGGCTCCCGGAGTCTTTAACTCTATCTCTATCCTTTGCAAGTCACACAAAATAGGCCTTTGTGTTGACAATATCGCACTTGTACCCGCATATGATCTTCTACTCAAGGCGTCAGCTACCACGTTCGCTTTTTCAGGATGGTATTGGAGGGTATGATCATAATCTTTCAACAGTTCAAGCCAACGTCGTTGCCGCATGTTAAGTTCCTTTTGGGTGAAAAAATATTTGAGGCTTTTATGATCCGTAAAGATCTCCACTTTCTCCCCATACAAGTAATGCCTCCAAATTTTTAGTGCAAAAACGACTGATGCCAACTCTAGATCATGAGTAGGATAATTCCTCTCATATTCTTTGAGTTGTCGAGAGGCATAGGCTATGACTTTCCCATGTTGTATGAGAACACATCCTAACCCGTTGCCCGAAGCATCACTGTAGATGACAAATCCCTTCGAGCCAGATGGTATGGTCATAACAGGTGCTGAAATAAGTCTTCTCTTGAGTTCTTGAAAACTATTCTCACATTCCTTCGCTCCAACCGAATTTTGTATCTTTTCGAGTCAGCTGAGTTAGTGGAGTAGCGATTCGAGAAAATCCTTCCACGAATCTCCGATAATAACCAGCTAAGGCGAGAAAGCTACGTACTTCGGTCACTGATTTGGGTTGCTCCAAGCTTTGAATAGCTTCAATCTTTGCCGGGTCAATAGATATTCCATGACTTAATACTACGTGCCCAAGGAATGCCACTTCTTCAAGCCAGAAATCGCATTTCTTCAACTTGGCATAAAGTTTGTTTTCATGAAGCTTTTGGAGTATCAACCTCAAGTGTTGCTCATGATCTTCACGACTTTTGGAATAAATAAGGATGTCATCAATAAAAACGACCACAAAGTGATCCAAATATTTCTTGAATACTCGGTTCATCATATCCATGAAGGCAGCAGGAGCATTAGTCAATCCAAAAGACATGACTAAGAGTTCATAATGCCCGTACCGAGTTCTAAAGGCAGTCTTTGGAATATCCTCAGTTCTAACCTTCAGCTGATGATATCCAGAACGAAGATCAATTTTTGAAAAGAATTGTGCTCCTTGCAACTGGTCAAACAGGTCATCAATGCGAGGCAACGGGTACTTATTTTTGATGGTGACATGATTCAACTCCCGATAATCAATACAAAGTTGCATACTTCCATCTTTTTTCTTCACGAATAGAACAGGAGCACCCCAAGGAGAAGTACTAGGTCGAATGAAATCGATATCTAACAATTTCTGCAATTGGGTCTTTAACTCCTGAAGTTCAATAGGAGCCATCCGATATGGGGTTTTAGAAATGGGTTTTGTACCGGGTTCAAGGTCAATACAAAATTTAATTTCACGCTCTGGGGGTAGGCCAGGAAGTTCTTCAGGGAATACGTCAGGAAATTCATTAAAAATAGAAAAATCATTCAAACTGACGTATTTTTGTTTAGATATGTGGCATGAGCTAAGAAAGCTTGACATCCGTTTTTCAATAAATGAATAGCTTTATGGCTTGAGATGACCGTGATTGATTTTAATGGATTGGTCGCTTGAATTCGCATAATAGGTTGATTAAGAATATGAAAGCTAACAACCTTACGAAAACAATCAATTTTAGCATGATGAGTAGTTAACCAATCAATCCCTAGAATCACATCAAATGTAAGTATTTTCAATGAAATAAGATCGACAAGTAATGTGAGGGTACCGATTTGAACTAAACAGACTTATAAACAGTGGATGTAATAAAGGTTTCTCCCAACGGAGTTTTCACAGATAAGTTAAAGTCTAATTTCTTCGTAGTCAAATTTAATCGTTGAGCGCAAGTAGGAGAAATAAAAGAATGGGTAGAACTGGTATCAAATAAGGTATAGACTTCGCTAGAGTTTATGATAAGCTTACCCGTGATGACCTCGTTCAATTTCCTTGCTTTCTGGTAGGTCACAACAAACGCTCTCTCTTGAACTACTAGTTTTGACTTGTCTGGGACGATATTTTGTGTCACCGTTCTTACTGGACTTGTCTTTGGTGCACAATAAAATCGGGCTAGGTGACCTTCTCTTCCACAATTATAACACGCTTTGGATGGCATCGCGCAGTTTGGACTGATATGTCCCTCCCCTCCGCATTTGAAGCATATGATAGGTGGTCGTTCTCCTTCCTTATCAATGGGTGTTGGTGCTGACGTCTTTCCATCATTGTTGAATCTCCTCTTCTTGAAATGTCCACTTTTATTGCCTTGACCATGATTACCACCAAAGTGGTTACCATTTCTGTCATGTTGATTCCCTCCATGTTTGTTGTCACCGCGTGGATGACTGTTACCACTGGTATTTTCATTCTGCCGGCTGCTTTCTCTAGGTTGCGTTGACTCGTTATCGCACTCCAATAACTGAGCCCTATTTATAATATCTGAATACAAACACAGTTTATGAGAAATAAGATATTGACGTATCTCCGGTTTCAAACCTCTTAAAAATATCCGCGTCATTCTTTCCTCATTATCAACTAAATGGGACGCAAACCGGGACAACTCGACAAACTTAGCTTCGTACTGCGACACGGTCATATTATTCTGCTCCAACTTGATGAACTCTACCTCCTTCATGTGACGAATACTTTCGGGAAAGTACTTGTCATTGAACAGTTCTTGAAACTTTTCCCAAGACATCTTCAATGCGGCAGATTGAGTACGCTTTACCGATTTCCACCAGTAATCTGCCTCTCCTCGTAACATAAAGGTGGCAAAGGGAACCTTTTGCTCCTCAGCACATCCCAAGATATCAAATATCTTGGTGATCTGCTTGATCCACGTTTCCGCCTTAAGTAATTTTGGCTCTCCAATAAACTCCGGTGGTCCCAGCTCTTTGAACTGCTTAGCGGTGATCGTCCGAGAGTTTCCAGTGTTTTCACCTATATTTTGGACATGAGCCTCTCTCGCCTGATGTTGCATGAATTGCATAAAGCCTCTGAACATTCCATCATTCATCATTTGGCCAGTGTTATTTGCATGAGGATTGTCGCTTTCCTGATGCACATTATCCTGATTATTGATATGTGGAACCTCAACGGTCTTCTGTGCTCCATTGCTATTCTCAACATTCTCGGATGTCATTTTCAGATACTGTCACAAAACAAAGGTTAATTGATATGTAACATAATATCCCTATACTCTGACCGACCAATTAAATACCAAATAAACTTAGGTAGGTCATACTAGCGAAAGAATTCCCCGTTTCTCCCCTCCTAGTTCTTATCTCACATCTCAGCCAGGGATCATATCCCTAAGCTCTGATACCAACTGTGACACCCCCCAAATAGGTATACATCACCTATTCTAAGTCGTCAGATACATGGTACGGAATACAAGTACAAACTAATTATACAACAGTCGTGTAAAATACGACAAAACATATGCTGTGAGTTTTAATACAAATATTGTCATCTAGACAATATCCACACTCAATGGAGTCCTCATTATATTTATTATTACACTATTTCATAGAATAGTGAGGACTACTAATGCACTATCTAGGACCATCACTCCGTTCCCCGACTAGTTCCGGCTACGTTCTCATTTCCTGAAGATAACAGTGAAAGAAAGGGTGAGCTCAACTAGCCCAGTAAAAAATATTATGACTAAGATAATGCAGAATAAATTATCATTAGCCTTCAACAGTGTTAAACTGATACAATATAACACACATCAAGTTTAACTACAGCGGAATAAGAAATCCATTAAAAAAGTCAAGTAGATAATAAAATCTACTATTTTTATGATTTAAAAGGTTTTTCATCACTTTTATCGCTGAGATTCAGCTTAATAAATAATCCACATCATCCCTGTACTACGGCCAAGGATATTCATTAGTATTACGACCACAAATTATCCATGCACTACGGGCCAAGGATATTTGTGTATTCATCAATGGTCATGATCATGCCAACAACTGTCCATCAATGCATTACGGGCCAATGAGTACTTTTACCACATCATTTGTAATATTACGGTCATGATTACACCGAATAATCCCTGGTTATAATCATACCAAGTTCATCTATACACTACATGTCGTAGATGACTTTCAACAAAATATAAACATGAGGATGATGACAATGATATAAGAATTCAATAAAACAAGTTCAAGAATTAATTTATCCAGGAACCAATAACGTCTAAATTGTCAACATGATACTGCTTTGTGGAGTAAAATTCAAGAATGCTCAAAAGAATATTTTCATGAAAATATACTGGATGAAGCGTAAATATCAAGGATATTCCCCTAATTTCATGGAGTATAAAAGCCCAAAACTTTAACCAACTGAGTATAATAAAGAATGGAATAATAAAAGATATCACCATGCATGCGATAGACCGCACAGACAGGTTATTCCAACAGAATAATAAATAATGGAACTAGGTCATGCGTAAACGCACCGACAGGATATTCCGACAGAATAATAAATAATGAAACCAGGTCCGGCGTAAACGCACAGACAGGATATTCCGACAGAATAATAAATAATAGAACCAGGTCCGGCGTAAAACGCACAGACAGGATATTCCAACAGAATAATAAAGAATGGAATAACAAGAAGAATTTTACCAAGTATAGGGTAGCCCGCGTATACAGGTTATTCTAATAGAATAATAAATAATGGAATAACAGAAGTTCTCTTCATGAATACAAAAGAAATAATACCCCTTACCTTAAGAAGAAGAGTACTGGATATAGGGGTAGTGAAGTAGCAGAATACTTTTCTTCTTTCTTTCTATAATTTCTCTCTCTAGAGTTTCAGTGAATTCGTAAGAAATAATGAAGGAATGCGCTTCTATTTATAGAATAACGGACTGCATAGTAACTAATTCATGAACGGTCCAGATTGATTTACTTTTATTCGGACAATCCATATTTAAAGCAAAATCTTTTAAATAAAAATATAATATATTCTATTTATAATATAATAAAACGAATAACTTTATAAAAGTATTCTGTTTTATATAAAAATATTTTACTATGCAAAATACTATGCAGGCACTAGAGAATACTATGCATAATAAAATATAATATATTCTATTTATAGAATAATAAAACAGATAACTTTATAAAAGTATTCTGTTTTATATAAAAAGCTTTTCTGTTTTATTACATTAATAATACTAATAAAACAAAACTGAGTGACTTATCACATAAGCATTAATAATCAATACCGTGTGCTACTATGCAACCACGCGTATTACTGTACTTTTACTACTGAGTAGTTCAACAGTATTAACGGTAAAACTTCCGCCGTTATTTTCATAAAATATTTTTGTCGTTTTCTCAATCCGACAATAATTTCGTTGTGAGATCCACCAATGATTGTGCCGTCGTACGAATATTTCCTGTTAAAACGAATATTCCCCGACCAATCAAATATTATACAACAACTTGCGTACTTTGTAAAATTTATATATATTACCCACAACTATAACATTATATCAAATTCATTTCATAATATTTAAAAATGATATTTATAGAAAATTCATCTTTATTAAAAAAATTGGGGTCTTACAACACCCCAAAATTTAGGTACTTTATTCCCAAAAGATTTGGTGTTCACTGTCTAAATATTAATTTTTAACTACCCAAATATACTAAAATTTAAACAATAAACTTTTCCATTAAGAGGCTACATCATCATAAAATCCCAGGTTTTCTAATCTTAACATTCATCATACACGAAAAAGTAAATAATTACATATCAATAATTAAAACAAAGTCTGACAATATAAAAGTCAACAGATTTACAAGTCTTCAACACTTGTTCATCTTTCCTTTCCTTTTACTAGTGGTAGGTTCATCGACCTTCTCAACTTTAGCTGTAATAATTATATAAGCAAGAGTGAGCAAAATAAATGCTCACTTGAAATGACAATGAATAATAATATCGTAATAACTGCCAAATGAATAGGCTCAATAGAACTGGATAATATTCTCTATCAATGATAATCAAGAATATAATTTGAAATATATCTGAGGGTCACAAGACCACAAACTATGTCCAATGTTATAAGTATTCTTTCAACTTAAACCTAAACAGTCATAAGACTGTAGGGACTTCCCATACTTAGGGAGATCAACCCTTCATACCATGTATTATGCACAAACATCTAAACGCTTTGCGTAAGTTTTCCCCTGTAATCGGGTTGTTCATCTCAGCATTTAGAATACAAGTCCGCACCAAAATAAGTTTGGTTTAGATAAGCTTCAAGGGTAATTTAGAGTTTAACGAACATCAACTAAAGATTAGTTGAATAAAAAATGTAATAACAATATGCTATGGAATAAGTCATAAATGAATTAACATTGTATATTGAAGTCATGCTTAGAAAAGAACTAAAAATCATAAGCATTAAATAATATAACAAACCTTACTTGAACAATATTAAGCTAAGGCTAGAATTTTGTTTAGTAACAGAATTGAGTTATTGAACATGCATAATTAATAGCAACTTGAACAATAAAACTTGCTCATCATAAGAGTATCAGAATTTAGAAACTTGCATACTAAGAAACAAGTTAAAGATAGGAAACCTTCTCAAAGTAAGAGTTAGGGTAAAGAGCTTCGATGAATATAAATTAAGTTATATAAGTAGGATTAGGGATTACTTGCTCAATATAAAGGTAAATAAGATAGAACAAACTCAAATAAAGGTTGGGGTTTCGAAACATGCACAAAATAAGTAAGATATGACAACTCAAATAAAGGTTAGGGTTTGAAAACTTGCTTTGTTTGTAAGCTAAACCTTATACTTGATTTTTAATATCCTATACACATGACATCATGACATAATTAGTTACTACATGTACTCAGTACATAATTAAGTATCTATTTCATGTACGACTTGTAGTCTTAGGTTCAACCATAACTCTTTAATTTATCACACAATTCATTAATTACTAATAATATTCTCATACTTGGTACTATAACACCATAATATGACAAAAATCACATTTTAACAGTCATAGCATTACTCTTTATCAACAATTACAGAATTGTATAATTAAAATAACTTTTCTGGCCAATCCTGCTAACTAACGCTGCAGCGCCCCAGTTTGTATTGGGAATGGCACTGCGGCGTGAGACAAAGGCCTATAACTGGCGCTACAACGTTGACCTGGCACTGTAGCGCTCCTGTTTACTCGTATAACCGGCACTGCAACGCTGGTACACGCCAACAGAAGCTAAAGTGGCACTGCAGCGCTGGAAATGTACTATGGAACGGCGCTGCTGTAAGACCCCAATTTTTTATTTATTTTAATAAAGATGAGTTTTCTATAAATATCATTTTTAAATATTATGGAATGAATTTGATATAATATTATAGTTGTGGGTAATATTTATAAATTTTGCAAAGTACGCAAGTTGTTGTATAATATTCGATTGGTCGGGAAATATTTATTTTAACAGGGAATATTCGTACGACGACACAATCATTGGTGGACTCCACAAAATAATTATTTTTGGATTGAGAAAACGACAAAAATACTTTATGAAAATAACGTGGTGTTAAAAGTACAGTAATACACGTGGTGGCATAATAGCACACGGTATTAATTATTGATGCTTACGTAAGAAGTCACTCAGTTTTGTTCAATTATTGTTACAATAATTACTGCATAGTATCTCACGTTATTTGATTCAATTATTGTCAATATTTTATAATCAATAATAGAGACGATAAAGTTATTAATATTATTATTTGTAATATTAACGATGTCTAGAAGTTCTATCAAGGAGAGGTTTGGTCACCTAATTGCTCGCCAATAGGGAGAAATCCTTATTGGAAAACCCCTATTTCCTGGGAACGACCTGGTCGATTAATATTGTGAATTATAATAATGATGATAAATGTTGTTAATTATGTTGAGGTGTCTTTTTATGAAGTCACGGAGGTTTATATATATATATATAAATTTTGTTTTATTAGTATTATTAATGTAATAAAACAGAAAAGCTTTTTATATAAAACAGAATACTTTTATAAAGTTATTTGTTTTATTAGACTATAAATAGAATATATTATATTCTTTTATGCATAGTATTTAGCATAGTAAATTTTTTTTATATAAAACAGAATACTTTTATAAAGTTATTTATTTTATTAGATTTTAAATAGAATATATTATATTTTATTATGCATAATATTTGCATTGTGCCTACATAGTAAATTTTTTTTTATATAAAAGAGAATACTTTTATAAAGTTTTATTTTATTTGATTATAAATAGAATATATTATATTTTATTGCACAGTGCAACATAGTTTCCTTTCAATTTTCCTATAAATATGATGCTTAGTTAGAATTGAAAATCACACCAGAAGTTCAGAGAATTCTTCTATAATCTTGAGCATATTTCTTTAGAGTTTTAAGAAGCTTTGAGCGTAGTGTAAGTTTTCTTCAAGAATATCCTCGCCCTACCAGTCGGAGTACTCTTCTTTTACGGTAAGGGATATTATTTCTTTCGTATTCATGAAGAAAACTTCTGTTATTCCATTCTTTATTATTCTGTTAGAATAACCTGTTCATGCGAAGTACCGCATACATGGTGAAATTCTTCTAATATTTTGTTCTTTATTATTTTGTCGGAATATCCTGTCGGTGCGTTTACGCATGACCTGGTTCCATTATTTATTTTTCTGTTGGAATAACCTGTCTGTGCGGTCTATCGCATGCTTGGTGAATTCTTTTATTTTTCTATTCTTTATTATACTTAGTTGGTTAAAGTTTTGGCTTTTATACTCCATGAAATTAGTGGAATATCTTTGATATTTGCGCTTCATCTAGTATCTTTTTATGGAAATATTCTTCTGAGCATTCTTAAATTTTACTCTATAAAGCAGTATCTTGTTGACAATTTGGACGTTGTTGGTTCCTGGATAAACTAATTCTTGAACTTGTTTTTATTGAATTCTTATATCATTATCATCATCCTCATGTTTATATTTTGTTGAAAGTCATCTGTGGCATGTAGTGCATAGATGGACTTGGTATGATTATAACCAGGGATTATTCGGTGTAATCATGACCGTAATGTTACAAATGATGTGGTAAAAGTCCTCATTGGCCCGTAGTGCATTGATGGACAGTTGTTGGCATGATCATGACCATTGATGAATACACAAATATCCTTGGCCCGTAGTGCATGGATAATTTGTGGTCGTGATACTAATGAATATCCTTAGCCGTAGTGCAGGGATGATGTAGATTATTTATTAAGCTGAGTCTCAGCGATAAAAGTAATGAAAAACTTTTTAAATCATAAAAGATAGTAGATGTTATTCTCTACTTGACTCTTTTAATGGATAGCTTGTTCCGCTGTAGTTAAACTTGATGTTTGTTATATTTTATCAGTTTAACACTGTTGAAGGCTAACAATAATTTATTTTGCATTATCTTAGTCATAATATTTCTTACTGGGCTAGTTGAGCTCACCCTTTTGCTTTCATTGTTCTCTTCAGGAAATGAGAGTGTAGCAGGGACTAGTCGGGGAACGGAGTGACGATTCAGATGATAGCATTAGTAGTCCTCACTATTCTATGAAATAGTGTGAAAATAAATGTATTGAGGTCTTATTTTGAGTTTGAATATTGTTTAGAAGAAAGTGTTGTATTAAAACTCACAGCTTATGTTTTGTCGTATTTTACACGACAGTTGTATAATTAAGTTTTATTTGTATTTTGTACCATGTATTTGACGACTCAGAATAGGTGATGTATACCTATTTTGGGGTTGTCACAGTTGGTATCAAAGCTTAGGGATATGATCCCTGGCTAAGATGTGATACTAGAACTAGGAGGGGAGAGACGGAGAATTCCTTCGCTAGTATGACCTACCTAAGTTTATTTGGTATTTAATATGTCGGTCAGAGTATAGGGATATTATGTTACATGTCAATTAACCTTTGTTTTGTGGCAGTATCTGAAAATGACATCTGAGAATGTTGAGAATAGCAATGGAGCACAGGAAACCGTTGAGGTTCCACATATCAATAATCAGGATAATGTGCATCAGGAAGGCGACAATTCTCATGCAAACAACAACACTGACCAAATGATGAATGATGGAATGTTCAGAGGCTTTATGCAATTCATGCAACATCAGGCCAGAGAGGCTCCTGTCCAAAATGTAGGTGGAAATACTGAAAACTCTCGGACAATCACCGCTAAGCAGTTCAAGGAGCTGGGACCACCGGAGTTTATTGGAGAGCCAAAACCACTTAAGGTGGAAACGAGGATCAAACAGATCACCAAGATATTTGATGTCTTGGGATGCGCCGAGGAGCAAAAGGTTCCCTTTGCCACCTTTATGTTGCGAGGAGAGGCAGATTACTGGTGGGAATCGGTAAAGCGTACTCAACCTGTCGCATTGAAGATGTCTTGGGAAAAGTTTCAAGGACTGTTTAATGACAAGTACTTTTTCGAAAGTATTCGTCACATGAAGGAGGTAGAGTTCATCAAGTTAGAGCAAAATAATATGACCGTGTCGTAGTACAAAGCTAAGTTTGCCGAGTTGTCCCGGTTTGTGTCCCACTTGGTTGATAATGAGGAAAGAATGACGCGGATGTTTTTAAGAGGTTTGAAACCGGAGATACGTCAATATTTTATTTCTCATAAACTGTGTTTGTATTCAGATGTTATAAATAGGGCTTAATTATTGGAGCGCGATAACGAGTCAACGCAACCAAGAGAAAGCAGCCGGCAGAATAAAAATACCAGTGGTAATAGCCATCGAAGCGGTGACAACAAACGTGGAGGGAATCAACATTCCAGAAATGGTAACCACTTTGGTGGTAATCATGGCCAAGGCATTAAAAATGGATATTTCAAGAAGAGGAGATTCAACAATGATGGAAAGACGTCAGCACCAACACCCGTTGTTAAGGAAGGAGAATGACGACCTATTATATGCTTCAAATGCGGAGGGGAGGGACATATCAGTCCAAACTGCGCGATGCCATCCAAAACGTGTTATAATTATGGAAGAGAAGGTCACCTAGCCCGATTTTGTCATGCACCGAAGACAAGTCAAGTTGGAACGGTGATATAAAATACCTTCCTAGACAAGTCAAAATCAGTAGTTCAAGGGAGAGCGTTTGTTGCGACCTCCCAGAAAGCAAGAAAACCGAACGAGGTCATCACGGGTAAGCTTATCATAAACTCTATCGAAGTCTATACCTTATTTGATACCGGTTCTACCCATTCTTTTATTTCTCCTACTTGCACTTAACGATTAAATTTGACTCCGGAAAAATTAGACTTTGACTTATCTTTGGAAACTCCGTTGGGAGAAACTTTCATTACATCCACTGTTTATAAGTCTTGTTTGGTTCAAATCGATACCCTCACATTACTTGTCGATCTTATTTCATTAAAAATACTTGCATTTGATGTGATTCTAGGGATTGATTGGTTAACTACTCATCATGCTAAAATTGATTATTTTCGTAAGGTTGTTAGCTTTCATATTCCTAATCAACCTATTATGCGAATTCAAGCAACCAAACCATTAAAATCAATCACGGTCATCTCAAGCCATAAAGCTATTTGTTTATTGAAAAATGGATGTCAAGCTTTATTAGCTCATGTCACAGATCTAAACAAAAATACGTCAGTTTTGAATGATATTTCTATTGTTAATAAATTTCCTGACGAACTTCCTGGCGTGCCCCCAGAGCGTGAAATTGAATTTTGTATCGATCTTGAACCCGGTACAAAACTCATTTCCAAAGCCCCATATCGGATGGCTCCTATTGAACTTTAGGAGTTAAAGACCCAATTGCAGGAATTGTTAGACATCAGTTTCATTTGACCTAGTACTTCTCCTTGGGGTGCTCCTGTTCTATTCGTGAAGAAGAAAGATGGAAGTATGCGACTTTGTATTGATTATCGGGAGTTGAATCATGTCACCATAAAAAATAAGTACCCGTTGCCACGCATTAGACCTATTTTACCAGTTGCAAGGAGCACAATTCTTTTCAAAGATCGGTCTTCGTTCTGGATATCATCAGCTGAAGGTTAGAACTGAGGATATTCCAAAGACTGCCTTCAGAACTCGGTACGGGTATTATGAATTCTTAGTCATGTCTTTTGGATTGACTAATGCTCCTGCTGCCTTCATGGATATGATGAACCGAGTATTCAAGGAATATTTAGATCACTTTGTGGTCATTTTTATTGATGACATCCTCATATATTCCAAAAGCCGTGAAGATCATGAGCAACACTTGAGGTTGATACTCTAAAAGTTTCGTGAAAACAAGCTTTATGCCAAGTTAAAGAAATGCGAGTTCTAGCTTGAAGAAGTGGCATTCCTTGGGCACGTAATATTAAGTCATGGAATATCTGTTGACCCGGCAAAGATTGAAGCTATTCAAAGCTGGGAGCAACCCAAATCAGTGACCGAAATACGTAGCTTTCTCGCCTTAGCTGGTTATTATCGGAGATTCGTGGAAGGATTTTCTCGAATCGCTACTCCACTAACTCAACTGACTCGGAAAGATACAAAATTCGGTTGGAGCGAAGGAATGTGAGAATAGTTTTTAAGAACTCAAGAGAAGACTCATTTCAGCACCTGTTCTGACCATACCATCTGACTCGGAGGGATTTGTCATCTACAGTGATGCTTCGGGCAAAGGGTTAGGATGTGTTCTCATGCAACATGGGAAAATCATAGCCTATGCCTCTCGACAACTCAAAGAATATGAGAGGAATTATCCTACTCATGATCTAGAGTTGGCAGCAATCGTTTTTGTACTAAAAATTTGGAGGCATTACTTGTATGGGGAGAAAGTGGAGATATTTACGGATCATAAAAGCCTCAAATATTTTTTCATCCAAAAGGAACTTAACATGCGGCAACGACGTTGGCTTGAACTATTGAAAGATTATGATCATACCCTCCAATACCATCCTGAAAAAGCGAACGTGGTAGCTGACGCCTTGAGTAGAAGATCATATGCGGGTACAAGTGCGATATTGTCAACACAAAGGCCTATTTTGTGTGACTTGCAAAGGATAGAGATAGAGTTAAAGACTCCGGGAGCCCATGTGATGATGGCGAATATACGAGTAGAACCGACTTTAATTGATAAAGTTAAAGCTGCTCAAGCTACAGACCTGGAGCTGATGCGTATGAAGAAAAAAGTGCAAGAAGGTGCTATGTCGGAAGCAAAAATCAATGAGGAAGGAATACTTCGAGTCAACTCCAGACTTTGTGTTCCTAACGACCCTGATTTAAAGTATAACATCATGATGGAGGCGCACAACACACCATTTGCAATCCATCCTGGGAGTACCAAAATATATCACGATCTTCCACATACATTTTGGTGGGGCAATATGAAGAGAGAGATAGCGCTGTTTATCTCGAGGTGTCTAACGTGTCAACGAGTCATGGCGGAGCATCAAGTACCAAAAAGTCCATTGCAACCACTTGAAATTCTAGAATGGAAGTGGGAGCACATTATCATGGATTTCGTTACCGGTCTTCCCAAGGTTTCTCAAGGCATAGATGCAATTTGGGTCATTGTTGATAGATTGACCTAGTCGGCTCATTTCTTACCTATACGAGAAACTTATACACTTGAACGTCTTGCTCATATGTACATAAACGAGATTGTAAGATTGCATGGTATGCCAGTATCCATAGTTTCTGATCGAGACCCAAGATTCACTTTACGATTTTGGGTTAGTTTGTAGAAAGCTATGGGCACGGATTTACGGTTTAGTTCGGCATATCATCCTCAATCGGACGGGCAGTCGGAGAGGACTATTCAAACTCTTGAAGATCTATTAAGACTCTGTGTCCTTGATTTTAAGGGAAGTTGGGACAAGTTCTTACCATTGGTGGAGTTTTCCTACAACAACAGCTATCAAGCAAGTATTGACATGACTCCATTTAAAGTGTTGTATGGAAGAAAGTGTCGTTCTCCAGTATGCTGGGATGAGGTGGGTGAAGCAACGTTGTTGGGACCGGAGTTGGTACGTATGACTACGGAAAAGATTCAAACGATCCGGCAACGTATAAAAACCTCACAAGATCGACAAAAGAGTTATGCTGATCTTCATCGAAAGGACGTGGAATTCGATATTGAAGATCATGTGTTGTTACGTGTTACTGCATGGAAATGAGTTACGAGATTTGGAAAGAGAGGAAAGCTCAATCCTCGATTCATTGGCCCATTTTTAATCCTCGATCGAGTAGGAACTGTGGCTTATAGACTCGCTTTACCGCCAAGTATGTCTCGTGTTCATAACATTTTTCACATATCTATGTTACATAAATATGTGAAAGACCCGCACCACATTATTGAGTTAGAACCGGACGAAATAGCGGAAGATTTAACGTATGAAGAGGTTCCTGTTAAAATCTTGGATAAGAAGGATCATGTTCTACGCTCCAAGGTTATACCTCAAGTCAAAGTTTTGTGGAGGAACCACGATGTTGAGGGAATGACCTGGGAGTTAGAATTTGAAATAAAATCAAGGTATCCTTACCTCTTCGACATATCAGATATGTACCCTAATTTCATGGGCAAAATTTCATAAGAAGGGGAGGTTGTAAGACCCCAATTTTTATTTTATTTTAATAAAGATGAGTTTTCTATAAATATCATTTTTAAATATTATGGAATGAATTTGATATAATGTTATAGTTGTGAGTAATATTTATAAATTTTGCAAAGTATGCAAGTTGTTGTATAATATTCGATTGGTTGGGGAATATTCATTTTAACAGGGAATATTCGTACGACGGCACAATCATTGGTGGACTCCACAACGAAATTATTGTCGGATTGAGAAAATGACAAAAATACTTTATGAAAATAGCGGCGAAAGTTTTACTGTTAACTGTTGAAATACCCGGTGTTAAAAGTACAGTAATATGCTGTGAAACCCCAGATTTTATGAATAAATATTTAATTTTTCTCGAAATAATTTTTTTTATATTATTGTGTGGATTTGATATAATAGTTATGGGTAGTATTTATAAATTTTGCAAAGTATGCAAGTTGTCATATTATATTCGATTGGTCGGAGAATATTCTTTTTGTCGGGGAATATCCGTACGACGGTACAATTATTGGTGGACCCCACAACGGAATTATTGTCGGATTGAGAAAACGACAAAAATACTTTATGAAAATAACGGCGGAAGTTTTACCGTTGATACTGTTGAACTACTCGGTAGTAAAAGTACAGTAATACGTGTGGTTGCATAGTAGCACACGGTATTAATTATTAATGCTTATGTGAGAAGTCACTCAGTTTGATTCCATTATTGTCAGTTAATAATATGAATTATTTAGCGATAATGACGTTTTGTTTTATTCGTATTATTAACGTAATAAAACAGAAACATCTTTTTATATAAAACAGAATACTTTATTAAAGTTATTCTATAAATAGAATATATTTTATTTTATTTAAAAGATTTTTCTTTAAATATGGACCGTCAGATTAAAGTAATCAATCTGGACCGTTCATGGATTAGTTACTATGCATTCTATTTTTCTATAAATAGCAGCTCATTCCTTCATTATTTCTTACGAATTCACTGAACTCTAGAGAGAGAAACTATAGAGAGAAACTATAGAGAGAGAGAAGAAGAGTATTCTGCTACTTAACTACTTCCTTACTTCAGCTCTTCTTTAAAACGGTAGGGAATATTATTTCTTTTATATTCATGAAGAGAACTTCTGTTATTCCATTCGTTATTATTCTGTTGGAATAACCAGTATACGCGGTCTACCCTATACTTGGTGACATTCTTCTATTATTCTGTTGGAACATCCTGTCTGTGTGTTTTACACCGGACCTGGTTCCGTTTATTATTCTGTTGGAACATCCTGTCTGTGTGTTTTACACCGGACCTGGTTCCGTTTTATTATTATTCTGTTGGAATATCCTGTCTGTGTGTTTTACACCGGACCTGGTTCCATTATTTATTATTCTGTCGGAATATCCTGTCTGTGCGTTTACGCCGGACCTGGTTCCATTATTTATTATTCTATTGGAATAACCTGTCTGTGCGGTCTATCGCATGCATGGTGATTTCTTTTGTTATTCCATTCTTTATTGTACTCAGTTGGTTAAGTTTTGACTTCTATACTCCATGAAATTTGTGGAATATCCTTGATAGTTGCGTTTCATCCAGTATCTTTTCAAGAAAATATTCTTCTAAGCATTCTTGAATTTTACTCCACAATGCAGTATCATGTTGACAATTTGGACGTTGTTAATTCCTGGATAAATTAATTCTTGAACTTGTTTTATTGAATTCTTATATCATTGTCATCATCCTCATGTTTATAAAATGTTAAAAGTCATCTGTGGCCTGTAGTGCATAGATGGACTTGGTATGATTATGACCAGGGATTATTCGGTATAATCATGACCGTAATGTTACAAATGATGTGGTAAAAGTCCTCATTGGCCCGTAGTGCATTGATGGACAGTTGTTGGCATGATCATGACCATTAATGAATACACGAATATCCTTGGCCGTAGTGCAGGGGTGATTCGATGATGTGGATTATTTTATTAAGCTGAGTCTCAGCGATCGCAGTGTTGAAAAACCTTTTAAATCATAAAAGATAGTAGAGTTTATTTTCTACTTGACTCTTTTAATGGATTGCTTGTTCCGCTGCAGTTAAACTTGATGTCTATTATATTTTATCAGTTTAACATTGTTGAAGGCTAATGATAATTTATTCTGCATTATCTTAGTCATAATATTTCTTACTGGGCTAGTTGAGCTCACCCTTTCTTTCACTGTTCTCTTCAGGAAATGAGAACGTAGCTGGGACAAGTCGGGGTACGGAGTGATGGTCCGAATGATAGTATTAGTTAGTAGTCCTCACTATTCTATGTAATGGTGTGTTAATAAATGTAATGAGGACTCCTTTTGAGTATGAATACTCTCTAGAAGATAATATTTGTATTCAAACTCACAGTTTATGTTTTGTCGTATTGTACACGACAGATGTATTAATCAGTTGTATTTGTATTCTGTACTATGTATCTGACGACCCAAGATGGGTGATGTATACCTAATTTTGGGGGCGTCACAGTTGGTATCAGAGCTATAAGTAAAGAGCCCCGAGCCTCTCGCTGGTGACTTCCTGTTGATGGGGGATGCACCGAAGCCAGGGACGCCGTTCTGCGGTGGCAAACTGATAGGTATCAATGTAAGGTGCTGACATAGGTTGGTGTCCAGAGTTACAGTTGGTATCAGAGCTTAGGGATATGATCCCTGGCTAAGATGTGAGAATAGAACTAGGAGGGGAGAGACGGGGAATTCCTTCGCTAGTATGACCTACCTAAGTTTATTTGCATGGTATTTAATTGGTCGGTCATAATATAAGGATAATATATGACATATCAATTAACTTTTATTTTGTGGCAGTATCTGAAAATGACATCTGAGAATGTTGAGAATAGCAATGAAGCCCAGGCGATTATTGATTCACCACATATCAATAATCAGGATAATGTTCATCAGGAAGGTGACAATCCTCATGCAAACAACAACACTGACCAGATGATGAATGATGCAATGTTTAGAGGTTTTATGCAATTCATGCAACAACAGGTGAAAGCGGCTCCTGTCCACAACGTAGGTGGAAATACTGAAAACTCTCAGGCGGTCACCGCTAAGCAGTTTAAGGAGCTGGGACCACCGGAGTTTAAGGGAGAACCCAAACCACTTGTAGCTGAAACATGGATAAAGCAGATCACCAAGATATTTGATGTCTTGGGTTGCTCCGAGGAGCAAAAGGTTCCCTTTGCCGCCTTTATGTTGCGAGGAGAGGCAGATTACTGGTGGGAATCGATAAAGCGTACTCAACCTGCCGCACTGAAGATGTCTTGGGAGAAGTTCCAAGATCTGTTTAACGACAAATACTTTCCCGAGAGTATTCGTCACATGAAGGAGGTGGAGTTCATCAAATTGGAGCAGAATAATATGACCGTGTCGCAGTACGAGGCAAAATTTGCGGAGTTATCCCGGTTTGCGTCCCACCTGGTGGATAATGAAGAAAGAATGACGCGGATGTTTTTAAGAGGTTTGAAGCCGGAGATACGTCAACATCTTGTTTCTCATAAATTGTGTTTGTATTCAGATGTTGTAAATAGGGCTCAGTTGGTGGAGCGCGATAACGAGACAACGCAGCCAAAAGAGAGCAGCCAGCAAAATGATAATACTAGTGAAAGCAGTCATCGAAGCGGTGACAACAAGCGTGGAGGGAATCAACAGGCCAGAAATGGTAACCACTTCGGTGGTAATCAGGGCCAAAATAATAAGAATGGGCATTTCAAGAAGAGGAGATTCAACAATGATGGAAAGACGTCAGCACCAGCACCTGTCGTTAAGGAAGGAGAACGATCACCTATCATATGTTTCAAATGCGGAGGGGAGGGGCACATCAGTCCAAACTGCGCGATGCCGTCCAAAGCATGTTATAATTGTGGAAGAGAAGGTCATTTAGCCCGATTTTGTCGTTCACCGAAGACAAGTTCAGATAGGATGGAGGCACCAAAGACCGTCCCAGAAAAGCCAAAGCCAGTAGTTTAAGAGAGAGTATTTTTTTTTTCGTGACGAGGAACCTGAATAAAATTATCACGGGTATGTTAGTCATAAACTCTTGCGAAGTCTATACCGTGTTAGATACCGGTTCTACTCACTCTTTTATTTCACCTAGTTGTGTTAAATGTTTGAAGTTAACTCCGGAGAACTTAGACTTTGATATGTCTGTTTAAACTCAGTTGGGAGAAACCTTCGTTACCTCTACTATTTATAAATCTTGTTCAAATCAACACTTTCACGTTACCTGTCGATCTTATCTCTTTGAAAATACTTGCCTTTGATGTGATTTTTTTGAAACGATTGGTTCACTACTCATCATGCTTCTCGTAAGGTTGTTAGCTTTCATATTCCTAACCAACCTGTTATGCAAATTCAAAGTAACCAAACTACTAAAGTCAATCATTGTCATATCAAGCCATAAGTAAAAATCCCCGTTCCTTTCGCTGTTGACTTCCTGGTGTGGAATGTACCGAAGCTAGACTTTCCGTAGGAGACGTTGTAAATGATGATGGCAAGTTGATAGGTATCAATGTGACGTGTTATCCAAGTCTTGGATGAGGGTCACAGTTTTGAACGATATTTCTATTGTTAATAAATTTCTTGACGTATTCTTGAAGACTTCTTAGCCTACCCCAGAGCGTAAAATTGAATTTTGTATTGACCCCAGTACAAAACCTATTTCTTAAACCCTCAAATATTTCTTCAACTAAAACGAACGTATTATGCGCCAAAGACGTTGGCTCGAGCTGTTGAAGATTACGATCGTACCATTCAATAACATCGTGGAAAAGTGAACGTGGTAGCTGACGCGTTGTGTAGAAGATCGTATACGGTTACAAGTGTGAATATTCAAACCCACGTGAAGATAACGAATATACGATTAAAATCGACTTTAATCGATAAAGTTAAAGCCGCTCAAGCTACATACTAAGAGCTGATAAATGTGAAGAAGAAGGTTCAAGAGGGCGTTATTCTAGAAGCAAGAATCGACGAAGAGAGGAAATCTCAACTCTCGATTTAATTGGGCCATTTGAAATCCTCGATGAAGTAGGAACTGTGGCCTATAGACTCGTTTTACCGCCAAGTATGTTGCGTGTTCAGAACATTTTTTTTACGTATCGATGTTACGTAAATATGTGGACGACCCGAACCGCATTATTAATTTAGAACCGGACGAAATAGCGAAAGATTTAACGTATGAGGAGATACGTGTTAACATCTTGGATAAGAAGGATCATATTCGATGCTTAAAGGTTATACCTCAAGAGTTAGAATTTGAAGTGAAGTCAAGGTATCCTCACATGTTCGGCATACCAAGTACGTACGTAAATTTCGAGGGCGAAATTCTATAAGGAGGGGAGATTGTGAAACCCCAGATTTTATGAATAAATATTTAATTTTTCTCGAAATAATTTTTTTTATATTATTGTGTGGATTTGATATAATAGTTATGGGTAGTATTTATAAATTTTGCAAAGTATGCAAGTTGTCATATTATATTCGATTGGTCGGAGAATATTCTTTTTGTCGGGGAATATCCGTACGACGGTACAATTATTGGTGGACCCCACAACGGAATTATTGTCGGATTGAGAAAACGACAAAAATACTTTATGAAAATAACGGCGGAAGTTTTACCGTTGATACTGTTGAACTACTCGGTAGTAAAAGTACAGTAATACGTGTGGTTGCATAGTAGCACACGGTATTAATTATTAATGCTTATGTGAGAAGTCACTCAGTTTGATTCCATTATTGTCAGTTAATAATATGAATTATTTAGCGATAATGACGTTTTGTTTTATTCGTATTATTAACGTAATAAAACAGAAACATCTTTTTATATAAAACAGAATACTTTATTAAAGTTATTCTATAAATAGAATATATTTTATTTTATTTAAAAGATTTTTCTTTAAATATGGACCGTCAGATTAAAGTAATCAATCTGGACCGTTCATGGATTAGTTACTATGCATTCTATTTTTCTATAAATAGCAGCTCATTCCTTCATTATTTCTTACGAATTCACTGAACTCTAGAGAGAGAAACTATAGAGAGAAACTATAGAGAGAGAGAAGAAGAGTATTCTGCTACTTAACTACTTCCTTACTTCAGCTCTTCTTTAAAACGGTAGGGAATATTATTTCTTTTATATTCATGAAGAGAACTTCTGTTATTCCATTCGTTATTATTCTGTTGGAATAACCAGTATACGCGGTCTACCCTATACTTGGTGACATTCTTCTATTATTCTGTTGGAACATCCTGTCTGTGTGTTTTACACCGGACCTGGTTCCGTTTATTATTCTGTTGGAACATCCTGTCTGTGTGTTTTACACCGGACCTGGTTCCGTTTTATTATTATTCTGTTGGAATATCCTGTCTGTGTGTTTTACACCGGACCTGGTTCCATTATTTATTATTCTGTCGGAATATCCTGTCTGTGCGTTTACGCCGGACCTGGTTCCATTATTTATTATTCTATTGGAATAACCTGTCTGTGCGGTCTATCGCATGCATGGTGATTTCTTTTGTTATTCCATTCTTTATTGTACTCAGTTGGTTAAGTTTTGACTTCTATACTCCATGAAATTTGTGGAATATCCTTGATAGTTGCGTTTCATCCAGTATCTTTTCAAGAAAATATTCTTCTAAGCATTCTTGAATTTTACTCCACAATGCAGTATCATGTTGACAATTTGGACGTTGTTAATTCCTGGATAAATTAATTCTTGAACTTGTTTTATTGAATTCTTATATCATTGTCATCATCCTCATGTTTATAAAATGTTGAAAGTCATCTGTGGCCTGTAGTGCATAGATGGACTTGGTATGATTATGACCAGGGATTATTCGGTATAATCATGACCGTAATGTTACAAATGATGTGGTAAAAGTCCTCATTGGCCCGTAGTGCATTGATGGACAGTTGTTGGCATGATCATGACCATTAATGAATACACGAATATCCTTGGCCGTAGTGCAGGGGTGATTCGATGATGTGGATTATTTTATTAAGCTGAGTCTCAGCGATCGCAGTGTTGAAAAACCTTTTAAATCATAAAAGATAGTAGAGTTTATTTTCTACTTGACTCTTTTAATGGATTGCTTGTTCCGCTGCAGTTAAACTTGATGTCTATTATATTTTATCAGTTTAACATTGTTGAAGGCTAATGATAATTTATTCTGCATTATCTTAGTCATAATATTTCTTACTGGGCTAGTTGAGCTCACCCTTTCTTTCACTGTTCTCTTCAGGAAATGAGAACGTAGCTGGGACAAGTCGGGGTACGGAGTGATGGTCCGAATGATAGTATTAGTTAGTAGTCCTCACTATTCTATGTAATGGTGTGTTAATAAATGTAATGAGGACTCCTTTTGAGTATGAATACTCTCTAGAAGATAATATTTGTATTCAAACTCACAGTTTATGTTTTGTCGTATTGTACACGACAGATGTATTAATCAGTTGTATTTGTATTCTGTACTATGTATCTGACGACCCAAGATGGGTGATGTATACCTAATTTTGGGGGCGTCACATATGCATAGTGGCATAGTAGAACACGGTATTGATTATTGATGCTTACGTAAGAAGTCACTCGGTTTTGTTCAATTATTGTTACAGTAATTGCTGCATAGTATCTCACGTTATTTGATTCAATTATTGTCAATATTTTATAATCAATAATTGAGACGACAAAGTTATTAATATTATTATTTGTAATATTAACGATGTCTAGAAGTTCTGTCAAGGAAAGGTTTGGTCACCTAATTGCGCGCCAATAGGGAGAAATCCTTATTAGAAAGACTCTCTTTCCTGGGAACGACCTGGTCGATTAATATTGTGAATTATAATAATGATGATAAATGTTGTTAATTATGTTGAGGTGTCTGTTTATGAAGTCACGGAGGTTTATATATATATATATATATATATATATATATATATATATATAAATTTTGTTTTATTAGTATTATTAATGTAATAAAACAGAATTTTTTTTATATAAAACAGAATACTTTTATAAAGTTATCTGTTTTATTAGACTATAAATAGAATATATTATATTCTATTATGCATAGTATTTTGCATAGTAAAATCTTTTTATATAAAACAGAATACTTTTATAAAGTTATTTGTTTTATTAGATTTTAAATAGAATATATTATATTTTATTATGCATAGTGTTTGCATAGTGCCTCCATAGTATTTGCATAGTAAAACTTTTTATATAAAACAGAATACTTTTATAAAGTTTTGTTTTATTTGATTATAAATAAAATATATTATATTTTATTGCATAGTGCACCATAGTATCCTTTCTATTTTCCTATAAATAGAATGCTTAGTTAAAATTAAAAACCACACCAGAAGTTCAGAGAATTCTTCTATAATCTTGAGCGTATTTCTTTAGAGTTTTAAGAAGCTTTGAGTGTAGTGTAAGTTTTCTTCAAGAATATCCTCGCCCTACTAGTCGGAGTACTCTTCTTTTACGGTAAGGGGTATTATTTCTTTCGTATTTATGAAGAAAACTTCTGTTATTCCATTCCTTATTATTCTGTTGGAATAACCTGTTCATGCGAAGTACCGCATACATGGTGAAATTCTTCTAATATTCCGTTCTTTATTATTCTGTCGGAATATCCTGTCTGTGCGTTTACGCCGGACCTGGTTCCATTATTTATTATTTTGTCGGAATATCCTGTCAGTGCATTTACGCCGGACCTGGTTCCATTATTTATTATTCTGTCGGAATATCCTGTCTGTGCGTTTACGCCAGACCTGGTTCTATTATTTATTATTCTGTCGGAATATCCTGTCGGTGCGTTTACGCATGACCTGGTTCCATTATTTATTTTTCTGTTTGAATAACCTGTCTGTGCGGTCTATCGCATGCTTGGTGAATTTTTTTGTTATTCCATTCTTTATTATACTCAGTTGGTTAAAGTTTTGGCTTTTATATCATTGTCATCATCCTCATGTTTATATTTTGTTGAAAGTCATCTGTGGCATGTAGTGCATAGATGGACTTGGTATGATTATAACCAGGGATTATTCGGTGTAATCATGACCGTAATGTTACAAATGATGTGGTAAAAGTTCTCATTGACCCGTAGTGCATTGATGGACAGTTGTTGGCATGATCATGACCATTGATGAATACACAAATATCCTTGGCCCGTAGTGTATGGATAATTTGTGGTCGTGATACTAATGAATATCCTTGGCCGTAGTGCAGGGATGATGTAGATTATTTATTAAGCTGAGTCTCAGCGATAAAAGTAATGAAAAGCTTTTTAAATCATAAAAGATAGTAGATGTTATTCTCTACTTGACTCTTTTAATGGATAGCTTGTTCCGCTGCAGTTAAACTTGATGTTTGTTATATTTTATTTATTTAACACTGTTGAAGGCTAACGATAATTTATTCTGCATTATCTTAGTCATAATATTTCTTACTGGGCTAGTTGAGCTCACCCTTTTGCTTTCATTGTTCTCTTCAGGAAATGAGAACGTAGCGGGGACTAGTCGGGGAACGGAGTGACGATTCAGATGATAGCATTAGTAGTCCTCATTATTCTATGAAATAGTGTGAAAATAAATGTATTGAGGACTTATTTTGAGTTTGAATACTATTTAGAAGAAAGTGTTGTATTAAAACTCACTGCTTATGTTTTGTCGTATTTTACACGACAGTTGTATAATTAAGTTTTATTTGTATTTTGTACCATGTATTTGACGACTCAGAATAGGTGATGTATACCTATTTTGGAGGCGTCACAGCTGCAGTGCCGAAGTACAGTTCCAGGCAGACAGCGTTCGTGAGGAACACAGAACAAGGCCAAATTGGCCTACAAGCTCTTTTCTAACAACCAATTCCACACATATAATTTACATAAACTTCATAGAAATATTACTTAAGGTTTCTAACATGTTTTTAACCATATGAACAATATAAACATCAAATTTAAGACCTCTAAATTCACTGTTTTTGCTAATACATCACTTTTAGACAGTCTTAACGAAATAATTCACTGTAAATTCGTTTTTCAACCAAAACAGTTAATTTAAATTGCTTTATTTTCGTTTCTTCATGTATTTTCAAAATTAATAGTCAATTTATGGTTTATCATACCAATTAAACATCAATTTTAATATCGCATAAGCCATATTCATATACGAGTCAGGATCTTAAGCTCACCCCTTATCCAACTCACCCGAGCTCTCCCCCCTTTAGCAACGACCCGGTGACTGTTCGGTCATACAACCGTCGTCTATCATTTTAACGACGGACAACATATAGCGTCGTTAAAAGTATAGACGACGGTTGTATGGCCGAACAGTCGTCGGGTCCGTCGCTAAAGGAGAGGTGAGCTCGGGTGAGTTGGATAAGGGGTGAGTTTAAGATCCGGACCGTTCATATACATATTTCAATGTAATTCAATTTCTTCATAATTATCATGTTTTCATGGATTAGTTAACACTAAATCCCATAAAAATAATTTATATACATAATCTAACATATACAAACTATATATTCCATAATTATTCATAAAGCATCAATCACAGAGAACTTTTTACATAAAAGAAAACTAGAACAACCTTAGAAGAAAACTAGAATTTTGAAAAATAGGGTTATACTTTTGCTGGAAGATGATTACAACTACTCCTTCTTCTAAATTCTCAACTCACAGAGAATTCTCTCTTCTTCCTTCTCTCTTTTCTCTCTTCTTTCTTTTCTCTTTTCTCTCTTTTGTCTTTTCTCTATTCTTTCTCTTCTATCTTTACGTAACTTAGAAAACTATAACTGATATATAAAATATAAACGTATAATATAATACGTATTAATATATAATCATAACTGATGTCAGTTTTTTTTAAATTCAAAAGCCATAAGGCTTGTTTGGCAAAATACATTAAAATAATGACTTAATCATTCCTTAAGCCTTGTTTGGCAAAATAAGAATTTTAAAAGCTCTAAGGCTTTGTTTGGTAAAACCAAATTTAAAACTCTTTTAATTTATTTTAATAACTCATTTATCATATAGTTTATTGTCACATTTTATTTAATTAAATTCTCATACTCAAATTTAATTAAATTAAAGCTAATAACAACTTATTAAATTAATTTGTCACATAATCCAAACAACAAAATTATAATTTTCATTATAATTTATTCAATAAATTAATATATCACTTTAATTACTAAATTAAATTAAAACAACGTTATAGCAATTCTTTTAATCCTTATCAATTCTCTAATCTAATTATTAAATTAAATTTAAATATTATTTCACAATAATTAATTCATCACTCTTTTATTTTAATTAGCTTCAAAATACCAAAATACTAATTATCAACTTAATTAACATATTACTTTAATTAAGTTAATTCCCCCAACTCATATATTATTTATTTAACTAATAAATAATTAAATTAAACACATCAATTAAAATATTTATTTAATTTAACAAATATTTAAAATTATAATTAAAATTCTGGATTGTTATAGTGTGTACCTATTTTGGGGGTGTCACAGTTGGTATCAAAGCTTAGGGATATGATCCATAGCTGAGATTTGAGGCTAGAATTATGAGGGAAGAGATGGGTAAATCCTTCCCTAATATGACCTATCTAAGCTTATTTGTTATTTAATTGATCGGTCAGAATATAGGGATAATATGTGGCATGTCAATTAACCCTTGTTTTGTGGTAGTATTTGAAAATGACATCTGAAAATGTTGAGACCGTTGAGTTATCGATGATCAATAACTAAGATAATGTAAATCAGGAAGGTAATAATCCTCATGAAAACAACAACACCGACCAAATGATGAAAGACACGATGTTTAGGAGCTTTCTGCAATTCATGCAACATCAGGCGAGAGAGACTCCTGTTCAAAATGCAGGTGGAAACATTGGTAACTCACGGTTGGTCACCGCTAATCAATTCAAGGAGCTGGGACCACCAGAGTTTTTGGGAAAGCCAGAACCACTTAAGGCAGATACGTGGATTAAGTAGATCACCAAGATATCTAAAGGTTGTTGGTGGAAATCTGTAAATTGTACTCAACCTGCCGCATTAAAGATGTCTTGGGAGAAGTTCCAAGAATTGTTCAACGATAAGTACTTTCCTGAAAGTATTTGTCACATGAAGGAGGTGGAATTCATCAAGCTGGAGCAAAACAATATGACCGTATCGCAGTACGAGGTTAAATTTGTGGAGCTATCCCGTTTTGCATCCCATTTGGTAGATAATGAGAAGCGTATGAAGCGAATGTTTCTAAGAGGTTTGAAACTCGAAATACGTTAATACCTCATTTCTCACAAACTTTACTTGTATTCAGATGTTATGAATAGGGCTGAGTTATTGGAGCGCGATAATAAGTCAACCCAACCAAGAGATAGCAGCCGACAAAACGATAATACTAGTGGTAGCAGTCATCGAAGCGGTGACAATAAACGTGAAGGAAATCAACATGCCAGAAATGGTAACCACTTCGGTGGTAATCCTGACCAAGATAATAGAAGAAATGAGTCAAGTGGAAATTTCAAGATGAGAATGTTCAACAATGATGGAAAGACAGCAGCAACAACAAGGAAGGAGAACGACCACCGGTCGTATGCTACAAATGCAGAGGGGAGGGACACATCAGTCCAAACTGTACACTGCAACCCAAAGCGTGTTACAATTACAGAAGAGAAGGTCACCTAGCTTGATTTTGTCATGTAGTGAAGTCAAGTCTAGTTGGGATGGAGACACCAAAGGCTGTCCCAAACAAGTCAAAGTCGGTAGTTCAAGGGAGAACGTTTATCGTGACCTCCCAAAAAGTGAGGAACCCGAATAAAGTTATCATGAGTAAGCTAATCATAAACTCTTGCGAAGTCTATACCTTATTTGATACCGTTTCTACCCATTCTTTTATTTTACCTAATTGCGCTCAATATTTAAATTTGACTCTAGAGAAATTAGACTTTGACTTATCTGTTGAAACTCTGTTGGGAGAAACTTTTATTACATCCACTGTTTATAAATCTTATTTGATTCAAATCGGCACCCTCACGTTACCTGTCGATCTCATCTCTTTGAAAATACTTGCATTTGATGTGATTTTAAGGATTGATTGGTTAACTACTAATCATGCTAAAATTGATTATTTTCGTAAGGTTGTTAGCTTTCATATTCGAATTCAAGCAACTAAACCACTAAAGTCAATCACTGCATATCAAGCCATAAAGCCATTCGTTTATTAAAAAATGGATGTCAAGCTTTCTTAGCCCTTGTCACGGATTTAAACAAAAACACGTTAGATTTGAATGATATTTCTATTGTTAATAAATTTCCTGACGTATTTCCTGAAGAACTTCCTGGCCTACCCCCAGAGCGTGAAACCGAATTTTGTATTGACCTTGAACCCGGTACAAAATCTATTTCTAAAACCCCATATCGAATGACTCCTATTGAACTTCTGGAGTTAAAAACCCAACTGCAAGAATTATTAAACATCAGTTTCATTCGTCCTAGTAAGTTTCCTTGGGGTGCTCCTATTTTATTCGTAAAGAAGAAAGATATGAGTATGCGACTTTGTATTGATTATCGGGAGTTGAATCATATCACAATCAAAAATAGGTACCCGTTGCCTCGCATTGATGACCTGTTTGACCAGTTGCAATGAGCTAAATTCTTTTCAAAGATCGATCTTCGTTCTGGATATCATCAGTTAAAGATTAAAATTGATGACATTCTAAAGACTGCTTTCAAAATTCGGTACGGACATTACGAATTCCTAGTTATGTCTTTTAGATTTACTAATGCTCTTGCTGCCTTCATGGATATGATGAACCGAGTATTCAAGGAATATTTAGATCATTTTGTGGTTATTTTTATTGATGATATCCTCATTTACTCCAAAAGCTGTGAAGATCATGAGCAACACTTGAGGCTGATACTCCAAAAGCTTCGTGAAAACAAGCTGTATGCCAAATTGAAGAAATGTGAGTTCTGTCTTGAGGAAGTAGCATTTCTTGGGCACGTAATATCAAATTACGAAATATCTGTTGACCCAACAAAGATTGAAGCAATACAAAGCTGTGAGCAACCTAAGTCAGTGACCGAAGTACGTAGCTTTTAGGACTTAGCTGGTTATTATCGGAGATTCATGGAAGGATTTTCTCGAATCGCTACTCCATTAACTCAGTTGACTAGAAAAGATACAAAGTTTGGTTGGAACAAGGAATGTCAGAAGAGTTTTCAAGAACTCAAGAGGAGATTCATTTCAGCACCTGTTTTGATAATACCATCTGGTTCGGAGGGATTTGTCATCTATAGCTATGCTTCAAGCAGAGGGTTAGGATGTGTTCTCATGCAACATGAGAAAGTCATAGCCTATGCCTCATGGTAACTCAAAGAATATGAGAGGAATTATCCTACTCATGATCTAGAGTTGGCAGCGATCGTTTTCACAATTAAAATCTGGAGGTATTACCTATATGGGGAGAAAGTGGAGATCTATATGGATCATAAAAGTCTCAAATATTTCTTCACCCAAAAGGAGCTCAACATGCGGCAACGACGTTGGCTCGAGCTTTTGAAATATTATGATCATGCCATTCAATACCATCCTGGAAAAGCAAACGTAGTAGTTGACGCGTTGAGTAGAAGATCATATGCGGGTACGAGTGCGATATTGTCAATGCAAAGGCCCATTTTGTATGACTTGCAAAGGATGAAGATAGAGTTAAAGACTTCAGGGACCCACGTGATGATGTCAAATATATGAGTAGAACCGACATTAATCGATAAAGTTAAAGCTACTCAAATCACGGATCTGGAGCTGATGCATATGAGGAAGAAAGTACAAGAAGGTGCTATTCCGGAAGCAAGAATTGATGAAGAAGGAATACTTTGAGTCAACTCCAGACTTTGTGTTCCTAACGACTCTGATTTGAAGTATAAAATTATGATGGAGGCACATAACACACCATTTGCAAACCATCCTGGGAGTACCAAAATGTATCGTGATCTTCGACATATATTTTGGTGGAGCAATATGAAAAGAGAGATTGCGAAGTTTATCTCAAGGTGTTTATCTTGTCAACAAGTCAAGGCGGAGCATCAAGTGCCAAAAGGTCTATTGCAACCACTTGAAATTCCAGAATGGAAGTGGGAGCATATTAGCAAGGATTTCGTTACTGGTCTTCCCAAGGTTTCTCAAGGTATAGATGTAATTTAGGTTATTGTTGATAGATTAACCAAGTTTGCTCATTTCTTACCTATACGAGAAACTTATTCACTTGAACGTCTTGCTCGTATATACATAAATGAGATTGTAAGATTGCATGGTATGCCAGTATCCATAGTTTTTGATCGAGACCCAAGATTCACTTCACGGTTTTGGGTCAGTTTGTAGAAAGCTATGAGCATAGATTTACAATTCAGTTCGGCATATCATCCTCAGATGGACGGGCAGTCGGAGAAGACTATTCAAACTCTTGAACATCTATTAAAACTCTGTGTCCTTGACTTCAAAGGAAGTTGGGACAAGTTCTTACTATTGATGGAATTCTCCTACAATAACAGTTATCAAGTAAGTATAGACATGACTCCATTCGAGGCATTGTATGGACGAAAGTGTCATTCTCTAGTATGCTGGGACGAGGTGGGTGAAACAACGTTGTTGGGACCAGAATTGGTACGTATGACTACGAAAAAGATTTAAATGATCCGGCAACGTATAAAAACCTCACAAGATCGCTAAAAAAAGTTATGCTGATCTTCATCGAAGAGACATGGAATTCAATGTTGGAGATCATGTATTATTACGTGTTGCTCCATGGAAAGGAGTTACGAGATTTAGAAAGAGAGGAAAGCTCAATCTTCTATTCATTGGCCCATTTAAAATCCTCGACCGAGTAGGAACTGTGGCCTATTGACACGCCTTACCGCCAAGTATGTCTCGTGTTTATAATATTTTTCACATATTTATGTTACGTAAATATATGGAAGACCCGAACCACATTATTGAATTAGAACCATACGAGATAACGGAAGATTTAACGTATGAAAAGCTACTTGTTAAAATCTTGGATAAGAAGGAACATATTCTACGCTCAAAGGTTATACCTCAAGTCAAAGTTTTTTGTAGAAACCATGATATTGAGGAAATGACCTGGGAGTTAGTAACTGAAATGAAAACAAGGTATCCTCACCTCTTCGTCATACCAGGTACGTACACCAATTTCGAGAATGAAATTTCATAAGGGGAGGTTGTAAGACCCTAACTTTTATGAATAAAGATTTAATATTATCTAAATATCATTTTTGAATAATAAGGTGTGGATTTAATATAATGTTATAGTTATGGGTAATATTTACAAATTATACAAAGTAAGCAAGTTGTCATAAAATATTCATTTGGTCGGAGAATATTCATTTTATCAGGAAATATTCGTACGACGACACAATCATTGGTGGACCCCACAACAGAATTACTGTCGGAGTTAGAAAACGACAAAAATAACTTTTTATAAAAATAACGACAAAACTTTTACTGTTAACTATTGAAATACCCGGTGATAAAGGTACAGTAATACGCGTGGTTGCATAGTAGCACACGTATTGTACAATATCTTTGATAATTTATGCTTACGTGAGAAGTCACTCAGTTTTACTCAATTATTGTAACAGTAGTTACTGCATAGTATCTCACATTATTGATTCAATTATTGTCACAGTTTCAGCTGCATAATATTTTATATTATTAAATCAATAATTAAGACGAAAAAATTATTCATATTATTATTTGCATTATTGACAATGTCTAGAAAGTTCTGTCGAGGAAAGGGGTTTGGTCACTTAATTGCGCGTTAATAAGGAGAAGTCCTTATCGGAAAGCCCCCTCTTTTCTGGAAATGATCTGATTGTTAATATTGTGAGTTATAATATTAATGATAAAAAAATATTATTAAAAATGTGTTTAGTGAAGCCAAATGAATTGAGATAAAGAGAGGGTTTTTTTTTATGAAATATTTATTGTAAATTTGATTTATTACATAGACCCCACTTACCCATTTTACAAAATCATCGGTAGAAAGTTATCTCAGTTTTATTTTATTATATATATATATAAAAGTTTTTTTTATATATATAATAGAATATATTATATTTTATTATGCATAGTAAAATCAATTTTTTTTCAGAATTCGTCCGTGAATCCTTTACTGTGCACCCGTAATTTTCTAATTCAAATAGTACCCTGCCATTCTCCTATAAATAGGATGCTTAGTTTAGAAATAAAAATTACACTAGAATCAGAGAATTCTTTTTCTATAATATTGAGCGTATTTCTTTTGAGTTAAGGAAAGTTTGAGTGTAGTAAATAGTGCAAGTTTTTCTTTAAGAATATCTCTGCCATACCAGTCAGAAATAATCTCCTTTTAAGGTAAGGGAAATTATTTTTATTCAATATTCGTAAGAAATAATATTTTCTTTCATACTCTGTAGAATGTAAGTAATATTATTTTGTTTTATATTCCTAATTCTACACTTATGTTGATAAGTATTGCTTCTCACTCTTTGAATTTTGTAGAATATCCATGAAATTTGCGCTTCATCGAGTATCTTTTCACGAAAATATTTTTTTGAACATTCTTGTTAATTTTTAATCTTTTTATGCCGAAGTACTATTCACGAAGTACTATTCATGGTGTACTATTCACTCAGATACTATTCACCCGGCGCACTATTCATGACAAAAATTGATTTTTTTCTGTCTAAATTATTTTTGATACATTAATATTATTCTTGAATTTTACTCCACAAAGCAGTTATCATGTTGACAATTTGGACATTTTTAAACTCTAGATAAATTAAAAATCTTTAATATTTATCCTTGATTTCGTTTGATTGATGCTTATATCATTGTCATCATCCTCATGCTTATATTGTGATGAAAGTCATCTTTGGCCTGTAGTGCATAAATGAACTGTTGATTGGTATGATTATGACCAGAAATTATGTATCGGTATAATCATGACCTATAATATTACAAATAATGCGGTAAAAGTCCTCATTGGCCCGTAATGCATTGATGGACAGTTGTTGACATGATCATGACCATTGGTGATAATAACGAATATCCTTGGCCCGTAGTGCATGGATAATTCGATGATGTGGATTATTTATTGAGCTGTATTACAGCGATAAAATATTGATGATGAACTTTTAAATCATAGAAGATCGTAGATATCATGTTCTACTTGACTCTTCTAATGGATTGTTTGTTTCGCTGTAGTTAAACTTGTTGTTTATTGTATTCTATCAGTTTTACACTGTTGAAGGCTAACGATAATTTATTATGCATTATCTTAGTCATAATATTCTTTACTGGGCTAGTTGAGCTCATCCTTTTCTTTCATTGTTCTCTTCAGGAAATGAGAATATAGCTGGGACTAGTCGAGGAATGGAGTGACGGTCCAAACTGGTGGCTATAGTACTCCTCACTATTCTATGAAATAGTGTGATAATAAATATAATGAGGACTTCATTTGAGTTTGGATATTATTTACAAGATAATATTCGTGTTAAAACTCTCAGCTATGTTTTGTCGTACTGTATAAATGAAGTTTGTATTTAAATTCTGTTCCATGTATTTGACGACTCAGAATGGGTTGTGTATACCTATTTTGGAGGCGTCACACCCAGGAGGTCAAGCACACCTTAGAGATAACCCTGAGGACATTAAACATTTACAGCAGTCCAATCTCAGAGATAACCCTGAGTAACGACTGCTACATCTGGGCAAAAGCTGGAGATAAACCCGATGGGGGCAAAATCATCATTTTTCCACCTCAATGCTACATTCACGTCGTCTCAACATATTTCAATCCACACTACGTATAAAGGTGTCCCACAAGAACCATAACTAAAATCCCGAGTGACAACTACACAAGACAGCACTACGGATAGACTTTGAAGACTTGGAGATCTGGTTATGGACCCATCTTCCCGGCTTCATACAACCTATAATCCCATGCCATTGTTTAGCTCTCGACAATAGCTTTTCGAAAAGGTACAACACTCCTTTATCGGAAGCCCGAAAACCAGAGTTGAAAGTTTTGAAGGTTCGAGCTGACAACGCGTAGCTAAAGTACACGTACTTCGAGACGATGGGACCCATATGGCTCGGGGTACCCCGAGCAGCCGCAGGTAGACCCATGCCCATTTAGTCTTTAAATATGAGCTCTTGACAGCTCATTTGAAAAAAAAGAGAAAAGGAGAGAAAACTCTGTCCATTTCAGTCTGTAAACACTGCTAGAGTGTTCTAAACTGAGTGATTCTTCTTTCTAAACACTTGTAAGCTCGTGTTTTGTTACATACTGAAGTTTAACCGATGAAAATCTAGTTTTCAATCATCAAAAGCTATCTGAAGTCTTCTTGGCAGGCCAGTGTAATATTTTTCAGGTTTTTAACCTTTTTATTACTTCTATATATTTATATCTACTAACGTTGAGAGTCGCGTTGTGTGGGTATGCCCAGATCGTCGATCCGTGACTTTTTATTGCTTATATATATATATATATATATATATATATATATATATATATATATATATATATATATATATATATATATATTTACCGCTTTTATATAAATATATGATTTACTGCTTTCATAATATAGATGTTTAATCTTTCAGCCTGCGGGCTAGATTTGCCTAAATCTGGCTATTTTTGGTTTTAACCGGTTCATAGTGACTAAACTGGAACCGTTGAAGCTAGAGTGGTTTAGATTTACTCAAATCTAGTTCTTTTTCTAGCTTTTGTACATATTGATTTCTCATGTGAGTCTATGAATCATGTGATCACAGATTCAGCTTCTGAATTCGGTTCCCGTGATGGACATTCTACAGCTGCAACTAGCTTGTAAATTATCTGTGGTGTCTGAATATCCTTAGATGGCTCTCATGCCCACAAGGAGTTCGACACTACTATGTATCTTATTTTCTCGAAGATGCTTCGCATCTTGAAAATAAAAGCAATCAAGTCGAACACATAATAAAATGGAAGTATCAAAGGCCTCAATTACTATTGAGCACAAGGGTTTGAAAAAACTGTTTTACAAAATATCGCTGCTATATCTTGTTAAAATTAAACTTTTATACAAAAAGTCAAACCTTTTGTATATAGGTGCAAACAAGGCATATCACTACTTCCAAATAACTGCACATATGTAAGACCCCAAATTTTATAAAATGAAAGTATTCAATTTTCTTATAATTATTATTCTATTTAGTAAATGGTTAAATTGATAAAAGATTAAAGTTAAGGGTGATATGTGAAAATTTTACAAAGTAAGCAAGTTGTCATAAAATATTCGTTTGGTCGGAGAATATTCTTTTTGTCGGGAAATATCCGTACGACGGTAAAATCATTGGTGGACCCCACAACAGAATAACTGTCGGATTTAGAAAGCGACAGAAATAACCTATTTATAAAAATAACGGCAAGACTTTTACCGTTAAACTGTTAAAATACCCGGTGATAAAAATACAGTAATACGCGTTGTTGCACAGTAGCACACGGTATTGCCCAGTATCTTTGATTATTGATGCTTACGTGAGAAGTTACTCAGTTTATTCAATTATTGCCACAGTAATTGCTGCATCGTATCTCATATTATTAATTCAATTATTGTCACAGTATCATCTGCACAATATTTTAAATTATTAAATCAATAATTAAGACGACAAAGTTATTCATATTATTATTTGTATTATTGATAATGTCTAGAAAGTTCTGCCGAGAAAAGAGATTTGGTCACCTAATTACGTGCCAATAAGGAGAAGTCCTTATCGAAAAGCCCCTTATTTCCTAGTAATGATCTGGTTGTCAATATTGTGAGTTATACTATTAATGATGAAAAAATATTATTAAAAATGTGTTTTGAGAAGCCAAGTGAAGTGAGATAAATAAAAATTTTTTTTATGAAGTATTTGTTATAAATTTGGCTTATTACATGGACCCCCACTTACTTATTTTTCAAAATCATCGGGAGAAAGTTATCTCAATTTTGTTTTATTACTTATATATATATATATATATATATATATATATATATATATATATATATATATATATTATGTGTGTGTATGGGTGTGACTTACAACTTGGCTTTGCTCACCTCAGAGCCAAGTTGCGTTGTTTGTTTCTAGTTACTGAGTTAGAAATTTTAATCACTCCTTCTTTTCTTTCAAAAATTATTTCTTTTCATTGTTCTGAAGTCACCTAACTTACTGTAGTCCACCTTGTTCGTGTCTAACCTTTGAAAGTCTCAGAGGTGAGCAGTGTCAGGTTATAGAACATAGTGCCGTATACGTGAATAGTGCCGTATACGTAAATAGTAATCCCGACATAAAAAGGTAGAAATTTCACAATAAAATTCATATCAATATTTCGGTATAATGATATTGAAGAAAATAATATCATTTATGAAGAAAATAACATCCCTTACCTCAAAAGAACAGTACTTCCAGCTGAAATATTAGGTATAAAGCTGAAAGAAACTTGTACTGAATAGCAACTCTCAAAGTATCTAAATACTCACAAAATTACGCTCGATAATATAGAGAGAGAAAGAGAGAAAACTTGTTTCTGGTGTGATTTTTAATTCTAACAAAGCACCCTATTTATAGGAAAATACTTAGAACGCCTACCTGATAACTTTACCTGCTACTATTCACGCCCACCACTTTTGAAATAAAATTTCAGCACATTTCTCACCAACCAAAAGTGGGGCCCACCCATTCTAGAAATTTCCAAAATATTTTAAATTTAAACAATAATCAGCAACTTCAATAATTAATAATAAATAGCCCTTTAACCAAAAAAATTCGAGTCTCATGTCTATTCCATAGGAAATTAAATTCTCTACAACTTTGTAGATTTAAGTTTTTCCAAATATCAATAAAAAAATGTCTGAAATCTACATACGGATAATTTTTAATACCTTCATTCTGACAAAATACTGATAAAACACCTCAGTATTAATTCTTTCATTTATAACCACATAAAATAAATATATCCATCATTTATATTCATATAAAATAAATATTTTCTTATCATATAAATTAATAATTAATTATTCATAAATAATATTACAGAATCACAATTATGACAACCATGTCATTCCTAGGAAAGAGATGGCTTTCCGATAAGGATTTCTCCTTACTGGCGCGCAATTAGGTGACCAAACCTCTCCTTAGACAGAACTTCCTTAGACATTGTCAATAATGCTATCTAATAATATTATTCAAATAATATGAATTATTGATCTGATAATAGAGATACTGTGCAGTGACAATTATTGAAACAATAATAATATAAAATATCAACATAGCAATTATTGAATCAATAAAATAAAATATTGAACATTAATTACTGTAATAATTATTGAGTAGTGCCTTCTTACGTAAGAATTAATAATCCAACAATACTGTGCAATACCGTGTGCTACTGTGCAACCACGCGTATTATTGTATTTTAACCACCAGATATTCCAACAGTGTTAACGGTAACAACTACATCATTATTTATAAAAACTCAAACTTATCGTTTTCTTCATTCGACCATTTTTCGTTATGGGGCCCACAAATAACTGCGCCATCTTACGATTATTTCCCAATAACAAGAATATTCCACGACCAAACGAATATTCCCCGACAACAATGAATATTTTATAACCACTTGCTTATTTTGCAAAATTTATACATTTCACCCATAACCAAAGTATTATATCAAATTAACATCTTATTATTCAAAATAATAATTAGAGGAAATTCGATTTTATTTATGAAGAAGTAGGGGTCTTACAACCTCATCTCCTTATGAAATTTCGTCCTCGAAATTGACGTATGTACCTGGTATTTCGAAAAGGTGTGGATACCTTACTTTTATTTCTGATTCTAACTCCCAGGTCATTTCTTCAATAGCATGGTTCCTCCACAAAATCTTAACTTGTGGTATAACCTTGGTGCATAGGACATGCTCTTTCCTATCTAAGATCTTAACAGGTACCTCCTCGTACGTTAAATCTTCGGCTATCTCATCTAGTTCTAACTCAATTATGTGGTTCGGGTATTTCACATATTTACGAAGCATAGATATGTGAAAAATATTATGAACACGAGACATGCTTGGAGGTAATGCAAGTCTATAGGCCACATTTCCTATTCGGTCAAGAATCTCAAATGGACCAACAAATCTTGGATTGAGCTTTCCTCTCTTCCCAAATCTTTTAACTCCCTTCCATGGAGCAATACATAATAATACATGATCCCCAATATTAAATTCCACGTCCTTTCGATGAAGATCTGCATAACTCTTTTGTCGATCCTGTGCCGTTTGTATTAGTTGTCGGATCGTTTGGATTTTCTCTGTAGTCATACGTACCAATTCTGGTCCCAACAACGTTGCTTCACCCACCTCGTCCCAGCATACTGGAGAACAATATTTTTTTCCATACAACGCCTCGAATGGTACCATGCCTACACTTGCTTGATAACTGTTGTTTTAGGAGAATTTCACCAATGGTAGGTGCTTATCCCAACTCCCTTTGAAATCTAGGACACAGAGTCTTAATAGATCTTCAAGAGTTTGAATAGTCTTTTCTGATTGCTCGTCCGTTTGAGGATGGTAAGCCAAACTGAATCGTAAATCCGTGCCCATAGCTTTCTGCTAGCTAACCCAAAATCGTGAATCTTGGGTCACGATCCGAAACTATGGATACTGGCATGCTATGCAATCTCACAATCTCATTCACGTACATACGAGCAAGACGTTCAAGGGAATAAGTCTCTTGTATTGGCAAGAAATGAGCAGACTTGGTTAATCTATCAACAATAACCCAAATCGCATCTATACCTTGAGAAACCTTAGGAAGACCCGTAACGAAATCCATAGTAATGTGTTCCCACTTTCATTTTGGAATCTCAAGTGGTTGCAATGGACCCTTTGGCACTTGATGCTCTGCCTTTACACGTTGACAAGTTAAACACCTCGAGATAAACTCCACGATCTCTCTCTTCATATTGCTCCACCAAAATGTATATCGAAGATCATGATATATTTTGGTACTCCCAAGATAGATTACAAACGGTGTGTTGTGTACCTCCATCATTATTCTATACTTCAAGTCAGAATAGCTAGGAACACAAAGTTTGGAGTTGACTCGAAGTATTCCTTCTTCATCAATTCTTGCTTCTGGAATAACACCTTCTTGCACTTTTTTCTTCATACGCATCAGCTCCAGGTCCGTAGCTTGAGTAGCTTTAACTTCATCGATTAAAGTCGGTTCTACTCATATATTTGATATCATCAGGTGGGGTACCTAGATCCTTTACCTCTATCTCCATCCTTTGCAAGTCATACCAAATGGGCCTTTGCGTTGACAATATTGCACTTGTACCTGCATATACTCTTCTACTCAATGCGTCAGGTACTACGTTCACTTTTTCAGGATGGTATTGGATGGTATGATCGTAATCTTTCAATAGCTCAAGCCAACGTCGTTGCCGCATGTTAAGTTCCTTTTGGGTTGAAATATTTAAGGCTCTTATGATCCGTATAAATCTACACTTTTCCCCATACAGGTAGTGTCTCCAGATCTTTAACGTGAAAATGACTGCTGCCAACTCCAGATCATGAGTAGGATAATTCCTCTCATATTCTTTGAGTTGTCGGGAAGCATAGGCTATGACTTTCCCATGTTGCATGAGAACACATCCTAACCCTTTGCCTGAAGCATTGCTATAGATAACAAATCCATCCAAACTAGATGGTATTGTCAGAACATGTGTCGAAATGAGTCTCCTCTTAAGCTCTTGGAAACTCTTCTCGCATTCCTCGCTCCAACCGAATTTTGTATCTTTCCGAGTCAGCTGAGTTAACGGAGTAGCAATTCGAGAAAATTCCTCCACGAATCTTCGATAATAACCAGCTAAGCCCAAAAAGCTACGTACTTCGATCACAAAATATTAATATTACATTGTTTTTTAGTAATATTCAAAATATTCAACGTTATTACTAAAATAACGTTATTACTAAAATATTTTTTTAATATTCACAATATATTAACGTTAATATTCAAAATATTTTAGTAATATACAAAATATTCAAAATATTAACGTTATATTGAATATACAAAATATTCAAAATATTACTAAAATTGAATATTTTGAATATTAAAAAAATTGATAACATTATTTAGTAATATTCAAAATATTAATGTTATGATTTTAGTATTTTAATGATGTAATTTGAATTTTTGTTGTTTTGATTAATTAACAACATAATTTGAATTTTAGTATTTTAGTATTTTTTTAATTTGATTTTTTTCTAATATTTTAGTATTTTTTTTAATTAGTATTTCAGTATTTTTTTTAATTAGTATTTGATGTAAAAATGTTATGTTTTGAATTTTAGTGTTTTAATTAAATGATGTAAATATGTTATACAACTTATTTTATTTAATTAGTTATTTTAATTAGTTAACAAAATAATTTGAATTTTAGTATTTTGATTAAATGATGTAAATATGTTATGTTTTTTTATTTTCTATTTTAGTATTTTTTGTTTTGATTAAATGATATATATTGTTTTATTTAGAATATGTTTTATATTTAAGCCTCCATGCCCCTGCCACGTCATCGCCGTTTGTCTATTTGGCATTTCTGTTAATGGCAGGGGCACGGGCGACCTGAAAAATGCAACGTTAAGGGTATTTTTGGACAAAAAAAATGTATAAGGTGCTCGGTAGACATCGAGATAAAAGTCAGGGGCATTTTTGAACCTTCTCCCTATTTTGTTATAATAAAGATTTTATTGGGGAGTACTAATTAAGTTATTAAACTTGATTGTAGGATGTCAAGTGAAGAAGAAATTAGAGATATCCATGTGGTGAGTGAAGAATTAATAGTTGCACCCGAGCTAGTCGCAGAGGTAGCAGCTGAGAGTGAGGAAGAAGAGGAACATGAGGAGAATTTATTAGAAAATTTTTTTGATAGAAATATAGAAATGTAAGATCGTATTCGTGAGTTAGAAGAGCAGGTTGAAGAACGGCAGGCGATCGTGGAGCAGGTTGGAATCTGAGAATTTAAATGTCAAAGATCAGCTGAAAGAAGAAACAACTGAACGAATGAGAATGGAGGATGCATGGGTAAAAGTTGCACGACGTGTTGATATTGTAGAAGAGACGTCCGATCCAAAAAGGCCAAAATAGATGATATGGATCTCGCTTTTTGGATAATAATTGGGAGAACCCAACATCGAGTTTGGAATTATCCTGTGCAGAGCGGTCAACCCCAATTCGATATGGATCAAAGATTAATGATTCAGATCATGGATCAGGAGTACGGCGAAGCAGTTGAGGGTGGAATGTGCCTTATAGCGAAGTTAAGTCCAGCTGAAATGGTAACATGAAAAGCTATCCCGGACAGTTCAAAGTTGGTGGTTCAAGGGAGAGCATTTTTTATGACTTCCTAAAAAGCGAGGAACCCGAACGAAGTTATCACGGGTAAGCTAATCATAAACTCTTGCGAAGTCTATACCTTATTTGATACCGGTTCTACCCATTCTTTTATTTCACCTACTTGCGCTCAACGATTAAATTTGACTCCAGAGAAATTAGACTTTGACTTATCTATTGAAACTTCTTTGGGAGAAACTTTCATTACATCCATCGTTTATAAATCTGGTTTGATTCAAATCGGCACCCTCACGTTCCATGTCGATCATATCTCTTTGAAAATACTTGCATTTGATATGATTTTAGGGATTGATTGATTAACTACTCATCATGATAAAATTGATTATTTTCGTAAGGTTATTAGCTTTCATATTCCTAACTAACCTATTATGCTAATTCAAGCAACCAAATCACTAAAGTCAATCACTGTCATATCAAGCCATAAAGCCATTCGTTTATTAAAAAACGGATGTCAAACTTTCTTAGCTCATGTCACGAATTTAAACAAAAATACGTCAGATTTGAATGATGTTTCTATTGTTAATAAATTTCCTGACGTATTCCCTGAAGAACTTCCTGGCCTACCCCCAGAGCGTGAAATCGAGTTTTGTATTGACATTGAACCCGGTAAAAAACCCATTTCCGAAGCCTCATATCGAATGACTTCTATTAAACTTCAGGAGTTAAAAACCCAAATGCAAGAGTTGTCAGACATAGGGCTGAGCAAGTAACCAAATTGAAACCAAAATCGCACCAAAAACCGTACGAACCGCACCAATTAAAACTGCACCAACGGTTCCGGCGTATGTGGCGGTTTTAGATGGGTTGGATAACTAAATTTACGGTTCCGGTTTGGTTACTAGCCAAAATCGTACACATAAAACTGAAACCGCACCATGTGTGTGTATGTATGCATTATCTCTAGTAAATTCTAAAGTTACTTTTCAACTTAACACGTTCAGAGAAAACTCCAGTCTTGCAATGTCATTTTTTCACCAGTTGAAAGAAGATGGTTAGAGGTTATAGAGTCAAAAATTAAGCAATTGGGTTTTAGAATTTCGAATTTGTTTGATGTGTTATTGGAGGGGTTTATAGCTGAGGGGCCAAATTTGTTGGTTCGAGCACTTGATGCATTGGTTAAGGTTAATGCTATAATAGTAATAGTCTAATAGATTATTTTTCAAATTAGGTATAGTTAAGATTATATTCTATAAGTCCTCCCTGCAATATATAAATTCTATCTCCAGTATATACTTTTAATTTTTGGAGAACTAGATAAACCTTCTTGCTTGTTATTGAATATATGGTCTCCGTTATTTTATATAACGTATGTTTTAATTTTAAAGCATCATTCCTTTATTATAAACTAAAATTATTTTACGTGTCTCATTGTTCTATGATTTAATGGGGAATTTGACATGTTTGGCAGAAGGAACTTTGGTTCTATGCTTGATATAATTCTCATTGCTGACTCTGTCGCTAAGTTAATTGCTTGATGTAAGTTCTATGTTAAATTTTATTGAAGGCTTAGATTTTTTTGTTGTTTCAATTGATTTTGGAACCGAAACCGCACCAATTAAAACTGCACCGTACACTTTAAAACCGCACCGCACCAATCACAAGCGATTTCGGGTGCGATTTTGAATTTTTCAAACCGCACCTAAGCGGTTTGGGTGCGTTTTGGACTTTAAACCGCACCATGCTCACCCCTAGTTAGACATCGGTTTCATTCGTCCTAGTACGTCTCCTTGGGGTGCTCCTGTTCTGTTCGTAAAGAAGAAAGATGAGAGTATGCGACTTTGCATTGACTATTGGGAGTTGAATCATGTCACCATAAAAAATAGGTACCCGTTGCCTCGCATTGATGACCTGTTTGACCAGTTGCAAGGCACTAAATTCTTTTCAAAGATCGATCTTCGTTCCGAATATCATCTGTGATGCCCCCAAACCCGGGTCCTCTTACCTCGGATTCGGTGCTCATGATCCATCTAACTTTTTATAAATAAAAGATTTAATTTCTCTAATTATTATTTTGAAATAGTAAGGGGTTGATTTGATTAATATGGTTAGTTATGGGTAAAATGCGCAAATATTTCAAATAAGCAAGTGGTTATAAAATATTCATTTTTTTTCGGGGAATATTCGTTTGGTCGTGGAATATTCTTCCTGTCGGGGAATATTCGTACGACGGTGCAGCCTTGTGTGTGCTAGTAAGGAGAGGTTTGGTCACCTAATTGCGCGCTAGTAAGGAGAAATCCTTATTGGAAAGTCCCCTCTTTCCTAGGAACGGTCTGGTTATCATTATTGTGATATTATTTGTGAATAATTATTATTGATTTATATGATAAGAAAAATATTCATTTTATGTGGATATAAATGGTAAAATTTTTAGAAAGGTGACAATTGTTGAAAATTGATATTTTATCTTTTCTGATAAAATAATTCATTTAAATATATTATTATATTTTAATAATATAATAATGGTGATATTTTACAATGAATATGTGATATATGAATAAATGAGGAGGAAGAGTATTTTTATTACAAAAAATATTTAACACATGTTTTGTGCGTTGGTGGACCCTATTTTTGACTGAAATTTGATTATATTCTGCAAAATCTCCCGTATGTGGATTTCGGCCATTTTTCGTTTAGAATTTGGAAAAACTTAAACTTACAAAGTTGTAGAGAATTAAATTTCCTATGAAATGGACATAAGATTTGAATTTGTCTGATAAAAGGGCTATTTATTATGAATTACTGAAGTTCCAGAATATTGGGTCTGAATTGATTTTGTTGCATTAAATGATAAAAACATGTTTTGTGTGTTGGTGGGCGCCACTGGTTGGTGAAAGATGCTGAAATCAGATTTCAAGTGTGCGTAGGAAAAATTTTTGAAAATATTATTATTTTATTAAATTTTCTGCTTTGGTGTTCTAAGCATTTTCCTATAAATAGAATGTTTAGGTTAGAATTAAAAATCACACCAGAAACTGAAGTTTTCTTTCTCTATATTATCGAGCGTATTTTTGTGAGTATTTCAATACTTTGAGTGTTGCTATACGGTGCAAATATCCTTCAGCGTTATATCTGATATTCTAGCCAGAAGTACTATTCTTTTGAGGTAAGGGATGTTATTTTTGTCGTAAATGATATTATTTTCTTCAATATCATTATGCCGAATTATTGATATGAGTTTATTGTGGAATCTCTACCTTTTTGTGTCGAGGTTACTATTCACGTATACGGCACTATTCACGTATACGACACTATTCACGAATACGGCACTATTCATCGAAAAATGAAATATTCTCTTTTTCATCCCAGATGTCTATTACGGTTACTATCATTGATTGTATCTATGTTTTGATCTTTATTCTATACTTGTTTGTTAAATTTTTGGCTTTTATACTCCATGAAATTAGTAGAATATCCTTGATATTTGCGCTTCATCCAATATCTTTTCATGAAAATATTATTCTGAGCATTCTTGATAAGTTTTAACTTTTTCATACCGGAGTGCTATTCATGGGGTTACTATTCCCGAAGTTACTATTCACTCGGTTACTATTCACCCGGGGTACTATTCATAAAAAAAAAATTGATTCGTTTTCGGTCCAAATTATTTTTAGTACAATATTATTCTTGAATTTTACTCCACAAAGCAGTATCATGTTGACAATTTGGACATTATTGATTTCTGGATAAATTAAATTATAAATTTTTAAAAATTTATCCTTGAACTTGTTTTATTGAATTCTTATATCATTGCCATCATTCTCATGTTTATATTCTGTTGAAAGTCATCTGTGGCCTATAGTGCATAGATGGACTTGGTATGATTATGAACATAGATTATTCGGTATAATCATGACCGTAATGTTACAAATAGTGTGGTAAACGTCTCATTAGCCCGTAGTGCATTGATGGATAGTTTTTGGTATAATTATGACCATGGATTCTCTTCGGCCAAGGGTGCAAAGATGAATTGTTTTATGATATGATCATGACCGTTGATGAAAACATGATTATCTTTGGCCCGTAGTGCATGGATAATTTGTGGTCGTGATACTAAAGAATATCCTTGGCCCGTAGTGCAGGGATGATTCAATGATGTGGATTATTTATTAAGCTGAGTCTCAGCGATAAAAGAGATGAAAAACCTTTTAAATCATAGAAGATAGTAGGTTTTATGCTATACTTGACTCTTCTAATGGATTGCTTATTCCGCTGCAGCTTTTGATCTAAAACTTGTTGTCCATTATATTCTATCAGTTGTTATACTGTTGAAGGCTAAGGATAATTTATTCTGCATTATCTTAGTCATAATATTTCTTACTGTGCTAGTTGAGCTCACCCTTTCTTTCACTGTTCTCTTCAGAAAATGAGAATATAGCTGAGACTAGTCAGGGAATAGATTGACGGTCCAGATAGTTGCATTAGTAGTCCTCACTATTCTGTGAAATATTGTGATAATAATTATAGTGAGGACTTATTTTGAGTTTGAATACTGTCTGGAAGACAATATTTGTATTAAAACTCACAGCTCATGTTGTATATTTAAGTTTGTATTTAAGTTCTGTACCATGTATTTGGCGACTCTAGAATGGGTGATGTATACCTGTTTTGGGGGCGTCACAGTTGGTATCAAAGCTTAGGGATATGATCCCTGGCTGAGATGTGAAACAAGAACTAGGAGGGGAGAGATGGGGAATTCCTTCGCTAGTATGACCTACCTAAGTTTATTTGGTATTTAATAGGTCGGTCAGTGTGACGCCCCCAAAATAGGTATACAACACCCATTCTGAGTCGCCAAATACATGGTACAGAAAACAAACTACAACTTCAATAATACAATTGTCTTGCAAAATACGACAACACATACTGTGAGTTTAAATACAAATATTGTCTTCTAGGCAATATCCACACTCAAATAAGTCCTCGTTACAATTATTCAAACACTATTTTACAGAAATAGTGAGGACTGCTAAAACATCTTTCTAGAACCATCACTCCGTACCCCGACTAGTTCCTGCTATGTTCTCACCTCCTGAGAAGAAAAATGGAACAAAAAGGAAAAGGGTGAGCTCAACTAGCCCAGTAAAGAATATTATGACTAAGATAATATACAAACAAATTATCGTTAGTCTTCAACAGGGAAAAATCTGATAAAATATAATCGACAACAAGTTTTAGATCAACAACTGCAGCGGAAACAACAAACCATTAGAAGAGTCAAGTAGAGAAAGAATTCTACTATCTTCTAAGATTTAAAAGTCCATCATCAATATTTTATCCCTGTAACATCAATTAATAATCATCTTTAACCAAATATTCATCTTTGCACTACAGGCCAAAGATATTCATTTGTATCATCAGTCGGTCATGTTCATCTCAACACCTGTTCATCTTTGCACTACAGGCCAAAGATATTCATCAAGTAATTATACATCTTTGCACTACAGGCCAAAGATATTCAGTAATATCATCATTTAGGACTGAGGATGATGAAAAATATCTTAAAGAGAACGAATCCAATGAGACAGAAGGACAAATAGTAGGGATTCGTATAACAGTTTATCCAAGATCAATAATACTTCATAATAATCAATTGTGAAGCAGAATTCAAAAATAAAGATCAAAACATGGATACAATCAAAGATAGTAACCATAATAGACATCTTGGACAAAAAGGAAAAATTTTATTTTTCGGTGAATAGTGCCGTATTCGTGAATAGTACCGTATACGTGAATAGTGCCGTATACGTGAATAGTAACCCCGACACAAAAAGTTCCAAATTTGATAAAAACTCATATCAATATTTCAGCATAATGATATTGAAGAAAATAATATCATTTAAGAAGAAAATAATATCCCTTACCTCAAAATATCAGTACTTCTGGTCGGAATACCGGTATAAGGCTGAAAGAAACTTGCTCTGATGAATAGAAACTCTCAAAGTATCTAAATACTCACAAAATACACTCAATAATCTAGAGAGAGAAAGAGAGAAAACTTGTTTCTGGTGTGATTTTCAATTCTAACTTAGCCCTCTATTTATAGGAAAATTTTGGTAGGTTTGACCTGCAACCTGATGGCTTTACCTGCTACTATTCCCACCCACCACATTTGAAATATAATTCAGCACATTTCTTCACCAACCACAAGTGGGGCCCACCAATTCTAGAATTTTCCACCAAAATGATAAACTCCGAAAATTCAACAATTTCTGAACCAGTCATCTTGTAAAATTCGTAATAAATCATACGTTCATTTTTAACGGTTCAAAATTTGTGGACATATACTCAACTTATATATGTATAACATATCCAAAAATTACCACGATCCAACGGTCGGATTAAAAATTATAACCCCCGCAAACTATCTCAAAAACCCTGATTTTTAATACCTCCATTCCGACAAAAATACTGACAAAAACCTCAACATTAACTCCTTCATTTTTAACCACAAAAATATATCCCTCATTTATATCCACATAAAATAAATATTTCCTTATCATATGAATCAATAATTAATTATTCACAAATAATATTACAGAATCACATTTATGACAACCAGGCCGTTCCCAGGAAAGAGGGGGCTTTCCAATAAGGATTTCTCCTTACTGGCGCGCAATTAGATGACCAAACCTCTCCTTAGACAGAACTTTCTAGACATTGCCAATAATGTTATCTAATAATATTATTCAAATAATATGAATTATTGATCTGATAAATGAAAATACTGTGCAGCAACAATTATTGAAACAACAATAATATAAAATATCAACGCAGCAATTATTGAATCAATAAAATAAAATATTGAATAATAACTACTGTAACAATTATTGAGTAGTGCCTTCTTACGTAAGAATCAATAATTGGTGCAATACCGTGTGCTACTGTATTTTAACCACCGGGTATTCCAACAGTATTAACGGTAACAACTACGCCGTTATTTATAAACAACTTATACTTGTCGTTTTCTTCATCCAATCGCTTTCCGTTATGGGGCCCACACAAGGCTGCGTCGTCGTACGAATATTCCCCGACAGCAAGAATATTCCACGACCAACCGAATATTCACCGACCAAAAATAAATATTTTATAACCACTTGCTTATTTTGCAAAATTTGCACATTTCACCCATAACCAAAGTATTATATCAAATTAACCCCTTATTATTCACAATAATATTTAGAGAAAATTTGATTTTATTCATTAATAAGTTGGGGTCTTACAACCTCCCCTCCTTATGAAATTTCGTCCTCGAAATTGACGTACGTACCTGATGTTTCAAAAAGGTGAGGATACCTCGCTTTCATTTCTGATTCCAACTCCCAGGTCATTTCTTCAATAGCATGGTTTCTCCACAAAACCTTAACTTGTGGTATAACCTTCGTGCGTAGGACATGCTCTTTCCTATCCAAGATCTTAACAGGTACCTCCTCGTACGTTAAATCTTCAGCTATCTCGTCTGGTTCTAACTCAATAATGTGGTTCGGGTCTTTAACATATTTACGAAGCATAGATATGTGAAAAACATTATGAACACGAGACATGCTTGGAGGTAATGCGAGTCTATATGCCACATTTCCTATTCGCTCAAGAATCTCAAATGGACCAACAAATCTTGGATTGAGCTTTCCTCTCTTCCCAAATCTTGTAACTCCCTTCCATGGTGCAACACGTAACAATACATGATCCCCAATATTAAATTCCACGTCCTTCCGATGAAGATCCGCATAACTCTTTTGTCGATCCTGTGCCGTTTGTATACGTTGTCGAATCGTTTGGATCTTCTCTGTAGTAATGCGTACCAATTCTGGTCCCAACAATGTTGCTTCACCCACCTCGTCCCAGCATACTGGAGAACGACATTTTCTTCCATACAACGCCTCAAATGGAGCCACACCTATGCTCGCCTGATAACTGTTGTTGTAGGAGAATTCCACCAATGGTAGGTACTTATCCCAACTCCCTTTGAGATCTAGGACACAAAGTCTTAATAGATCTTCAAGAGTTTGAATAGTCCTCTCTGATTGTCCGTCCGTTTGAGGATGGTATGCTGAACTGAATCGTAAATCCGTGCCCATAGCTTTCTGCAAGCTAACCCAAAATCGTGAAGTGAATCTTGGGTCACGATCCGAAACTATGGATACTGGCATGCCATGCAATCTCACAATCTCGTTCACGTACATACTAGCAAGACGTTCAAGGGAATAAGTCTCACGTATCGGCAAGAAATGAGCGGACTTGGTTAATCTATCAACAATAACCCAAATCGCATCTATGCCTTGAGAAACCTTGGGAAGACCCGTAACAAAATCCATAGTAATGTGTTCCCACTTCCATTTCGGGATCTCAAGTGGTTGCAATGGACCCTTTGGCACTTGATGCTCCGCCTTTACACGTTGACAAGTTAAACACCTCGAGATAAACTCCGCGATCTCTCTTTTCATATTGCTCCACCAAAATGTATGTCGAAGATCGTGATACATTTTGGTACTCCCAGGATGGATTGCAAACGGTGTGTTGTGTGCCTCCATCATTATTCTATGCTTCAAGTCAAAATCGTTAGGAACACAAAGTCTGGAGTTGACTCGAAGTATTCCTTCTTCATCGATTCTTGCTTCTGGAATAGCACCTTCTTGCACTTTCTTCTTCATACGCATCAGCTCTATATCCGTAGCTTGAGCAGCTTTAACTTTATCGATTAAAGTCGGTTCTACTCGTATATTTGATATCATCATGTGGGTACTTGGAGCCTTCATCTCTATCTCCATCCTTTGCAAGTCATACAAAATGGGCCTTTGTGTTAAAAACATTGCACTCGTACCCGCATATGATCTTCTACTCAATGCGTCAGCTACTACGTTTGCTTTTCCAGGATGGTATTGGATGGTATGATCGTAATCTTTCAACAGCTCAAGCCAACGTCGTTGCCGCATGTTGAGTTCCTTTTGGGTGAAGAAATATTTGAGGCTTTTATGATCTGTATAGATCTCCACTTTCTCCCCATACAGGTAGTGTCTCCAGATCTTCAACGCAAAAACGACTGCTGCCAACTCCAAATCATGAGTAGGATAATTCCTCTCATATTCTTTGAGTTGTCGTGAGGCATAGGCTATGACTTTCCCATGTTGCATGAGAACACATCCTAACCCTTTGCCTGAAGCATCGCTGTAGATAACAAATCCATCCGAACCAGATGGTATTGTCAAAACAGGTGCCGAAATGAGTCTCCTCTTGAGTTCTTGGAAACTCTTCTCGCATTCCTCACTCCATACGAATTTTGTATCTTTCCGAGTCAGCTGAGTTAACGGAGTAGCGATTCGAGAAAATCCTTCCACAAATCTCCGATAATAACCAGCTAAGCCCAGAAAGCTACGTACTTCGGTTACCGACTTCGGTTGCTCCCAACTTTGTATGGCTTCAATCTTCGCCGGGTCGACAGATACTCCATGTTTTGACACCACGTGCCCAAGGAATGCTACTTCCTCAAGCCAGAACTCGCATTTCTTCAGTTTGGCATATAGCTTGTTTTCACGAAGCCTTTGCAGTACCAGCTTCAAATGGCGCTCATGATCTTCACGGCTTTTGGAATAGATGAGGATGTCATCAATAAAGACAACAACGAACTGATCCAAATATTCTTTGAATACACGGTTCATCATATCCATGAAGGCAGCAGGAGCATTAGTCAATCCAAAAGACATTACTAAGAATTCATAATGCCCGTACCGAGTTCTGAAGGCAGTCTTTGGAATATCCTCAGTTTTAATCTTCAGCTGATGATATCCAGAACGAAGATCGATCTTTGAAAAGAATTGTGCTCCTTGCAACTGGTCAAACAGGTCATCAATGCGAGGTAGCGGATACCTATTCTTGATGGTGACATGGTTCAATTCTCGATAGTCAATACAAAGTCGCATACTCCCGTCTTTCTTCTTTACGAATAAAACAGGAGCACCCCAAGGAGACGTACTAGGACGAATAAAACCGATGTCCAACAACTCCTGTAGTTGGACTTTTAACTCCTGAAGTTCAATAGGAGCCATTCGATATGGGGTTTTAGAAATGGGCTTTGTACCGGGTTCAAGGTCAATAAAGAATTCAATTTCTCGTTCCGGGGGTAGACCGGGAAGTTCTTCAGGAAATACATCGGAAAATTCTCTAACAATAGAAATATTATTCAAATCTGACTTGTCTTTGTTCAAATCCATAACATGGGCTAAGAAAGCTTGACATCCGTTTTTCAATAAACGAATAGCTTTGTGGCTTGATATGACAGTGACTGATTTTAGTGGTTTAGTAGTTTGAATTCGTATGACAGGGTGGTTAGGAATATGAAAACTAACAACCTTACGAAAACAATCAATTTTAGCATGATGAGTGGTTAACCAATCAATTCCTAAAATCACATCAAAAGCAAGTATCTTTAAAGAGATAAGATCAACAGGTAATGTGATAGTGCCAACTTGGATCATGCAAGATTTATAAACTGTAGATGTAACGAAGGTTTCACCCAACGGAGTTTCAACAGATAAGTTAAAGTCCAATTTCTCCGGAGTCAAGTTTAAACGTTGAGCACAAGCAGGAGAGATAAAAGAATGGGTAGAACCGGTATCTAGTAAGGTATAAACTTCGCAAGAATTCAAGATTAGCTTACCCGTGATCACCTCGTTCGGGTTTCTCACGTTTTGGCCAGTTACGACAAACGCTCTTCCAGGAACCGCTGATTTCGCCTTATCCGGGACAGCCCTTGGAATCACCACTCCCGCTGAACTTGGTTTCGCTATAGTACAATCTCGAGCGATGTGGCCTTCCTTCCCACAGTTGTAACACACCTTGGATTGTTGTGGACAGTTTGGGCTGATATGTCCCTCTTTCCCGCATTTGTAACATCTAACTGGCGGTCGTTCTCCTCCCCTAAAATTTGTTGTTGGTGCTGGTGCTGGTGCTGATGTCTTCCCGTCATTGTTGAATCTCCTCTTTCTGAAATTTCCACTTGACTCACCTCTCCTATTATCATGGCCACGATGACCACCCGAGTGGTTACCGCCTTTGTTCGTATTTTTCCCTCCTCGTTGGTTATCATCGCTCTGATGATTGCTGTCACCGGTATGACCCTGATTGTGGTCCCTCGGTTGAGTATACTCATTATCTCTCTCTAATAATTGGGCCCTGTTGACAACGTCTGAATACAGAGAAAATTTATGAGAGATAAGGTATTGACGAATCTCAGGTTTTAAACCTCTCAGAAACATCCGCGTCATACGTTCCTCATTTTCTACCAAATGAGGTGCAAACCTGGATAACTCTGCAAACTTCGCCTCGTACTGGGACACCGTCATGTTGTTTTGTTCCAGTCTGATAAACTCCATTATTAACGTTCTCAGCTGCCATTCTTAAATACTGCCATAAAACAAGGGTTAATAGTCATGTCATATATTATCCCTATACTCTGACCGACCAAATAAACACCAAATAAACTTAGTCAGGTCATACTAGCGAAGGAATTCCCCGTCTCTCCCCTCCTAGTTCTTGTCTCACATCTCAGCCAGGGATCATATCCCTAAGCTCTGATACCAACTGTGACGCCCCCAAAATAGGTATACAACACCCATTCTGAGTCGCCAAATACATGGTACAGAAAACAAACTACAACTTCAATAATACAATTGTCTTGCAAAATACGACAACACATACTGTGAGTTTAAATACAAATATTGTCTTCTAGGCAATATCCACACTCAAATAAGTCCTCGTTACAATTATTCAAACACTATTTTACAGAAATAGTGAGGACTGCTAAAACATCTTTCTAGAACCATCACTCCGTACCCCGACTAGTTCCTGCTATGTTCTCACCTCCTGAGAAGAAAAATGGAACAAAAAGGAAAAGGGTGAGCTCAACTAGCCCAGTAAAGAATATTATGACTAAGATAATATACAAACAAATTATCGTTAGTCTTCAACAGGGAGAAATCTGATAAAATATAATCGACAACAAGTTTTAGATCAACAACTGCAGCGGAAACAACAAACCATTAGAAGAGTCAAGTAGAGAAAGAATTCTACTATCTTCTAAGATTTAAAAGTCCATCATCAATATTTTATCCCTGTAACATCAATTAATAATCATCTTTAACCAAATATTCATCTTTGCACTACAGGCCAAAGATATTCATTTGTATCATCAGTCGGTCATGTTCATCTCAACACCTGTTCATCTTTGCACTACAGGCCAAAGATATTCATCAAGTAATTATACATCTTTGCACTACAGGCCAAAGATATTCAGTAATATCATCATTTAGGACTGAGGATGATGAAAAATATCTTAAAGAGAACGAATCCAATGAGACAGAAGGACAAATAGTAGGGATTCGTATAACAGTTTATCCAAGATCAATAATACTTCATAATAATCAATTGTGAAGCAGAATTCAAAAATAAAGATCAAAACATGGATACAATCAAAGATAGTAACCATAATAGACATCTTGGACAAAAAGGAAAAATTTTATTTTTCGGTGAATAGTGCCGTATTCGTGAATAGTACCGTATACGTGAATAGTGCCGTATACGTGAATAGTAACTCCGACACAAAAAGTTCCAAATTTGATAAAAACTCATATCAATATTTCAGCATAATGATATTGAAGAAAATAATATCATTTAAGAAGAAAATAATATCCCTTACCTCAAAATATCAGTACTTCTGGTCGGAATACCGGTATAAGGCTGAAAGAAACTTGCTCTGATGAATAGAAACTCTCAAAGTATCTAAATACTCACAAAATACACTCAATAATCTAGAGAGAGAAAGAGAGAAAACTTGTTTCTGGTGTGATTTTCAATTCTAACTTAGCCCTCTATTTATAGGAAAATTTTGGTAGGTTTGACCTGCAACCTGATGGCTTTACCTGCTACTATTCCCACCCACCACATTTGAAATATAATTCAGCACATTTCTTCACCAACCACAAGTGGGGCCCACTAATTCTAGAATTTTCCACCAAAATGATAAACTCCGAAAATTCAACAATTTCTGAACCAGTCATCTTGTAAAATTCGTAATAAATCATACGTTCATTTTTAACGGTTCAAAATTTGTGGACATATACTCAACTTATATATGTATAACATATCCAAAAATTACCACGATCCAACGGTCGGATTAAAAATTATAACCCCCGCAAACTATCTCAAAAACCCTGATTTTTAATACCTCCATTCCGACAAAAATACTGACAAAAACCTCAACATTAACTCCTTCATTTTTAACCACAAAAATATATCCCTCATTTATATCCACATAAAATAAATATTTCCTTATCATATGAATCAATAATTAATTATTCACAAATAATATTACAGAATCACATTTATGACAACCAGGCCGTTCCCAGGAAAGAGGGGGCTTTCCAATAAGGATTTCTCCTTACTGGCGCGCAATTAGATGACCAAACCTCTCCTTAGACAGAACTTTCTAGACATTGCCAATAATGTTATCTAATAATATTATTCAAATAATATGAATTATTGATCTGATAAATGAAAATACTGTGCAGCAACAATTATTGAAACAACAATAATATAAAATATCAACGCAGCAATTATTGAATCAATAAAATAAAATATTGAATAATAACTACTGTAACAATTATTGAGTAGTGCCTTCTTACGTAAGAATCAATAATTGGTGCAATACCGTGTGCTACTGTATTTTAACCACCGGGTATTCCAACAGTATTAACGGTAACAACTACGCCATTATTTATAAACAACTTATACTTGTCGTTTTCTTCATCCAATCGCTTTCCGTTATGGGGCCCACACAAGGCTGCGTCGTCGTACGAATATTTCCCGACAGCAAGAATATTCCACGACCAACCGAATATTCACCGACCAAAAATAAATATTTTATAACCACTTGCTTATTTTGCAAAATTTGTACATTTCACCCATAACCAAAGTATTATATCAAATTAACCCCTTATTATTCACAATAATATTTAGAGAAAATTTGATTTTATTCATTAATAAGTTGGGGTCTTACAGTCAGAGTATAGGGATAATATGTGACATGTCAATTAACCCTTGTTTTATGGCAGCATTTGAGAATGGCTGCTGAAAATGTTAACAATGGAGTGAATGAGATCGTGGAGACACCTCTAATCACCAACCAGGATAATGTGATTAGAGATATCCATGTGGTGATTGAGGAATTAAAATTTGCACTCAAGCTAGTCGCAAAGGTAGCAACTGAGGGTGAGGAAGAAGAGGAACCTGAGGAGGATTTATTAGAAGAACTTATTGATTAAAATGTAGAATGGCAAAATCGTATTCATGAGTTAGAAGAGCAAGCTGAAAAACGACAGGCGGTCGTGGAGCAAAGGGATGCAACAATTCAAAATTGTATTACCCGATGTGCGATGGTCGAACAGAAGCACTCTTTGGCAGAGTATAAAATATTAAAGCTGGAATCTGAGAATTCAAATGTTAAGGAACAGCTGAAAGAAGAAACAACTGAACGAGTGAGAATGGAGGATGCATGGGTAATAGCCGTCCAATCCAATAAGGCCAAAATGGATGAAATAGATTTTGCTTTTTGGACAGCAATTGGGAGAATCCAACATCGAGTTCGGAATTACCATGTGTAGAGCGGTCAACCCCAATTTGATATGGATCGAAGATTAATGATTCAGATCATAGAGCAGGAGTACGACAAAGCAGTTGAGAGTGGAATATACCCTATAGCGAAAGTCAATTTCAACGATAATGATGACACCAAAGATTGTCCCGAACAAGTCAAATTCGGTAGTTTAAGGGAGAGCATTTTTCGTGACGAGGAACAGAACGAAGTTAGCATGGGTAAGTTAATCATAAACTCTTGCGAAGTTTATACCTTATTTGATATCGATTCTACCCATTCTTTTATTTCTCCTACTTGCGCTCAACGGTTAAATTTGACCCCAGTACAAAACCCATTTCTAAAACCCTCAAATATTTCTTTATCCAAAACGAACGTAACATGCGCCAAAGACGTTGACTCGAGCTATTGAAAGATTACGAGTATACCATCCAATACCATCTTGGAAAAGCAAATATGGTAGTTGACGTGTTGAGTAGAAGATCGTATGCGGGTACGAGTTCGATATTGTCGAACATAAAGACCCATTTTGTATGACTTACAAATGATAGAGATAGAGTTAAATACTCTAGGGACCCACGTGATGATATACGAGTAGAATTGACTTTAATCGATAAAGTTAAAACCGCTCAAGCTACACACCGGAGTTGATGAATATAAAGAAAAAGGTGCAAGAAGGTGTTATTCTAGAAGTAAGAGTCGATGAAGAGAAGAAATTTCAACCCTCGGTATATTAGTCCATTTGAAATCTTCGATAGAGTAAAAATTGCGGCCAATAGACTCGCTTTACCGCTAAGTATGTCGCGTGTTCATAACATTTTTTACGTATCGATGTTACGTAAATATGTGGACGACCCCAACCATATTTTTGAATTAGAACCAGACGAGATAGCCGAAGATTTAACGTACGTGGAGGTACCTGTCAAGATCTTGGATAGAAAGCAGCATGTCCTGCGCTCAAAGGTTATACCTTAAGTCAACGTTTTATGAATCGAAACACCAGGTAAGTACGTCAATTTCGAGGACGAAATTTCATAAGGAGGGGAGGTTGTAAGACCCCAACTTTTTATAAATAAAAGATTTAATTTCTCTAGTTGTTATTTTGAAATAGTAAGGGGTTGATTTGATTAATATGGTTAGTTATGGGTAAAATGCGCAAATATTTCAAATAAGCAAGTGATTATAAAATATTCATTTTTTTCGGAGAATATTCGTTTGGTCGTGGAATATTCTTCCTGTCGGGGAATATTCGTACGATGGCGCAGCCATGTGTGGGCCCCATAACGGAAAGCGATTGGATGAAAAAATGACAAGTATGAGTTTTTTTATAAATAATGGCGTAGTTGTTACCGTTAACACTGTTGGAATACCCGGTAGTTAAAACACAGTAATACGCTGTGTTGCACAGTAGCACACGGTATCGCACCAATTATTGATTCTTACGTAAGAAGGCGCTACTCAATAATTATTATATTAATTACTGTTCAATATTATATTTTATTGATTCAATAATTGCTACGTTAATATTTTATATTATTGCTATTTCAATAATTGTCACTGCACCATATTTCCCATTATTAGATTAATAATTTATATTATTTTAATAATATTATTAGATAGCATTATTGGCAATGTCTAAAAAGTTCTGTCTAAGGAGAGGTTTGGTTACCTAATTGTGCGCCAGTAAGGAGAAATCCTTATTGGAAAGACCCATCTTTCCTATGAACGGCCTGATTGTCATTATTGTGATATTATTTGTGAATAATTATTATTGATTTATATGATAAGAAAAATATTCATTTTATGTGGATATAAATGGTAAAATTTTTAGAAAAGTGACAATTATTGAAAGTAGATATTTTTTCTTTTCTGATAAAATAATTCATTTTAATATATTATTATATTTTAATAATATAATAATGGTGATATTTTACAATGAATATGTGATATATGAATAAATGAGGAGGAAGAGTATTTTTGTTATAAAAAATGTTTAACACATGTTTTGTGTATTGGTGGACCCTATTTTTGACTGAAATTTAATTATAGTCTGCAAAATCGCCCGTATATGGATTTCGGTCATTTTTCGTTTAGAATTTGAAAAAACTTAAACTTACAAAGTTGTAGAGAATTGAATTTCCTACGAAATGGACATAAGATTTGAATTTGTCTGATAAAAGGGCTATTTATTAAGAATTATTGAAGTTCCGGAATATTGGGTCTGAATTGATTTTGTTGCATTAAATGATAAAAACATGTTTTGTGTGTTGGTGGGCGCCACTGGTTGGTGAAAGATGCTGAAATCAGATTTCAAGTGTGCATAGAAATTTTTTTTGAAAATATTATTATTTTATTAAATTTTCTGCTTTGGTGTTCTAAGCATTTTTCTATAAATAGAATGTTTAGGTTAGAATTGATAATCACACCAGAAACTGAAGTTTTCTCTCTCTATATTATCGAGCATATTTTTGTGAGTATTTCAATATTTTGAGTGTTGCTATACGGTGCAAATTTTCTTCAGCGTTATATCTGATATTCCAGTCAGAATTACTATTCTTTTGAGGTAAGGGATGTTATTTTCTTCGTAAATGATATTATTTTCTTCAATATCATTATGCCGAATTATTGTTATGAGTTTATTATGGAGTTTCTACCTTTTTGTGTCAGAGTTACTATTCACGTATAAGGCACTATTCACGTATACGACACTATTCACGAATACAGCATTATTCACCAAAAAATTAAACAGATGTCTATTATGGTTACTATCATTGATTGTATCCATATTTTGATCTTTATTCTATATTTGTTTGTTAAAATTTTGGCTTCTATACTCCATGAAATTAGTAGAATATCCTTGATATTTGCGCTTCATCCAGTATCTTTTCATGGAAATATTATTCTGAGCATTCTTGATAAGTTTTAACTTTTTTATGTCGGAGTACTATTCACGGGATTTCTATTCCAAAAGTTGCTATTCACTGGATACTATTCACTCGATTACTATTCACCCGGGGTATTATTCATGGAAAAAAAATTGATTCGTTTTCGGTCCAAATTATTTTTTGTACTATATTATTCTTGAATTTTACTCCACAAAGCATTATCATGTTGACAATTTGGGCGTTATTGATTTCTGGATAAATTAAATTATAAATCTTTAAAAATTTATCCTTGAACTGTTTTATTGAATTCTTATATCATTATCATCATCCTCATGTTTATATTCTGTTGAAAGTCATCTGTAGCCTGTAGTGTATAGATGGACTTGGTATGATTATGACTAGGAATTATTCGGTATAATCATGACCGTAATGTTATAAATGGTATGGTGAAATTCCTCATTAGCCCGTAGTGCATTGATGGACAGTTTTTGGTATGATTATGACCATGGATTCTCTTCCGCCAAGGGTGCAAAGATGAATTATTTTATGGCATGATCATGATCGTTGATGAAAGCATGATTATCTTTGGCCCGTAGTGCATGGATAATTTGTGGTCGTGATACTAAAGAATATCCTTGGCCCGTAGTACAGGGATGATTCGATGATGTGGATTATTTATTAAGCTGAGTCTCAGCGATAAAAGTGATGAAAAACTTTTTAAATCATAGAAGATAGTAGGTTTTATGCTCTACTTGACTCTTCTAATGGATTGCTTATTCCGCTGCAGTTTTTGATCTAAAACTTGTTGTCCATTATATTCTATCAGTTGTTATACTGTTGAAGGCTAAGGATAATTTATTCTGCATTGTCTTAGTCATAATATTTCTTACTGGGCTAGTTGAGCTCATCCTTTTTTTCACTGTTCTCTTCAGGAAATGAGAATATAGTTGGGACTAGTCAGAAAATGGATTGATGGTCCAGATGGTTGCATTAGTAGTCCTCACTATTCTGTGAAATATTGTGATAATAATAATAATGAAGACTTATTTTGAGTTTGAATACTGTCTAGAAGACAATATTTGTATTAAAACTCACAGCTCATGTTGTATATTTAAGTTTGTATTTAAGTTCTGTACCATGTATTTGGCGACTCTAGAATGGGTGATGTATACCTATTTTAGGGGCGTTACAGTTAACATAAACATTCTAAGACTATTGCGGAATAATAAACATATGTTGTTCATTAATATAAAGTCTTCATCATAAATCCCAAGGTCTCAACCTTAACATAAAACATACCTTTAATATTACAAAAGGTTTACATCAATTATTTAAACTAAATTCTTTCTTAGTTCATAATCAAACTACTCCTGAGCCTTGCCCTTTCCTTTGTCTATTTTAGACGATCTTGGCTTAGCTGAAATAAATGTCATGATATAGCAAGAGTAAGCAACAAGTTTGCTTAGCAAGTATAAACACAAGAAGATATATCATGATAGAAATGAATTTATCGCTCAAAGTTCAACAATAGAATATGATTGTAGAAGAACATGAATTACTTTCTTATTATTCGAACATTTGAATAATAGGTTCGGAGTGGTCCACCATGACCATGAACCATAGATACAAATAGGTTCGGAGTGGTCCACCATGATCATGAACCATAGATACTGAGTGATCCAACATGACCATGAACATCTGCAAAGGGTGTCAATATTCAAATTGGTCCTTTACGGTTTGGTAGTCAAGGGGATCAACCTTTCGTACCCGGTGTAATATGCATAAACACTTACTAGATATCAACAATTGTTTCCAATATGATGCCTCAATAACATTCCTTTCTTAGTCAAGAGTTCTTATCAAATCAATTGAATAGGCACATCTCTTTAAAACAATTTTGATTTAACAAATTTTAAACATGTTTAATCTAGCTGACACAACTAGCAGAGATCCATATCATAAGAAATGTTAAACATACTTGATCTAGCTGACACAACTATCATATATCCATCTCATAACGAATTTGAATTAACAAATTTTAAACATGCTTGATCTAGTTGACACAACTAGCATAGATCAATCTCATAAGCAGTTCAACATATAGTAGAACAAGAATTCAATTTGCACCAAGTGCGATTCACAATAATTCATCAGGATGTGGAAAAAATCAACAATATTTATCGACCAGCATTCTTGAACAATAATAACTCGAGTTTGAGTTAGGAAATTTTCCTGTTCAACGAGCTACAACTTTCTAGCTTTAATTAACAATTCTTGAATGACCTATCATTAATAAGGTAGATCTGTCAATTAGTACTGCGTATATTTGTTCATCAATATGCCTACTCGTATTATTATCTAACCAATAATACATTCACATGATACATGCATCTAATGTACTATCATTAATCCTATAAGATATTTAATTGATCTTAGGTTAATGATTTAATAATTTAATAAAGCTTTTCTTAAGTGATAAACACTTATTAGATCTATAAACAATTTATCATAATCATTTAATTAAGGAGTTATTTTAATTTCATTAAATTGTTAACCCCCTCTTCCTTCTATTACTATAAGTTAAATAGTAATTAACCATTTACATTTAGTTATTACTTACTAATATCCAATTATTACTCCTCATTATTTAATGTTAATTAAATAATGGACAATTAAATTATTATTTGTCTTTAAATAATAGTTAATAACTCCCTCATCTTTGAATAAATAATATTTGATTTATTCACTTCATTCTTCTTTAATTATTCCTTATTATTATTAAAAGGATAATTAATTAACATTCATATTTATTTATTATCCGAATAATAAACAATTGATTCTATAAACTTTCATGTCAAAGTAAGTAAGTAATTATCACTTAATCTTACTTAATTACACTTTAATCATTATATATTATTAATTAAATAATAATTAATTAATTGATTAACTCAATTTATTATTTAATCTTAATTAAGTAGTTATCCCAATAACACTAACTCATTTTAATTATTACTTAACATCATTTAAATAATAATTAAGTAATTAATTACATTTCATTTTATATGTAATTAACTTACTAGCCCATTAGTGGCTTTAAAGTTATTTATTACAATAACCCATTTTCATTACACTTCATATTGACACTCAAATTTTCGCTTAACATTTTCAGATTTGGGGTCCTTCACGGAAACGTTTGTAGAACGAAGTCTACAACTCGGATTTTGGTTCTGTTGAAGGCGTTGGATTTGTATCTTCTCGATCTCCAATTTCCATTCATCAAACATCAGATTCTGTTCTGTTTAGGTCCCGGAAATCAGTGTCAAAGTGGACTGATCTGCAAGCACATTCATAACAGTTTAGTCGTTTTCCAGATTTGAGGTCCTTTACGGAAACACTCATATCTCGAGATCTACATCTAGGATTTGGGTCCATTTGGTATCGTTGTATTCGTATTTTCCCGAAATACAATTTCCATATATCAAACATCAAATTTGAGTTTGTTTTGGTTATCAAAAACAGTCCACAAGTGACTGATCAGTAGCATGTTCTCAACAGTTGGGTAGTTTGGGATTTAATTCATAACTTGCTCATTTTAAAACATATTTGAGTGATTCCAAAGGGGTTTAACCCTTAACTCATGCATCTATCATATCAAGAAAGAAAACCTCAAATATCACTTGTAGATTTCAACATGCACATGATAAAACATATTAGTTAAACAAAAATTCCTTCAAAAATTTATCTAACATCTTTTTCCAAATCTCAATCACATAAACTCATAAAAAAATCCACAAGTCTCCTTTGATAAACTCGTGATATAACACTCTAATCTTGATATTAACTATATCCAATATGCATCACAAGAATCTATCATAAAATTTCAAAGTGCATGCATGCATGTGCTTTTCTCTATCCATTTGGTACAAATCTCTCTTTTGATCTTATATTCAACTTCAAAATTGTTTTGATCATCATATAAAACATTCATACACCAATAGATGAAGAGTTTTTCAAAGATCAAACTTAAGACTCTTGTTTCATCAAAACCCCAACAATTAAGAAATCAAACTTTAACAATGAAGAGAATCAATACCTAGTTTTTCTTGTTATCTTCCTTATCTTCCCAAAGTAGTTTAGAAACTTAGCATGCATGAAGCTCAAGACCATCTTCTTATTTCTCTTGGTCGAAATCCTCTCTCTCTTTTCCTCTTTTTATTTTCTTTCTTTCTCTAGCTAAGGAGCTTTGAAGTGTAAGTAGGGGTGCTCATCGGTAAAATACCGAACCGGTATCGAAAATACCGAACCGGTACCGATCTGAAATTACCAAAAAAATAAGAACCAAAATCGGTACCGAATTACCTGTTCGGTACAAAATCGGTATCGATTTTTTCAGTTCGGTTTTCGATTATACCGCATGGTAATATATATAATTATTAATAATAATTAAATAATTTTTTAAAAAACTAAAAAATCATTAACTATTAATAATAATTAATATATAAAATAAAACTACAAAACATTATTAATATATAAATTTTTTTTTAATAAAACTACTATTATATAGAAATTATTAATATATATAAAAAATTATTTAATATATAAAATTATAAAACATTAAATATTAATTATTAAATTTTGATATTTTCGGTATTTTGATTTTTACCGAATTCAAAAAAGTCATTATCGCTACCGGTACCGAAAAGTGTTAAAATATCGAAAAACCGGTACCGAAAAAAAATCGGTACCAAAAAAATCGGTACCGCTGGTACCGGTAAAAAACTGAAAAAATCGAAAATTTTGAGCACCCCTAAGTGTAAGTATGCAAATGAAATGAAGTTAGTGGAAATGAGTATAATTAAAAGTGTAAGCATGCTCCCACTAACTCTCTCTCCTAATCATTACTTGCTTGCTTAGTCACCAAACTCATGTGTTGGGCATGCTAGGAGGGTGACACTTTTCATGGGTGTTGGTTTCAAAAGATTATATCCAAGATATTGGACAAACTTAATAAAAATTTCAAATTCTCCCCATTATGCCCCTTAGTGGCCAGCCATACACCCCCATTTCTCCCATTATATATTTATTTTTATTGTGTTATATACTTACTATAATGATTAAATGTCCTTTCTTTCATGGACCAAGGGTTGGGCCTCTTTAATTAATGTTTGGGCTTACAATTAATTAGTTTGGGCTATTAGTAGTCAAGTTTATTTTTATATTTTTATATTACTTGGGTTACTATTTGTTAATTCCACATGTTGGGCTAAGTTAATTCATTTAACTAATGTCATTAAGGTATAGCTTCCAATAAAATTAGTGGGCTTGATTATTCATCTAATTGGGCTAGCTCACTAGTAACACCTATTACTTGGACTATTACACATACCCATAAATTAAGAATACCACTTTACTTTTATAACCCAATTAGACTTGCCACCTACAAGAAAATTGAATATTTAATTAGTCATCATCTTAATTAACTCCCTTGATTGTTAACATTCTCAGGCTAGTCCACTACTTTAATTATTCCATAAGAGGGACTTCCTATAAAATTCTCATAACATACTTGTTATTTAATTAGACACTCAATCACCATATGCCACAAAGTTTTTTTTTTCTTTTCAATATCATTCATAATTGATATATCTATTTATAAAGTGACTTGAAAATTCATGGTTATTACATTCTCCCCTCCTTATAAGAATTTCGTCCCCGAAATTCCTCCTAAGTTTACTCAAAAAGATTCGGATAACTCTCCCTCATCTTTTTCTCGAGTTCCCACGTAGCTTCTTCAGCATTGTGGTTCCTCCATAGAACTTTGACTGAATGTATTACCCTATTTCGTAACCTCTGCTATTTCCTATCTAAAATTTTAGTAGGAATTTCTTCATATGATAAGTCCTTCTCGTAATCAGGTTGTAATCAGGTTTATAAGGTCGCAACACTAACACATGAAATATGTTATGAATATATTCGAGTTCAGGGGGTAAAGCTAACTCGTACGCCACTTCACCTATCTTCTTCAATATCTTGAACGGTCCAATAAATCTCAGACTCAATTTGCCTTTTTTTCTAAATTTTATCTTCCCCCTACAAGGAGATACTTTCAGGAATGCATAACTTCCCACTTTGAAGTCTCTTTTCTTGCGATGAATATCCGCGTATTTCTTCTGTCGATCTTGAGCTTCTACTAACCGAGCTCTTATCACCTTGATGATCTCCACGGTCTGTTGTACCAACTCTGGTCCCAATAGTCACCGTTCACCTACCTCGTCCCAACACAAGGGTATTCTGCACTTTCTTCCTTACAGGGCTTCGTATGGCGGCATTCCAATGCTTGCATGATAACAATTATTATACGCAAACTCTACCAATGGAAGATGATCTTCCCAACTTCCTTTGAAGTCCATCACACAGGCCTTGAGCATATCTTCTAGCGTTTGAATCGTTCTCTCGCTTTGCCCATCTGTCTGTGGATGATATGCGGTACTTAACCTTAGTTGTGTCCCCATTCTTTCTTGAAGACTCTTTCAAAAGTTAGACGTGAAGCGCGGATCTATATCAGACACAATTGATACTGGCACTCCATGTCTCAAAATTATTTCCTTGATATACAATTTGGCCAACTGATCCAAAGTATACCTGATCCTTATTGGTAAAAAGTGTGCTGACTTTGTGAGACGATCAACAATCACCCATATGGCATCATAACCTTTCTGTGTAGCTGGGAGTTCTACCACAAAATCCATTGTGACGTGCTCCCATTTCCATTCCAGAATTTCCAATGGCTGTAACAGTCCACTTGGTCGTTGATGCTTTGCCTTAACTCTATGACAGGTTAAACATCTACTGACACATTCAGCAACCTCTCTCTTCATGTTAGGCCACCAATAATGTTGGCACAAATCTTGATACATCTTGGTGCTTCCTGGATGTATTGAATACCTCGTAGTATGGGCCTCTTGCAGAATCTCTTCTCTTAATTCGGGTACTGCGGGTACCCAAATCCTCCCTTCAAATCTCAGCAATCCAGTGCTGTCAATTTTGTACTTTAACTGTTCACCTTCAGCTAACCGTTTCGTGAGGTCAATACATTCCTCATCATTTTCTTGTGCCTCCTTCACCTTGTCGAGTAAAGTTGGACTTGCTTCCATTTCCATTACTTCATCCAAATTCCTCGGATTTTTCACCTCCAACTCCATTTTCTCCATTCCTCTGACTAATTCTTCTTGTTCTGTCAATACGAACAATCTTTCTTAGCTTTTTCTGCTTAAAGCATCTGCCACCACATTGGCCTTTCCTAGATGATATAGGATCTCATAATCATAGTTCTTGATCAATTCTAACCATCTCCTATACCTCATGTTTAACTCTTTCTGTGTGAAGATATAATTCAGGCTTTTGTGGTCTGTGTATATCTCACACTTTTCTCCGTAGAGATAATGTCTCCAAATCTTAAGGGCAAAAACTACCGCTGCTAATTCCAGGTTATGGGTAGGGTATCCCTTCTCATAGTCCTTTAATTGTCTCGATGCTTACGCAATGACTTTACCATTCTGCATTAACACGCAACCCAATCCCTTGTGTGACGCATCACTATACACTCTAAAACCCCCCATGCTATCTGGTAGAGATAACACAGGTGCTTCACTTAATCTTTTCTTCAATTCCTAAAAACTCTGTTCATATTTCTCTGTCCACACATATTTAACAGTCTTCCTTGTCAGGTTAGTCAATGGTGTTGCTATCTTCGAGAAATCCTGAATAAATCTCATGTAATATCCTACCAATCCCAAGAAACTTCTGACCTCTGTCGGTGTCTTCGGTTGTACCCAATTTCTCACCGCTTCTACTTTTGTTGGATCAACAGAAATTCCCTTGTCGTCGATGACATGTCCCAAAAATTGAACCTTTTTCAACCAGAACTCACATTTTGAAAATTTCCCATAAAGCTTCTCCTTTCTTAACGTCTCCAGTACTAACCTTAAATGTTTTGCATGCTCCTCCTCAGTCTTCGAATATACCAGAATATCGTCAATGAACATAACCACAAATTTATCCAAGTACGGTTTAAATACTTTGTTCATCAAATCCATAAAAGTAGCTGGTGCGTTCTTCAGCCCAAACGACATTACTAGGAACTCATAATGATCGTAATGAGTCCTAAATGTTGTCTTTGGTACATCCTCTGTCCTTACTTTCAATTGATGATAACCAGTCCTTAAGTCAATCTTAGAAAAACACCTCGCTCCTTTAAGTTGGTCAAACAGATCGTCTATTCTTGGTAATGGATACTTGTTCTTGATTGTCACCTTATTCAACTCTCTATAGTCCATATATAGTCTCATCGAGCCATCTTTCTTCTTTACAAACAACACAGGTGCTCCCTACGGAGACACACTGAGTTGGATGTACTTCTTGTCCAAAAGTTCTTGTAGCTAGAGCAATAATTCTTTCATTTCTATAGAAGCCATTCAATACGGTGCTTTCGATATCAGCCCTATCCCCGGTACTAAACCAATCATAAATTCTATCTCTTTGTCTGGCGGAAGTCCCGGAAGTTCTTCTAGAAAGATATCCCCAAACTCATTCACTATAGGTATCTACCCCATGCCCGAATTCACCACCCGTGCATCCACTACATGAGCCAAATAACCTTCACATCCCTTGCGTAACATTCTCTTGGCCTGCATCATTATCACACAACTCGTTTGTCTTGGTGACTTGCTACTATAAAATATAACCTTAAACTGATTTGGGGTCTTAAGGTGTATGCTCTTCTTCTGGCAATCTATAACCGCCTTATGGTTAAACAACCAATCCATACCTAGGATAACATCAAACTCCCCTAAGCGTATCGAAATCAAATTCACGCTTAACTTATGTCCCCTTATTTCCACACCACAATAAACAACATCATTAGTACCACAATAAAATATATTTATTGATAAAATGAAATGATAATTTATTAAGTACAACTAAAACTATGATGAATTTCCACAATTCACCGATTAACATACTCTATACAAGTTTTCTTCTAAGGTTATAACATAGGTTTTGCATTCCTAAATTTTATAACCTACATCTCTGATACCAACCTATGACTCCCCAAACCCGGGTCCTCTTACCTCGAATTTGGTGCTCACGATCCATCATTAACATAAACATTCTAAGACTATTGCGGAATAATAAACAAACGTTGTTCATTAATATAAAGTTTTCATCATAAATCCTAAGGTCTCAACCTTCACATAAAACATACCCTTAATATTACAAAAGGTTTACATCAATTATTTAAACTATTTCTTAGTTCATAATCAAACTACTCCTGAGCCTTGCCCTTTCCTTTGTCTCTCTTAGATGATCCTGGCTTAGCTGAAATAAATGTCATGATATAGCAAGAGTAAGCAACAAGTTTGCTTAGCAAGTATAAACACAAGAAGATATATCATGATAGAAATGAATTTATCGCTCAAAGTTCAACAATAGAATATGATTGTAGAAGAACATGAATTACTTTATTATTATTCGAACATTTGAATAATAGGTTCGGAGTGGTCCACCATGAGCATGAACCATAGATACTGAGTGGTCCAACATGACCATTAACATCTGCAAAGGGTGTTAGTATTCAAACTGGTCCTTTGCGGTTTGGTAGTCAAGGGGATCAACCTTTTGTACCCGGTGTAATATGCATAAACACTTACTAGACATCAACAATTGTTTCCAATATGATGCCTTAATAACATTCCTTTCTCAGTCAAGAGTCCTTATCAAATCAATTGAATAGGCACATCTCTTTAAAATAAATTTGATTTAACAAATTTTAAACATGCTTGATCTAGCTGACACAATTAGCATAGATCCATCTCATAAGCAATGTTAAACATACTTGATCTAGCTATCACAACTAGCATAGATCCATATCATAACGAATTTGAATTAACAAATTTTAAACATGCTTGATCTAGCTGACACAACTGACATAAATCAATCTCATAAGTAGTTCAACATATAGTAAAATAAGAATTCAATTTGCACCAAGTGCAATTCACAATAATTCATCAAGATGTGGAAAAAATTAACAATATTTATCCACCATCATACTTGAACAATAATAACTCGAGTTTGAGTTAGGAAACTTGCTTGTTCAGCGAGCTACAACTTTCTAGCTTTAATTAACAATTCTTGAATGACCTATCATTGATAAGGTAGATCTGTCAATTAGTACTACGTATATTTGTTCATCAATACGCCTACTCGTTTTATTATCTAACCAATAATATATTCACAGGGTACATGCATCGAATGTACTATCATTAATCCTATAAGATATTTAATTAATCTTAAGTTAATGATTTAATAATTTAATAAGGTTTTTCTTATGTGATAAACACTTATTAGATCCCCTCTTCATTAAATTGTTAATCCCCTCTTCCTTCGATTACTATAAGTTAAATAGTATTTAACCATTTATCTTTAGCTAATACTTACTAATATCCAATTATTACTCCTCATTATTTAATGTTAATTAAATAGTGGACAATTAAATTATTATTTGTCTTTAAATAATAATTAATAACTCCCTCATCTTTGAATAAATAATATTTAATTTATTCACTTCATTCTTCTTTAATTATTCCTTATTTTTATTAAAAGGATAATTAATTAACATTCATCTTTATTTATTATCTGAATAATAAACAATTGATTCTATAAACTTTCATGTCAAAGTAAGTAAGTAATTATCACTTAATCTTACTTAATTATATTTTAATCATTATATAATATTAATTAAATATTAATTAATTAATTGATTAATTCAATTTATTATTTAATCTTAATTAAGTAGTTATCCCAATAACACTAACTCATTTTAATTATTACTTAACATCATTTAAATAATAATTAAGTAATTAATTACTTTTCATTTTATATGTAATTAACTTACTAGTCCATTAGTGGCTTTAAAGTTATTTATTACAATAACCCATTTTCATTACACTTCTTATTGACACTCAAATTTTCGCTCAACATTTTCAGATTTGGGGTCCTTCACGGAAACGTTCGTAGAACGAAGTCTACAACTCGGATTTTGGTTCCATCGGAGGCGTTGGATTTGTATCTTCTCGAACTCCAATTTTCATTCATCAAAAATCAGATTCTGTTCTATTTAGGTCTCGGAAATCAGTGTCAAAGTGGACTGATTTGCAAGGACATTCATAACAGTTTAGTCGTTTTCCAGATTTGAGGTCCTTTACGGAAAAGCTCATATCTCGAGATCTACATCTCGGATTTGGGTCCATTTGGTATCGTTGGATTCATATTTTGCCGAACTACATTTTTAATATATCAAACATCAAATTTGAACCTTTTTTGGTTACCGAAAATAGACGAAAAAGATTCAAATGATCCGACAACGTATAAAAACCTCACAAGATCGACAAAAGAGTTATGTTGATCTTCATCGAAGGGACGTGGAATTCAATGTTGGAGATCATGTGTTGTTACGTGTTGCTCTATGTAAGGGAGTTATGAGATTTGAAAAGAGAGGAAAGCTCAATCTTCGATTCATTGGCCCATTTGAAATACTCGATCGAGTAGGAACTGTGGCCTATAGACTCGCCTTACCGCCAAATATGTCTCTTGTTCATAACGTTTTTCACATATCTATGTTACGTAAATAGGTGGAAGAACCGAACCATATTGTTGAATTAGAACTAGACGAGATAGCAGAAGATTTAACGTATAAAGAGGTACTTGTTAAAATCTTGGATAAGAAGGAACATATTCTACGCTCAAAAGTAATATCTCAAGTCAAAGTTTTGTGTAGAAACCACGATATTGAGGAAATAACCTAGGAGTTAGAATCTAAAATAAAAACAAGGTATCCTCACCTCTTCGATACACAAGGTACGTACACCAATTTCGAGGATGAAATTTCATAAGAAGAAGAGGTTGTATGACCCCAACTTTTATGAATAAAGATTAATTTTTCTAAATATTATTTTAAGTAATAAGGTGTGGATTTGATATAATGTTATAGTTGTAGGTAATATTTACAAATTTTACAAAGTAAGCAAGTTGTCATAAAATATTCATTTGGTCGGGGAATATTCGTTTTATAAGGGAATATTCATACGACTACACAATAATTGGTGGACCCCACAATGAAATTACGGTCAGAGTTAGAAAACGACAAAAATAAATTTTTATAAAAATAACAACAAAAGTTTTACCGTTAAACAATTGAAATACCCGGTGATAGAAGTATAGTAATACGCGTAGTTTTATAGTAGCACACGGTATTGCAAAGTATCTTTGATTATTGATGCTTACGTGAGAAGTCACTCAGTTTAACTCAATTATTACTACAGTAGTTGTTGTATAGTATCTCACATTATTGATTCAATTATTGTCATAGTATCATCTGCACAATATTTTATATTATTAAATCAATAATTGAGACGACAAAGTTATCCATATTATTATTTGTATTATTGACAATGTCTAAAAAGTTCTGTCGGGGAAAGGGGTTTGGTCACCTAATTGTGCGTCAATAAAGAGAAGTCCTTATCAAAAAGTCCCCTCTTTTCTGGGAATGATCTGGTTGTTAATATTGTGAGTTATAATGATGAAAGAATGTTATTAAAAATGTGTTTAGTGAAGCCAAGTGAATTGAGATAAATAGATGACTTTTTTATGAAGTATTTGTTATAAATTTAGTTTATTATATGGACCCCCACTTACCTATTTTTCAAAATCGTCTGTAGAAAGTTATCTCAATTTTGTTTTATAACTTATATATATATATATATATATATATATATATATATATATATATATATATATTATAAGTTTTGTTTTTCATATAAAATACAATATATTATATTTTATTATGCATAGTGTTGCATAGTACTACATAGTATTGCATAGTACTGTATAGTGTGTGCATAGTGCTGCATAGTAAAATCAAAAATTTTCATTGAATTCGTCAATTTCGTATGTGAATTTCAATTACTGTTCACACGTGATTTTTTAATTCAAATAGTATCATGCCATTCTCCTATAAATAGGATGGTTAGTTTAGAAATAAAAATCACACTAGAATCAGAGAATTCTTCTTCTATAATATTGAGTGTATTTCTTTTGAGTTTAAGGAAGCTTTGAGTATAGAAAACAGTGCAAGTTTTTTTCAAGAATATCTCCGCTATACCAGTTACAAGTACTCTTTTTTTAAGGTAAGGGATACTATTTTTGTTTAATATTCGTAAAAAAAATATTTTTTTTCATACTCTGTAGTATATAACTAATATTATTTCATTTTAGATTCCGAATTCTACACTCATTTGGTTAAGTATTGCTTCTATACTCTTTAAAATTAGTAGAATATCCTTAAAATTTGCGCTTCATCTAATATCTTTTCACGAAAATATTCTTCTGAATATTCTTGTTAAATTTTTATCTTTTCATGTCGGGATACTATTCATGAAGTACTATTCACAGAGTACTATTCACTCAGGTACTATTCACCTTGGATACTATTCATGATAGAAATTGATATCTTTTCTGTCCAAATTATTTTTGATACAATATTATTCTTGAATTTTACTCCACAAAGCAGTTATCATGTTGACAATTTGGACATTCTTGAACTCTGGATAAATTGAATTATAAATATTTAAAATTTATCATTGCTATCACTTAATTGAATTCTTATATCATTGTCATCATCCTCATGCTTATATTGAGATGAAAGTCATCTTTGGCCCGTAATGCATAGATGGACTGTTGATTGGTATGATTGTGAGTATGTATCGGTATAATCATGACCTGTAATGTTACAAATAATGTGGTAAAATTCCTTATTGGCCAGTAGTGCATTGATGGACAGTTGTTGGCATGATCATGACCACTGCTGATACTAACCAATATCCTTGGCCCGTAGTGTATGGATAATTCATGGATGTGATACTAACGAATATCCTTGGCCCATAGTGCATGGATAATTCGTGGATGTGATAATAATGAATATCCTTGGCCCGTATTGCTGGATAATTCATGGATGAGATACTAACGAATATCCTTGGTCCGTAGTGCATGGATAATTCGGTGATGTGGATTATTTATTGAACTGTGTTACAACGATAAAATATTATTGATGAACTTTTAAATCATAGATGATAGTAGATATTATGCTCTACTTGACTCTTCTAATGGATTACTTGTTTCGGTGCAGTTAGACTTGTTGTCTATTATATTCTATTAGTTTTACACTGTTGAAGGCTAACGATAATTTATTCTGCATTATCTTAGTCATAATATTCTTTATTGGGCTAGTTGAGCTCACCCTTTGCTTTCATTGTTCTCTTCAGGAAATGAGAACATAGCCGGGACTAGTCGGGGAATGGAGTGACTGTCCGAGATGGTGGTTGTAGTTGTCCTCACTATTTTATAAAATAGTGTGATAATAATTGTAATGACGACTCCATTTGAGTTTGGATATTGTCTACGAAACAATATTCGTGTTAAAACTCTCAGCTATGTTTTGTCGTATTTTACACGACAGTTATATAATTAAGTTTGTATTTAAATTCTGTACCATGTATTTGGTGACTCAGAATGAGTTGTGTATACCTATTTTGGGGGCGTCACAAACATCGTCATTCATCGCCTACCCATCAAAGAGGGATTTAGGTTAGTCAAACAAAAACTCAGGCGATTAAAACCTAAGTGGAGTTTAAAAGTCAAGGAAGAAATTGTGAAACAATTTCAAGTCGGCATCATCATGATATCAATATACCCTGAGTGGCTATCCAACATAGTCCCCGTACCTAAACCCGGAGGGAAGATGCGAGTATGTATGGATTACAGGGATCTGAATAAATCTTGTCTCAAAGACAACTTTCTCGTACCATTCATCCACATACTCATTGACAATACAGCTTAGTATGGCATGCACTCCTTTGTTGACTGCTTTGCTGGGTATCATCAAATCATGGTTGCTGAAGAGGATCGTGAGAAGACAACATTCATCACTCATTGGGGAACCTTTTGCTACCGACGGTTGTCATTCGGCCTCATCAATGCCGGAGCTACCTATCAGCCAGCCATGATGGCTCTTTTCCACAATCTAATGCACAAAAAGATAGAAGTCTCTGTGGACGACATCATTGTCAAGTCCCGAAGGGAAGAAGACCACATAAACCATCTCCAAAAGCTCTTCAACCGGTTGCACAAGTATAACTTGAAGCTAAATCCGGCGAAGTGCACCTTCGACGTCAAGTCAGGCAAGTTGTTGGGATTCCTCGTAAGCCATAAAGGCATTGAGTTAGATCCTGTAAAATTCAAGCCATTACTGAAATGCCAATACCCCAGAAAGAGAGGGAAATACGTGAATTTCTGGAAAGAATCAACTTCATTAGCCGATTCATCTCCCAACTCACAGCAACCTGTAAACCTATCTTCAAGTTATTAAGGAAGAGCTCCTACAAGAAATGAAACGAAGAGTGTAAAAAAGCCTTCCTCTCCATTAAAGAGAAACTAGTCAAAGCTCCTATCTTGGTACCTCCCAGGGATGGCGTTCTCCTGTTTATGTACCTGTCCATCAATGACAACGTCATGGGCTGCATGCTGGGACAGAAAGATGATAGAGACCAAGAAAGAGCTATCTATTATCTTAGCAAAAGATTCAGCATCAATGAGCACAAGTATACCTTGATTGAGAAAACTTGATGTGCTTTAACATGGGCTTCCATAAGATTACATCATTATCTCCATGGTCACACAACCCATCTCATATCTCGCATAGATTCTCTCAAGTACGTGTTCAGCAAACCCATGTTGAATTGTCGACTGTCCAAATTGTAAGACCCCAACTTTTATAAATAAAGATGAATTTTCTATAAATATCATTTTTGAATATTATGGAGTTAATTTGATATAATGTTATAGTTGTGGGTAATATTATAAATTTTGCAAAGTAAGCAAGTTGTTATAAAATATTCGTTTGGTCGGAGAATATTCTGTTTGTCGGGGAATATTTGTACGACGGCACAATCATTGGTGGACCCCACAACAGAAGTATTGTCGTAGTTAGAAAACGACAAAAATTATCTTTCTATAAAATAACGGCTGAGGTGTTACCGTTAAAACCGTTAAAACTGTTGAACTACCCGGTAGTAAAAGTACAGTAATACACGTGGTTGTATAGTAGCACACGGTATTGATTATTGATGCTTACGTAAGAAGTCACTCAGCTATACTCAATTATTGCTACAGTAATTGTTGTATCATATCTCTTAAATTATTGTCATAGTATCATCTATATAATATGTTATATTATTAAATCAATAATTGAGACGTTGTGGTAAGTTTGGTTATTTTTATGGGGGGCCCATATGTCATCATCTAAGAGTCTCTTCGTCAATAGTAATTATCGTCGTCAATAGTATTTACCTTCGTCAATAGTAATTACCGTCGTCAATAGTAATTACCTTCGTCAATAGTAATTACCGTCGTCAATAGTATTTACCTTGGTCAATGGTATTTACCTTGGTCAATAGTAATTACCTTCGTCAATAGTATTTACCTTGGTCAATAGTAATTACTTTCGTCAATAGTAGTTGTCCCTTCAATATTACCAAGAGTCATTTGACCCTTCGTTAAGACCAAGAGTCATTTGACCCTTCGTTAAGACCAAGAGCCACCCTCAGTTTTTCTATAAATAGAGGCCTAGGGCTTCATTATTTTTCACGAATTCATTCAAGCTATAGAGAGAGAAAGTATAGAGAGAGAGAATAAAAGTATTCTGCTACTTCACTTTTCCAATATCTAGTTCTTTTAAGGTAAGGGATATTATTCTTTTGTACTCAAGAAGAGAACTTTTGTTATTCTATTTCTTTATTATTCTGTTGGAATAACCTGTATATGCGGAATACCCTATATTTGGTGATATTCTTCTATTATTCTGTTTTTGTTATTCCGTTGGAACATCCTGTCTGTGCTTTACGCCGGACCTGGTTCCGTCTTTATTATTATTCTGTCGGAATATCCTGTCTGTGTGTTTTACACCGGACCTGGTTCCATTATTTATTATTCTGTCGGAATATCCTGTCTGTGCGTTTACGCCGGACCTGGTTCTATTATTATTATTCTGTTAAGAATAACCTGACTGTGTGGTCTATCGAATGCATGGTGATTTCTTTTTATACTCAGTTGATTAAAACTTTGACTTCTATACTCCATGAAATTGGTGGAATATCCTTGATATTTGCGCTTCATCTAGTATCTATCCATGAAAATATTCTCCTGATCATTCTTGAAGTTTACTCCGCAAAACAGTATCATGTTGACAATTTGGACGTTATTAATTCCTGGATAAACTAATTCTTGAACTTGTTTTATTGAATTATTATATCATTGTCATCATCCTCATGTTTATAAAATGTTGAAAGTCATCTGTGGCCTGTAGTGCATAGATGGACTTGGTATGATTATGACCAGGGATTATTCGGTATAATCATGACCGTAATGTTACAAATGTTGTGGTAAAAGTCCTCATTGGCCCGTAGTGCATTGATGGACAGTTGTTGGCATGATCATGACCATTAATGAATACACGAATATCCTTGGCCGTAGTGCAGGGGTGATTCGATGATGTGGATTATTTTATTAAGCTGAGTCTCAGCGATCACAGTGTTGAAAAATCTTTTAAATCATAAAAGATAGTAGAGTTTATTTTCTACTTGACTCTTTTAATGGATTGCTTGTTCCGCTGCAGTTAAACTTGATGGCTATTATATTTTATCAGTTTAATATTGTTGAAGGCTAATGATAATTTATTCTGCATTATCTTAGTCATAATATTTCTTACTGGGCTAGTTGAGCTCACTCTTTCTTTCACTGTTCTCTTCAGGAAATGAGAACGTAGCTGGGGCAAGTCGGGGAACGGAGTGATGGTCCGAATGATAGTATTAGTTAGTAGTCCTCACTATTCTATGTAATGGTGTGTTAATAAATGTAATGAGGACTCCTTTTGAGTATGAATACTCTCTAGAAGATAATATTTGTATTCAAACTCACAGTTTATGTTTTGTCGTATTGTACACGACAGTTGTATTAATCAGTTGTATTTGTATTCTGTACTATGTATCTGACGACCCAAGATGGGTGATGTATACCTAATTTTGGGGGCGTCACACAAATGATAGTTGATCTTCCAGCAATTTGGCATCATCTACGTGACTCAAAAGTCTATCAAAGTTCAAGGAATTTCGGATCAACTGGCCGCCGCACCAGCCGGGTATTTCAAACCCTTGGAAAAATATTTCTCCGATGAAGGAGTAATGACAATTCAGAAACACCATCAGGACAATACACCCTAATCATGGAGGATATATTTTGATGGAGCTGTAAACATGGAAGGTGTTGGAGCTAGAGCAGTTCTAGTGTCCATTTCGAGAGAGCAGTATCCCGTTGCCATCAAATTGCAATTTTTCAACACCAAAAACACAATTGGTTATGAAGGCTTTATAATGGGGTCGAAGCTAGCCCAATCCATGGGCGTCAAACGGTTAATTTTCTTTGGAGATTCCGAACTAGTAATCAAACAAATCATTGGGGTCTATCGCACCAAAGAATTATATTTACTGCCTTACCATCGACAAGTTATCCATATGGCTTCGGAGTTTGAAGAAATATCCTTCCTCCATATTCCTCGGAACAGGAATGACTTTGCTGACGCACTAGCAACTTTGGCCTCCTTGATCAACATACCTGAGAAGGGAAGCATTCAAAATATCACAGTTGCCCATCAAAAGGCTCCAGCCTACGGGAACTACATCGGAGAAGTATCGGATGAGCTGTCTCCCATCCAACACCCTTGGTATCAATCTATCAAGGAGTATTTGCGAGATGGATCTATGCCCGTTGAGGCGAGTCAAGCTGAAAGAAAGCGGATCCATCGAATGGCCATGAAATTCTATCTGAGCGGAGACACACTCTACAAAAGAGATGCAGGACTAGGCCTTCTCAGATGCATAGACAAAGACCAAGCTCAGAGACTCATGGATAAAATCCATGGTGGAGTATGTGGCCACACATGAGCGGCCCTCTACTTGTCAAGAAGATCCTAAGAACAGGGCATTACTGGCTCTCACTCAAAGATGATTGTGATGATAACGTCAAGAGATGTTATCAATGCCAAATTCATGGGAATGTTATCCATGCCCCTCCAAGGGAGCTCCACAATATGAGTTCGCCCGGGCCCTTCTCAATATGGGGAATGGACGCGATCGGGCCAATCGAGCCCAAAGCCAGCAATGGTCATCGGTTTATCTTCACCATGTTCGACTACTTCACCAAGTGGGTCGAAGCCGCCTCTTCCCCCCATTGTTACTAAAGTGGTTATTATCAGTTTCATCAGAAATAATGTCATTTGTCGATATGGACAACCAGAGGTGATTGTATCAGACAATGCCAAAAACCTCAACAATCAAATGATGGAGGAGTTATGCAGTAAATTCCACATCAAACATCTCAACTTCGTCATCTATCGTCCAAAGATGAATGGTGCTGTTGAAGTGGCTAATAAGAACATAAAAAAGATCATGTAAAAGATGTCCGCCAATCACAAAGGATGGCCTAACTTGTTGCCTCTTACTCTATTAGCCTACAGAACGGCAATTCGCACTTCCACTAGAGTAACCCCATACTCATTAACCTATGGCATGGAAGCAGTGCTCCCCATAGAGGTGGAAATGGAATCCCTGAGAGTGCTGATAGACGCTCAGCTGGATGAAGACCAATGGTTACAAGATCGGTACCACCAATTGTCTCTAATAGATGAAAGGCGGGCCATAACCATCTTCCATGGTCAGTTATACCAACAGAGGATCACTCAATCCTACAACAAGAAAGTCTAGCTACGACAATTCAAAGAACATGACTTGGTCTTGAAAAAGGTTCTTGACAACTAAGATCAATCTAAAGGAAAATTCACCCCAAACTAGGAAGGCTCTTTTGTTGTCAAGGAGGTATTAACAGAAGGTGCTCTCATATTACAAGAGATGGATGGCGAGGAATTTTCCCAACTCATCAACTCAGACACCATGAAACGGTACTATGTCTGAAGTTACCTGCAAACCAACATCTTGGTTCTGGATCATCAGATCCATCAGTTAATTCAGGTTTTCAAAACCTCTCACTTTCATCACTTCAATTTGTCCCACCAGGAACGAACTATGCATACCTGATCTCCCCAATACATGGGAGTACGTAGGCAGCCATTTTCTGGTCCGGTCTAACTACAGAAAAAACAAAAAAATCTCTAAACCCTCTTTACCACATACAACTTTCAACCTTTTCAAGCTATGTTAGAACTACGCAGACCTGATCTCCCCTTCATCAATGAGAGTACGTAGGCAGTCATTTACGGTGCGGTCTCACCCATACCAAAAACACAAAACCCTGTCAACAGTACTGGGATCATCCTTCAAACTTTCAAATCAAACCATAAGAGATGGAACTACCTGATCTCCCCAATACACGGGAATACATCAGTGACCATTTGTGGGGCGGTTAAACCATACTTCATCGGCTTAGACCACAAGGATGGAACTACCTGGTCTCCCCACATAAATGGGAGAAAAATCGGCGACCATCTAAGCTGCGGTTGAATCCTCAAAAAGAAACACCAATCCATAAGAGATGGAACTACCTGGGCTCCCCAATACAAAGGAGTACCAGCGACCATCTGTGGCGCGGTCAACCTCAGAGAGGAAAGCCATAACTATCTCCATAACCACATTCAAAAACTAGTCCCAAGACACCAAAGGGTATGGGAATACTAAGATCAACGATCCATTTTGAAAGATCCTGAGACATCTCAATGTCCATCCAACAAGGAGGAGTTCAGAATACATCAAGATCACAAACCCTGGAGAACAAGAAACTATCAAGCAAGTAACAAGGTATATATAAAAGGGAAGTGAATCAAAACATATTTCCTTTCCCTATAATACTGTTTGATATATACAATATATCATGTACATGACAAAAATGGCTAACCTAGTCTATGCAGGAAAATCAAAGCTAATCTATAAACCAGTGGATAAGTGTGCCATTAAGTCTAACATGACATCTCTCTCAATTGATGGGGGTAAATCTTTGTGCTCATCAATGAATGCACTCATCTCTATAATAATGTCAGCATTATGACATCTCAATGCAGTACTATCTGTAGTGGCAGCATCTCGGGTAGCTAGAGCATCATCCCGCTCAACAACAGCTGCATCCCTAGATGATCGAGCCTCATCCCGCTCAATAACAATGATATCCCTATGAGCTAAAGCATCATCTCTCTCAATCAGAGCGGCATCTCTATCAGAAAGAGCTGTCAACATCAAGGCCCTAGCCTTATCCCTCTCAAACGTCATCATATGTAAACTCTGCTCTAAATACTCTGTAGAATGTGGAGTCACAACAGCAGGAATACTGGGGGAATCAACAAGAGCTACTGATAAACCAGTGAACAACTCATCCTCAGTGGGAGAATCAAGGTACTCTATAGGCTCCCCACTATCAGAATCAATGCCCGTCTATAAGGATACAACCCTAGACGATGCAATCTCTGCCTCCAACTATGCAGAATACTCTATAGAAAGATCTGAATAGCTAGTCGAAAAGTCAGCCCTCTCACGCTGGGTCCGATAAGTATAAATCCTGGACAAATCCTCTGCTGACAGAAGCCGAGATAACAAATGCTAACCCAATGCCCCGTCAAAGGGATGAACATCCTGAAATTGGTCAAACTGTGCCATAACATACAGTGGATGATAAGTGGTCACACCCTTCAAATCGGCAGGGGAAGATAGTCTATGCCAGCTGCATGAGTGATAAAGCTGTAGGGAGAGCTTAGCCCTGAACACAACCAAATATCAAATGGATCCTCGATCCCTGACAAGAAAATCGACCAAGAAGCTGCATCTGTACACTTCGTCGGCTGAAAGGAGTAGGACATGACTATCTCATGGGAAAAACAATACCCATGGTGTTGGAAAGTGCCAATCGATCTCAAGTGTGTCATAAACCACATGTACAACAAGACCGAACTGCCTGTAAGCACTCCCACAAAATGGGTATGGCAAATATGTGGCCGACCTCAAGGTCTCTGCCAGAATCATCGGCAAGATGGTATATCCCTCCTGGAGAGCCCGAACTACCATAATCACGCCGATATTCAGGTGGTCCATGTACAATGGCATATACAGATAAGCCACTATACACATCAAGAGTATATCTACTCGGGCGACACGCCAATCATCCTCCGAAATGGTGAAATCCCTGCAGTACCGCAGATAACTATCCAATGACCCAAATCTGTCAATTAGAAAAATCATGGACACTACATGCCCCGATGAAATCTCGTCCAAGGCAACTCTGCGCCTCAATTCTGTAAAGTTCATAAATTACCGACTCATGTCACCGACAGCCATCCGAGTGCAAGGCTTATCCAAAGGTAAGTCTATAATGCGCTCGTACTCCTCCAAAGTAGGAGTCAAGTCCTGGGTAACAAATCGGAATACCTGCCTATCTGGTACCCAATGCTCCAGCATGCCTTCTACAAAGCCCGATGGAACCTGAAATGTCAGGAGGGTCAAAGAGTGATGCAACAGCTGATCAACTGTCACCCGATCCAGGGAGGACAAACTTTCATGCCATAATCTCGAGGAAGAGGCCATTAATACTGGTGGGATATGCTCAATCTGGCTAACTGCGGATGAAGACATCTGTAGGGCCGTGTCATGAGACCATCCGGGGGTCAATGCTAAACTTATATTTGGAAATACATATGCATAACATAATACATGCATGATAAACAACAGATGACAATATGATCTAGGGAGTGAACTAAAAAATACATCAAAATCTAAATACATCAGCTTTGTATACAACTGAAAAATTCAGGAAAATAGGGCACAACCACCCAACAACTAACAGAGGCCTATCAAAAGATATAACGAGAATGGGGCATAGCCGCCCAATATCTAACAGAGGCCTATCAAAAGATATAGCGAGAAATACATTAGAAGAAGTCAATAGTGTTGATGTCCACATCATCCAACCTATCCATATGATGTAACTCTTCCTGAGTCACTGAATCTCTACCAGTAGGGATATTAGGCCGATACAACGGAGGATCTGTATTGGCAAAACCATCTGAATATGAGCCACTTGAAGGGCTAGCCCCAGAGCTGGAGGGATCAAAAGTATCCGCCGCGAAAGGATCTCTGCCCAAATGTCGGATAAAGAAATGTGACTGCTCCAACTGCTGGGTCAAACTATCAATCTATGTCAGATGAGTAGGATCTCAGACACAGGCAATTCAATCCGCCATCATGACGGAGCCAGGAACCATATCCCCCATAAACTGTATGGCGCGGGTCTGGGCTTCAATGGTGCGAGGGAACCACCAGCGGTAAAAAGCCTCCTGAGTGAAAGGTCCCTCTGACAAAGTAAAGCCATTAACATCCACCAATGGGACATCAATGATCGGCTGCAACAAAGACCAACAACGCCTGGCAGGAGGATAGATCGGAATGCGAATCTCTCCCGTGGTGCTCCTAATAGCACACTTTCCTTAATAGATCTCCCAACCTCCATCTGTGAAGAGAAGAATCTGACGGGTGGACATCACATGATCGACACCAGTCGGGAAACCACCCTCGAAGCCAACTGTCAAGTGATCCTCAGAGTAAGGAACTCATGTAATGCCATCAGCTGTCAACAGCTCCAACTGTAAGCGCGATTGGGTGAAACCCTCAGCTGTAGGAACCTCCGTCAAACTGGAGTGATGCCATCGTCGTCCCCGTGGATATGTGTCTAAACCTAACAGGCTAACGGGATGAAGACATGGGAGCCTCTCGTAGGTCCAAAACTGCCAATACAAGATCAAATATCTGCGGTCAGTCAAAACTCTCAACCCGAACAAGGGAAGTCAAAAGAGAAAATACTCACCAGCAGGAATGGGTAGAACCCTAGCCAAGCCTCCGTTACGCCCTCTGAGCATAGGCGCATTCCCCTGAGGAAGTAGGCAAAGGTGTAGGAGCCCCAATCAAACTCTACAATACGGTCCACCTCCTGTGTGGCGCTAACTAAAGTGAATAACATCGTGGAAGAGTTATCAGCCAGGAAACAACCCATAAGGATGATCAGTAACAATCGCCGAAGGATGCCATCCCTAACCCTTCGATCATCGGGCAATGGCTCCGTCAAAGCCCCACTCACGGCATCTACACTCAAAGGACTAGTACGAACTATCCTGCCTTTGAGTGTCGTAGCCGGGACTCCTAACAAGGATCTGATGGTAGTCGAGGAATTATCAGCCACACAAGGCATTATCGCCCTAGAAAAATCCATCCCAATGATGAATCGCCAATCCATCGGTGTCATCATCACCTCGTAATCCAGTAAATAGAGAGACTGAGTCTAGTGAAATCAGTGCTCAAACAAAGCCCTGAGGTAACCCCAAGGACAACAACGAGGAAGGATGGAAAAGAACGCCTTGAAACCCCAAGCATGCATAATCTCTTGGTACTCTGAATGAAGAGTCTGGTACAGAGAATGTATGTTAAACCAGTTCCCTCGAGACTGCGTAAAGTCGAGAACCTGCAATGCAAATCAACATCAGAACCCTTGACCCCACAAATGGGAAAAGGAAGATTAACACGGCTTTTACCTCGTTCGCATACAGATAGATCGAGGGGTGGCGACTCAAATCATCCAGAAGCTCTGGAATCATCACATTTATAGCTAAAAGCTCCCTGCGGGGAATAAAAGAAGAGGGAGCAGGATCTGCAACGGGTACATCCTCCTCCTCATCCTCAACATCTGGTCTCTCAACTCGAAAATATATATAATAATATATTTTATCTATCATGAGAATATTAAATAAGGCCACTTAGAACTTCAAGCACCGATCGAATGAGACTGGACGTAGCAACATACCCGGGATGTATGTTGTGAACCAGACAAATCTCTGTGCATTATGCGATTGAATTTTTATTGTCATACATATTAATTTTTAACACTGTAAATTAATTATTTAAAAAAATTCAAAAAGGCCTAAGATAATTTTTTAATTTGTAATAATCTATTCAACCCCCCTTCTAGATTATTATTGGACTTTCAATTGGTATCAAAGCGGTGCTCTTTAACTTATTTGTTGAGTAAATACAGGCATATCTAAGAGTAGATCCATCTATGGCCTACACAAATGCTACTAGTTGCGAAGAAGGACCATCAATGTCCAGACCTCCACTATTTGATGGAACCAACTTTTCCACCAGGAATAACAGATTTAAAATCTATGCCAAGTCACAAGGAATTAAAATTTGGTCTGCAATAGAACGAGGTGTAAAATTTTCAACCAAAATTCAAGGAGAAAAGATCGTTGAAAAAGATATTTATGAATTCACCACAGAAGATGAAGAAGCTATGTATATAGTTTCAATAGCTAAACAGGTGTTAACTAGTGCTCTAATTGAAAAATAATACAAAAGAGTTAGCAACCGTAAAAATGCAAAAGAAATATAGGAAAAATTGATTGTAATATATGGAGGAACCAATCATATCAAAGAAACTAGAAAAGATGTTCTAATCCAAGAATATAAAAGTTTCAAGCTTGAAGAAGGAGAAAAGATCATTGATATGGAAATACGCTTTTCCAGAATCATTGATGAGCTGGAACAACTAGGCAAATAAATAAATTCACAGGCAAGGAACAAGAGATTCACCAAAAAATACAGAGAAATCTTCTCTAATGGTTGAATTTATATTTTTTAAAATCAAAAGTTGTCTATACATCAACTCACAAGCCGTGTTTTAGAGCAAAAAGACATCCTTTCCGAGTCGTAATAGAATTCCTAAAAATATGAAAACAAAATCCTAAAAGGTAACAAACTTTCTATATTTATAGTAACAATTCTTAACTAATAAAAACTTCATATTAATAAAATATTATCATAAAAGAACTAAATAATAATAATAATAATAATAATAATAATAATAATAATAATAATAATAATAATAACAACCGAAGCCAATCTGATCTTCCCGAAGTCATGAAGCCATTCTCGAAGAAGTTTGCCACGAATCCGAATACATGTCCCGAAGCCGATCGTTTTGAAATTAAGCCATCAGAGCCGAAATCCTAACCCCGAAGACATGAGGTGAACTCCCGAACCCAAAGTCAACCAACACAGTTGCGTAGATCCATTAACTCATGGACATTCAGTGTCATCCATGCATTATCTGACAACTCAACATCATCGGGCTTTGATCCTCCTACATCAGTCACCCTGGGTTAAAAAGAACTTGTTCTCATTTCTCACCATCCTCCACAAAACAAGGACTCATCTAATCTGGTGGCAATATAGGAGGAAACTCTTCAGACATCAAGCTAGAGAATTCCGATAGTAGTTTATGCACATCTACTGGTACTTCGGTGTTCCTATTTGTTAAACTGCTCTCATAAGGGAGTAGAGCATACATCACTCCTTCATGATCGCCCTCCGATAGAAATATAGTTATGGACAACAGGTTCGAGTTCCCTACTGCTCGAGTCGAACTGATTCCTTCCCTCCGAAGTTCTAACACAAACTTCTTCCTTTTTATACTAAGGGAGTAAAAATTATTCCGACCATCATGAATGACTCTTCGGCCATATTGCCAAGGTCGGCCTAACAACACATGGCATGCATCCATTGACACCACAATGCACCACGTACTATCAAAGCATTTCTTGCCGATGGAAAAAGACACTAAGAACATTTTATCCGCTGTTACTTCATTTCCCTTTTTCAACCACGATAACTTATATGGTTTGGGATGCCGATCTATTTTCAACTTCAGTTTCTTAACAGCCTCTTCGGACACCACGTTCTCACAACTGTTGTTGTCAATGTTAGGTTTGTAATATTCATGAACGCAATTAAATTGCACAAAATAAGCGAAAACGTGTAAAAATCAGAGTTTAAAATTTTACAAACCATATACCCGGATCATCCTTTATGCACAATTATTAATTAAACGAAAAGATATGAAGAACAGGAATCATACCCTTGAAGATTCGAGCTTCCTCAGGTACAAGTTCACCTCCAATCCTTTTCGCGTTCAACTTGAATCCACCGGGTTTGGTTCCTTCCTTTGATCAACGTTAGCCACCCAAGTGTTTGGACTCTAGAGGTGATCCACCAAGGAAGAAGAAATATTCAAGAAGAAGGTGGTTGGCTAAACCCTAGTTTTCTATCTCTATAGAAAAAGAACGTACTCTCCAACTATTAGAATTGCGTATATTGATATCAAATATAAGACTCATCTTACAAAGATATCAGGTAACCCTATTTAATTAAAAATAAGGTATTATTTATTTAATTAAACTCTTTTAATTAAATGGGCTCCCTAATCTTATTAGGGATAATTAATTAAACTCCTTTAACTAATTTTTCCTCCTAATCCTATTAGGAATAAATGAGAGTACTTATATTAAATTAATTCCTAAACTCTTTTAGAAATTAAAATAATAATAATTGTAATAATATTAATAAGACTCCTCGTACTAATTTATATTTAATATTTTTAAAATATTAAATAATAAATATTAAGCTATTTAATTTATTCTATCACCATAGATTAAATTAAATATACTTAACATATTATTACGATTATGTCATTAACTTCTTAAATAATTATTCTTCCTTTTATGGTGTGACTCTTTAGGTTCTCTATATTAAACCGGTTGTGAATAAATCAATTAGAACAATTCTAATCTTATTTAAATAAATAAATTAAACAATTAATTTATTTAAATAAATAATATTTATTCTACAATGGGAATAAGCCTCTCTAGCGATCAACGACTTTTTAGATAATATAAATTTTAACATTAATCATAAAAGAACCTTTGAGTAAATAGTTACCGTACAATTCAATCCTTCCACCATACAATGTCCCAATTAAATATAAGACATGAAATTATTGTCAAGTCTTATTTTATTTAATTATATGTATTTCGACTCTTAAATGCACAATACCAAATAATACAAATTAGAAACTCCTTTCTAATTTCATGTTGTCTTGGCTAAGGACTACTGGGTTGTCATTTAACGAATCACATAGAACATTTCTCTTCTTTTACTAGAAGTGGTAGATTCTTTATTGAGCATACATTATCTCTATGCACAACTTATTATACCCAAGCATACTCTTTGATATACCCTAAGAGTCTTAAGGAATAATTCAAAGTATAACTCATCATAAACAAGATACTATGATGATCTTAAGTCCAAGGATCACTTGTACTACTATCACTACAGGAATTCCTATTGACAGGAAAGTAAAACTCCATTAGGTATTCCTTAGCGAGCCACGTTCAGTGAACTTATTCTCTAATAAGCGCATACATACTTATTTTAGTGTCTCCACACAAATGATCATGAGATCAATCATCCTCATCCAATAAGCAAGCAACGTATGTACCAATCTATTCGAATTCACTAATCCCCAATTTAGTAATCCAACGATTGGGAACTATTTTAGTTTTAAGCTTTCTAAGAATTTAGATCTCATTAGAATGATCATCATCATTATTCTAAAAGTATTGGTTAAAACTATGGGTTTATCACATATTATAAAATAGCATCATGTAGATAATTAAAAGCCTTTAATTAATTAATACTTTTTATTAATAAATGAATAAGATTGTTACAAAGTATATGCTTTATCATCAATTATGATTGGCTTGTGTGCATACTACTTTTAATCTCCCACTTGCACTAAAGTCAATCGCCATGGTATCTCATACCCTTCTTCTCTAAGTGACGATTATCCTGCTGTTGGATAAGCTTTAGTTAATGAATATGTAATATTGTTCTTGAGAGTCCACTATCTCTATAGTGATTTCCCATCTTTCAATGATTCTTATAATCAAATGAAAGTGCCACAACACATGTTTAGATCCAAGATGAGACTTAGGAACTATTCCTAGTTCTGTAATGAACTTTTTATCCAAACAATCAACTTGCAGCTTCATTTATAGCTATATACTTTGTCTTTATTACTAAACCAGTAACTCTTTGCTATTTGGAACCTTTCCAATTCATTGCACAATGATCTTCTCCAGAATATGATCGATCATCATCAGGTCTCGTATATTGCATTGCATACATGATTGTCACTCATGCGATATCTCTTTTAGAAGTCTATGGGGACTATTAAGAGAGATACACTCCAGGGCTCATCAACATGAGATATCTCTTGGAGTTTGCCATCCTAAACAACTTTAGCATAAAATGAATATACGTTTCTTGGTTAAAGCGAGCAATCTCTTGAATCTATCTATATAGATTTTATCCCCAATTAAGATATTCTTCCCAAATCATTCATGGAGGAATGTTTAGACAATTTTATCTTTACTGATTGTAGCATTAGTATGTCATTCCTTATCCGTAGTATATCAACATATAATACCAGGAATGTCACGACGCTCCCACTGACCCTTTTGTATAAACTAGGCTCATTCTTATTTTTGATAAAATCAAACTCTTTTGATTGTCTCATCAAAACGAATGTTCCATATTTGAGAAGCTTTCTTCAATCCATTTCTCTGAGTGTCTACAACTTTTACCTCATCGTATATAACTGGATCATCATTTTCTATGATACGTACCTCATCATCACCATCCATGATGAATCTATACCTCCCAGGTATCTTCGGTACTATTCCAAATATATGATTCGGTTGTGGTACAATAGGTCTATCTACAGGTTCCTCTTATTTGACTTATAGTATTTTGTGGTTCTTAAACTATTCAAGATCTATTATCCTCCCACTAGCCCCTTCAATGATAAACACCTTTATCTTAAAAGGTAGCGTGTTTCACAACAAACACCTTTTGCTAAGTAGAATTATAGAACATATACCCTAAACTTACTTTAGGATGTCCCACAAATCTGTACTTGTCAAATCTTGTCCCAAGCTTATCTTTTGGAACCTTTTTCACATAAGTTGGACAACCCCTTATCTTAACATACTTAAGATTAGGAATCCTCCATGTCCATAACTCTTATAGAGTCTTGGGGTCGAATTTTGAGGTTACCTTTTTCGTAGATATGCAACCATTTCTAGAGTATTACCCCAGAAGGATACTGAAATGTCGGTAAAATCATTATGGACTGCACCATGTCTAACAAGGTATGATTTTTTCTTTCAGATACATTAATCAATTATTGTGTATCAGGAGGCGTCCATTGTGAGAAAACCATTTGAGATGGTCTAGAAACTTATTACACAAGTATTTATTCCTTGATCTAATAAAAGAATCTTAATACTTTGCCAATTTGTTTCACTTCTGAATTCTTTGAACCTTTCAAATAATTTACACTTGTATTTCAACAAATACACGCATTTAATTTTTGAATGATCATCTCCTTTTTCTTATACTAGTTTGTTCAATCTACAAAATAATTTTTACGTAAGTCAAATACACAAAATTCATTAAGTAATAATTTAGTTTTATACAAAATATTATTATTATAAATAGAACAACAATTGTTCTTAAATATAATACCAAAAATTTTATTGTCCAACAATAAAATGGAAATAATGTTTTCAACGAGAACTGAAATACAATAACAACTTTTTGACTTAAAAGACTTGCCCATAGGCTGTGCTAAACTATAAGTTCTTATGGCTGATGCAGCAACCTTTGCTTCATTTCCACACATAGGATTACTTATCTCTTGTTTAGCTTTCTACTTCTGCTTGGTCCCTTCATAAATCTATATTTATGATAACCAAAGTCGGTATCCAATACCCAAGTAGAACCTTGACTTAAAAAAAATTATTTTAAATTATGAATAAAGTTATATTTGTAACCGAAACATCACTATGCTTCTTCTGGTTATCCTCTGCAAGATGCTTCTTATAATTTCTTTTCGGTGTCCAGGCTTATTGCAGTGGAAGAAAACTCCTTTGCTATCCGTATCAGTTTTGTTCTTATTATCCTTTGTTTTTGCCTTTCTATTTACCTTCTTTGAATCGTTTTTCTTTTCAGAAGATCCTTTGGCTCCTACCAGTAAGACTTGATCTTTCTTGGTTGGAAAATGACTCTCAACATTTTTCAACATGTTAAGCAAATCAGCGAAGCTGATATCTAGCTTGTTCATATGAAAAATTCACAACAATTGTGAGAAGGAGTCCGGGAGTAACTGCAAGATCAAATCTTCGCTCAACTCTTCATCCATGACAAAACCCGTTATCCTAATTGATCAATCAAATTGATTATGTTTAGGACTTTTGTCTTTACTGTAGTGTCATCGATCATTCTAGATCGGAAGAGCTCCTTAGATATCTGATATCTATCAGTCCTACTTTCCTCACCATCAACTACTTGATGTGCATGAATATAGTAGGAGCATCCATAGTTTTATGCTGACGCTGAAGCACGTTACTCATGGATGCGAGAATGATGCATTGAGCTAACTGTGCATCATCTTGCCACTTTCTCAAAGTAACAATCTCTTCCTCAGAGGCATTGCCTGCAACTATTGCAGGGATAGGCGTATTAAGGACATAAGATGGCTTTTCCGCCATGAGAACTATTCTCAAATTCCTTAACCAATCCGTTTAATTCGGTCCGGTTAATTTATCATCTAATATGCTACGCAGTGATAGTAATTTTAGACATTGTAAAATTCTGTAAATGAATTTATAATTAACAACATTTTAGCATACATTCTTTTATTAATTACCAAAATAAATTAGGTCTTGTTTTAAATTGGTATCTCCCACTATTTTCTTCAAACTATATTACCCTCAATCTATATAGTTCGGCGATATATAATTAAAGATATGCTAGTGAGAATAAGGATCTCATTTCAAATGTATATAGCCTTGTGGTGACACAACAAACTATATATAAATAAATAGGTAGACAACTCTTGTCAATTATATCAACTATGCAACTCCTTGTATTTTACCTCTTAGATCATTTTGATCAAGTGGTGGCACATCCGAATCAAAATTATCCAAGTTAAGTTCAACCTAGCACTCCATATATTCAAAAATAAAAAATATTATCCTTGTGGTGACACAACAAAATAACATTGTTCAATTTTCTTTATAAGTATCAAATGTGATAAAATTAAAATATCAAAGAATTAAGATAAGCCTTATGGTGACACAACAAACTTATAATAATTAATTGATACTTTATTATTTTTTATCATGCTAGAAGGCGACGTTCGATATTCCAAATATCTTTGAACGCTTAGGACTTAATATAAAAAATTTGAGGGGTTTGTTATTAATTTGTTTCATCTTGTTTAGCGCGCATACACATATATATATATAAAATACGCGTCATATTAATTAACATGCGAAGCATGTTTGCATAATATAAAATATATATAGTATAAGCATGCACATATAGAATACTATATTCTACCTGGATTAATTATGGACTTTTATTCTAGTTTAGAGAGCCACCAAGTGAACCAAAAGGTCAAACCCTAGGGGTGTAAGAATTAATATTTAAATATAACTATTACATTTAAACTCGGGCTCCATTACAAATGGGTCTTCAAGCGCTCCTTGTTCCTTGATCTCCAATTCTTCAAAATTAAGTCTAACTATTCCTATCACAAAACTATTTAAAATAAATAGAAACCTTGATCAGCAGCCATGAGAAAGTACATAGGAGGGAGATAGAATTTACATTAAGAAAAAATTAGAAAAGACGAGGTACGCAGACCCCTTTTAATAAAACTCATACATTCAAGCATCCAACTAAAATAAAATCTAATCACATTGGTCAATAGTCCATAATCAATCCGATTAATTATCATACGCATCACCATATGCATCAATAAATAACATTCATCTTATGAATAATAAACATTCAATATATATATTGATATCATTTAATGGGCAAATTTAGTTAGCATAAAATCTAATTTTGAATCAAAATAAACTCCTTTATTTTAATCTAAATTTAAATCAAAATAAACCTCTTTTATTTTGATTTATCCTATTTTGAGTAAAATAAACTATTTTATTTTAATCAAAATCTTTAATTAAAATAAACTCATTTATTTTAATTAATTGTGGAATCCAATTCCAAGTAAAAAAAAACTCTTTTATTAAAGGAAACACGGATTCTTCCTATTCACAAATAAACTCCTTTATTTTGAATAATATGAAATCTTATTGCATATCTAAATAAACTCCTTTATTTAAAAAAATACGAATTCTCTTTCCTATTCACAAATAAACTCCTTTATTTTGAATAATATGAAATCTTATTCCATATCTAAATAAACTCCTTTATTTAAGGAAACATGGATTCAATCCTATTCACAAATAAACTCCTTTATTTTAGGAAATATAGAATCTAATTTCAACTATAATTAGTTATCATGGAATCCAACTCCAACTCTAATTAGTTAGCATGAAATTTAATTTTAAAATTAAAATAAATTTTTATTTTATTTTAAGATTAAAATAAACTTTTTATTTTAAAATTAAAAAAAAATTATTTTAATTATAAAATAATTAAAAATATATATATATATATATATATATATATATATATATATATATATATATATATATATATCACGCTAATGACGAACAATATCATATATATAATATTAACCGTACATCATATGCAGGATTCAGCATTTTCGAAGGAAAAAAAATAAAACAGGCTTTGCGATTTTATTTTATTTTTTTAAAAATAATAATTTTATACAATAAATTATGCCCAATTAAATTATTCTTAACATATATCAATATACATATTAAATTAAAACAATTAATAATTCACATAAATATTTGACTTTAATACCACTGTTAGGTTTGTAATATTCATGAACGCAATCAAATTGCACAAAATAATCGGAAACGTGTAAAAATCAGAGTTTAAAATTTTACAAACCATATACCCGGATCATCTTTTATTTATAATTATTAATTAAATGAAAAGATATGAAGAACATGAATCATACCCTTGAAGATTCGAGCTTCCTCAGGTACAAGTTTACCTCCAATCCTTTTTGCGTTTAACTTGAATCCACCGGGTTTGGTTTCTTCCTTTGATCAACGTTAGCCACCCAAGTGTTTGGCCTCTAGAGGTGATCTACCAAGGAAGAAGAAATATTCAAGAAGAAAGGTGGTTGGCTAAACCCTAGTTTTCTATCTCTATAGAAAAAGAACGTACTCTCCAACTATTAGAATTGCGTATATTGATATCTAATATAAGACTCATCTTATAAAGATATCAGGTAACCCTATTTAATTAAAAATAAGGTATTATTTATTTAATTAAACTCTTTTAATTAAATGGGCTCCCTAATCTTATTAGGGATAATTAATTAAACTCCTTTAACTAATTTTTCCTCCTAATCCTATTAGGAATAAATGAGAGTACTTATATTAAATTAATTTTTAAACTCTTTTAGAAATTAAAATAATAATAATTGTAATAATATTAATTAGACTCCTCTTATTAATTTATATTTAATATTTTAAAATAGTAAATAATAAATATTAAGCTATTTAATTTATTCTATCACCATAGATTAAATTAAATATACTTAACATATTATTACGATTATGCTATTAACTTCTTAAATAACTATTCTTCCTTTTATGGTGTGACCTTTTAGGTTCTCTATATTAAACCGGTTGTGAATTAATCAATTAGAACAATTCTAATCTTATTTAAATAAATAAATTAAATAATTAATTTATTTAAATAAATAATATTTATTCTACAATAGGGATAAGCCTTCCTAGCGATCAACGACTTTTCAGATAGTATAGATTTCAACATTAATCATAAAAGAACCTTTGAGTAAATAGTTACTGTACAATTCAATCCTTCCACCATACAATGTCCCAATTAAATATAAGACATGAAATTACTGTCAAGTCTTATTTTATTTAATTATATGTATTTCGACTCTTAAATGCACAACACCAAATAATGCAAATTAGAAACTCCTTTCTAATTTCATGTTGCCTTGGCCAAGGACTACTGGGTTGTCATTTATCGAATCACATATGACATTTCTCTTCTTTTACTAGAAATGGTAGATTCTTTATTGATCATACATTATTTTCATGTACAACTTATTATACCCAAGCATACCCTTTGATATACCCTAAGGGTCTTAAGAAATAAGTCAAAGTATAACTCATCATACATAAGATACTATAATGATCTTAAGTCCAAGGATCACTTGTACTACTATCACTATAGTAATTTCTATTGACAGACAAGTAAAACTCCATTAGGTATTCCTTAGCGAGCCACGTTCAGTGAACTTATTCTCTAATAAGCACATACATACTTACTTTAGTGTCTCCACACAAATGATCATGAAATCAATCATCCTCATCCAATGAGCAAGCAACGTATGTACCAATCTATCCGATTCACTAATCCCCAATTTAGTAATCCAACGATTGGAAACTATTTTAGTTTTAAGCTTTCTAAGAATTTAGATCTCATTAGAATGATCATCATCATTATTTTAAAAGCATTGCTTAAAACTATGGGTTTATCACATATTATAAAACAGCATCATGAAGATAATTAAAAGCCTTTAATTAATTAATACTTTTTATTAATAAATGAATAAGATTGTTACAAAGTATATGCTTTATCATCAATTATGATTGGCTTGTGTGCATACTACTTTCAGTCAATGATTAACTTGCAAACTTTATTTGCTACGATGCAAGTTGTATGAAAAATGTTGGTTCTCTACCAATCATCTTCGGAATCATCCTAGGGACTCAGTACACTCTTACAAACGATCAGAGTCTCTTAGCTATCCCTATACGACACATTTTCCTCCATGTCATCATCATCATATTCGTCATATTCATGTTCTCCATGAAGTTCTTCATCTTCATATTCATCATAAAGTTTTTCTTCATCTTCATATTCATCACAAAGTTTTTCTTCATCTTTGTATTCATCATATATAGGTTCTCTATACTCCTCCACTTCTTCGACTACTTCTTCCTTAACTAACTAGTCTTCCAACTGTTCTTCAATTTCGAATATATCCTCCTTAAATCCCAATTCTTGATGATGATCAATTCGACCACGTCGTTCCCATAACTTCATCCTATAGTGGTAATGATTATCAAAACCAGATTTAGAATCATAAAATTCCTCATCACGATCAAGGTACAAGAAATACTTTGGAATTTCCTCAGCTGAAATCTATCCACGGGATTAATAACCCTCCTCGCCATGATCAATGTGTGGGACTTCCTCAGTCGGAACCTATCCACGATAATAATCAAGGTGTGGGACTTCCTCAGCCAGTACCTATCCACTTTGACCCCGATTTTGCGCCGTTAGACGCCAGGTTAACTATGCAATTTATCTATATAAATCCTTAATCATCACATCATGAATGTTATGACCACGATTCGGGAATTCTTTAATCGGAACCTGTCCTCGACGACCATGACCACCAGTCATTAAACTGATGAAATTTATTCCCAGGAAGATTTTGAGTTTTGATACCAATTGACACCGTTCAGAATAACGATTATCATGCGGGCTAGGTAAACAAATAAATTCAGAAACAAGGAACAAGATATTCACAAAAAATCATAGAGAAATCTTCTCTAATGCTTGAATTTATATTTATCAAAATCAAAAGTTGTTTATAACTCAACCCACAAGCCAGGTTTATAGCTAAAAGACTTCATTTCCAAGTCGTAACAGAATTTGTAAAAATATGGAAACAAAATCCTAAAAGGTAACAAACTTCCTTTATTTATGGTAACAATTCCTAACTAAAAACAACTTCCTAGTAATAAAAATATTACCATAAAAGAACTAAATAATAATAATAATAATAAAAATAATAATAATAATAATAATAATAATAATAATAATAATAACCGAAAACAATCTGATCTTCCCGAAGTCATAATGCCATTCCCAAAGAAGTTTGCCACGAATCTGAATACCTATCCCGAAGTCGATCTGTGACGCCCCCAGAATAGGTATACAACACCCATTCTGAGTCGCCAAATACATGGTACAGAAAGCAAACTATAACTTCAATAATACAATTGTCGTGCAAAATACGACAACACATACTGTGAGTTTAAATACAAATATTGTCTTCTAGACAATATCCACACTCAAATAAATCCTCATTACAATTATTCAAACACTATTTTACAGAAATAGTGAGGACTGCTAATACATCTTTCTAGAACCATCACTCCATACCCCGACTAGATCCTGCTATGTTCTCACCTCCTGAGAAGAAAAATGGAACAAAAAGGAAAAGGGTGAGCTCAACTAGCCCAGTAAAGAATATTATGACTAAGATAATATACAACAAATTATCGTTAGTCTTCAACAGGGAAAAATCTGATAAAATATAATCGACAACAAGTTTTAGATCAACAACTGCAGCGGAAACAACAAACCATTAGAAGAGTCAAGTAGAGAAAGAATTCTACTATCTTCTAAGATTTAAAAGTCCATCATCAATATTTTATCCCTGTAACATCAATTAATAATCATCTTTAACCAAATATTCATCTTTGCACTACAGGCCAAAGATATTCATTTGTATCATCAGTCGGTCATGTTCATCTCAACACCTGTTCATCTTTGCACTACAGGCCAAAGATATTCATCAAGTAATTATACATCTTTGCACTACAGGCCAAAGATATTCAGTAATATCATCATTTAGGACTGAGGATGATGAAAAATATCTTAAAGAGAACGAATCCAATGAGACAGAAGGACAAATAGTAGGGATTCGTATAACAGTTTATCCAAGATCAATAATACTTCATAATAATCAATTGTGAAGCAGAATTCAAAAATAAAGATCAAAACATGGATACAATCAAAGATAGTAACCATAATAGACATCTTGGACAAAAAGGAAAAATTTTATTTTTCGGTGAATAGTGCCGTATTCGTGAATAGTACCGTATACGTGAATAGTAACTCCGACACAAAAAGTTCCAAATTTGATAAAAACTCATATCAATATTTCAGCATAATGATATTGAAGAAAATAATATCATTTAAGAAGAAAATAATATCCCTTACCTCAAAATATCAGTACTTCTGGTCGGAATACCGGTATAAGGCTGAAAGAAACTTGCTCTGATGAATAGAAACTCTCAAAGTATCTAAATACTCACAAAATACACTCAATAATCTAGAGAGAGAAAGAGAGAAAACTTGTTTCTGGTGTGATTTTCAATTCTAACTTAGCCCTCTATTTATAAGAAAATTTTGGTAGGTTTGACCTGCAACCTGATGGCTTTACCTGCTACTATTCCCACCTACCACATTTGAAATATAATTCAGCACATTTCTTCACCAACCACAAGTGGGGCCCACTAATTCTAGAATTTTCCACCAAAATGATAAACTCCGAAAATTCAACAATTTCTGAACCAGTCATCTTGTAAAATTCGTAATAAATCATACGTTCATTTTTAACGGTTCAAAATTTGTGGACATATACTCAACTTATATATGTATAACATATCCAAAAATTACCACGATCCAACGGTCGGATTAAAAATTATAACCCCCGCAAACTATCTCAAAAACCCTGATTTTTAATACCTCCATTCCGACAAAAATACTGACAAAAACCTCAACATTAACTCCTTCATTTTTAACCACAAAAATATATCCCTCATTTATATCCACATAAAATAAATATTTTCTTATCATATGAATCAATAATTAATTATTCACAAATAATATTACAGAATCACATTTATGACAACCAGGCCGTTCCCAGGAAAGAGGGGGCTTTCCAATAAGGATTTCTCCTTACTGGCGCGCAATTAGATGACCAAACCTCTCCTTAGACAGAACTTTCTAGACATTGCCAATAATGTTATCTAATAATATTATTCAAATAATATGAATTATTGATCTGATAAATGAAAATACTGTGCAGCAACAATTATTGAAACAACAATAATATAAAATATCAACGCAGCAATTATTGAATCAATAAAATAAAATATTGAATAATAACTACTGTAACAATTATTGAGTAGTGCCTTCTTACGTAAGAATCAATAATTGGTGCAATACCGTGTGCTACTGTATTTTAACCACCGGGTATTCCAACAGTATTAACGGTAACAACTACGCCATTATTTATAAACAACTTATACTTGTCGTTTTCTTCATCCAATCGCTTTCCGTTATGGGGCCCACACAAGGCTGCGTCGTCGTACGAATATTTCCCGACAGCAAGAATATTCCACGACCAACCGAATATTCACTGACCAAAAATAAATATTTTATAACCACTTGCTTATTTTGCAAAATTTGTACATTTCACCCATAACCAAAGTATTATATCAAATTAACCCCTTATTATTCACAATAATATTTAGAGAAAATTTGATTTTATTCATTAATAAGTTGGGGTCTTACACGATCGTTCCGAAGTTAAGCTAACTGAGCCGAACTCCTGACCCCGAAGACATGAACCGAACTCCTGAACCCAAAGTCAACCGACACCATTGCGCTGATCCATTAACTCATGGTCTTTCAGTGTCATCCATGTGCTATCCGACAGCTCAGCATCATAGGGCTCAGATCCTCCTACATCAATCTTGGTAAATTTTAAGTATGTTACTTTTCTTATTCTCAACTTATAATGAACTTAATTTATTAATTTAGTTAATTTATTAATTAAATTAAATAGGTTCATTGAGTTAGAATTATATTAGAAAGAAATTTAACAATGTGAGGAAAATTAATAGATAATTATAATTTTTTATGCCAATTAAAGCATTAAATACAATTCAACAACACACTAGAAATATAGGTTGTAAAATTTGTATTTTTTCCTAAAATAATGAAGTTATGTAAAAAGAAATTGATATTTTCACAATATTTTTTGATATTTTCACATGAAAAGTGTCGCTATAGATGTAAGCGACGGAAAAAACCGTCACTCTAGGATCTATATCAATACTTTTCATGTGGAAATATCAGTTTCTATTGTGGAAATATCAATTTCCTATGTGAAAGTATGATGGTTTTTGATGCAGGAGTATCTGAGCACGATGATGTTGAGTTGTCGGATGGCACATGGATGACACTAAAAGACCATAAGTTAATAGATCAGTGCAACGGTATCAGTTGACTTCGGGGTCGGGAGTTCAGCTCATGTCTTCGGAATCGGGAGTTCGGCTCAAATGACTTAACTTCGAAACGATTGGCTTCAGGACAGTTGTTCAGATTTGTAGCGAATTTGTTCGGGAATGGCATCATAACTTCAAGAAGATCATATTGACTTGATTATTATTATTATTATTATTATTATTATTATTATTATTATTATTATTATTATTATTATTTAATTCTTTTATGGTAATAGTGTTTTATTAGGTAGTAAATCTTTTATATTATTACGTAATTAATTAAGATATAATTATTAGAAGTTTATTATCATGTAGTAAATATTTTATATTGTTACATACTTAATTAAGATATAATTATTAGGATTTGTTACTTATTAAGACTTTGTTGTGATAGTTATTTGTTACCTATTAAGAGTTTATTTCCATAATTATAGGAATTTTGTTCTGTTTTGATAAAGAAATCTTATAACTATAAAACCTGACATATGCTTTTAATTTTAAAGGGTGTAGTTTTGTTTTGATAAATATAATTTACACATTAGAGATATTTTTCTGTACTTAGGGTAATTTTCTTCTTCTTTTGCCTATAAATTTCTTGTTATCCTAACCTGCGGGATAATCGCTATTATGTTCGACGTCAGTTTTACATGACATGGTTTTATTATGTCATTTGTTTTATAAATTATAAATTAAATTAATAGAAATAAAATAGACTACTTTTGATAAATTTTAATTATATTATTAGGAAAAGAAAGGAAACTATATTATTTGTTCTTTTGTCATTATTTAATAAATAGTAAGTGTTGGTCAATTGGATTTTTGATTTAGGGAGATAATGGTAATATTTAAAAATCTTATAAAAGCGAGATTGAACATTTGACATTCCTATATACGTTAGAGATCTCATCCATTTGAAAATTAGTATAAAAGTTGTTAATTCTATTTTTTTAATAGTCATTAGTTCTCCAAGAGTTTTCCACTTTTAAAAAATATATCATAAATTCATTTGTCCCTTGTATTAATTAAGATGTTTAAATAATAAAAGAGGTGATGCATATGTATTAAGAAAAATAATATACATGTCGATAAATATTTAATGAAGTTGGATTGCGACCAACGTAGAAGTATATACGATAAGGTAAAATAAATTAAAGTGAGATCCTTTTTTAATTCATATCTATCACATGTATGTACATAAGTTACAATCATAATTCGGCTGAAAATTTCTACAATGTATAACAGGACTCTATGTATTAATGATAGTTTGTTTTATTCGTTTGTTATTATTTTAACAAGTAATAAGTTTTGGTCATTTATTTCCCTTATTTGATAAATGACAATTTTTTCCCTCTTTTGTTAAATCTTGATTTTTTCACTTTTATGAGATTAATTTATTTTTGATTGATATGTTCAGATTATGATAAAATAAACTTCATACTAACAATTCCCCAATATTATCTTTTACAACTTCTCATTTGCGTATTTACTCATATTTGCAAATTCTTTTGATATTTATAAGCTTGTTGTTTTATAAGTAATTGTCATGTCCACTCAATTTTGACTATAATTGGGCCCACGCTAATTTGGTTTTCGTCACTAGTAATTTTTGTTATTAGGGAGTATAATTCATATAAAAATATCAAAAAGTCATGTGGAAATATCAATTTTTATTATGCACTTCATGTTACTGCAACAGAGACCACCTAATACCATTTTTGCTATTGTCCACATAGGTGATACCAGTGCCGCATCTAGGACTGGGCAACATACGGTTTTTCTGGTTTTTCGGACCGGACAGAACCGAACCGGCCGATTCGGTAAAAAAAAATCGGTCTGGTTTCAATACAAAAAAATCGGTATATTCCGATTTTTTGATATCAGTTTCGGTACAGCTTTTATATGGTTCGGTATTACCAAACCGGACCGGTAAATACCGGTTTTTTAATTTTTTTTATTATTAATAAATAATTAATAATAATTATTATAATAATAATAAAATAATGATTATAATAATAATAATAATAATAATAATAAAATAATAATTATTTTAATAAAAATAATAATTATATTAATTTTCGATAAAAATCGGTTCGGTATATCGGTCCAACCAGTTTCGGTATCGGTATCAAAATTTGGCCGATATTAGTTTAGGCCGATTTTTACCGGTTGCCCACCCCTAGCCGCATCATATCGTTTAAAACAACAATTGAGTTTATATATATTGGAAAAACTAATTCAAAATTTTGACATTTAAACGTTCTTATACGAATATTGATGTCATATTGTATATTATGACAAATTTGTATCGAATTACAATTGCGACATGACAATTTGATAAAATTATAAAATAATCCAACTTATTACAGTTGTTATTAATATTTATTCAAGTAATTGACAATTAAAGAATAATATATAATTTTTCTACTAATTTTGTAAAAATAAAGAAAAATAGAAAGTCTAATAAAAAAGAAAAAGTGGGATCCTCTTTTTTCCGAATCCACAACCCCGTTGGCTCCTCAATCACCAACAAAAATATCAAGAAGATAAGACTTGAAACCAGCCACCCAAATTCTATATCTGCTTGCATTATCAGAGTTGTGTGCTAAAAAAGAATCAAGAAAGATGAAGACTCTTTTACTAAAACCTCAGTTTTATTTCCCAACTCTCACTAACCCACAAACAAATATTTCATTTCTTATCCCAACTAGAATCTCCTCTAAGCATAAAAAGCACCCAACAAAAACCATAATCCTGCCAGCCAAAAAACCCAGTTTTACGGAAAAATCCCTCGTTTTATCAGAAATTATACCCAAATCCAAGAATCCCTCATCATCAAATGAAGAAATAGTAAATGGGTATTCTAGGAATTTGATATTGGGAGCTGTTTCTGTGGGATTTGTGCTGTTTCTCATGGGAAATGATGAGCAGAGCAGGGCCTTGGCTTTGGGACCAGAAGGGCCATTAATGGAGGAGTTTTGGGACAATATGAGGAGATATGGGCTTTATGTTTTGACTGTAAGTACTGGGGTTCTTTATGCTGTTTTTGAGCCTATTGTGGAGCTGTTGAAGAACCCAATTTCCGCAATTTTGATTTTAACAATAATTGGGGGCGGTGTTTTTATTGTTTCCCAAGTAGTTTCGGCCATGGTTGGTGTCTCTGAGTTCAGTTATGACTACAGCTACTAGCTAGACGTTACTACAAGTTAAGATTCATGTTTGTGTTGTATTTTTAATTTATTTGTGTTAATTTAACAAGTACTACAAGTTGTGTTCAATTCAATTGAATAGCAAATACATATTGTGTTCAATTCTATAGCAAGTGCATCGTGTACAACCATCGAAATACCAAACATGAAAGAGTACATCTGTATAGGTACCTACACAAGATATTTAGTTCTGGTGTTACGCGGGTAGAAAGAGTTCTCTGATAACCAAACATGTGAAAAATAATCAAAAATTTTAACAACATACAATTTCAGAAACAATATATATATTGATATGGTGATAATGTTTTCTTGTGTTATTTCATTCAATAATTAATTAAAATGTGATTATTCATGTGTACGAACATGGGCTCTGGACGTTTAGTGGAAGTGATGTCTTTTATTTCTACTAGTTTGATAACATGTGCATTGCACATGCTAGTTTGAATAATAAATTTAATAATTTGTTCGGATTCCATCAATAATATTCAGAAAACAATACAATTTGAAACAACAATCAGCACAATAGTTATAAGTTAAGAAGTAAAACAATGCATAATTCAATAATTAGTTTTACCGATAAGTGCCTTTGTCAATGTGCTCTAATTTCTCAAAGCAGTCCGCATTTAGAGACTCCATGCGGTGATTCTTCATGATTGAGCAGACCATAACCTGCATTTAGATTTTTATATATTAATGACGTCACTGGATCACTAACGGTTCGACCACTGGTTGGACCACTGACTCATTCACCCTGTACCTTTTTCGGTTTGATGACCGACCCGAGTCTAAAAATCTTAGAACGGTCAAAGATGTATTGGTTCAACAAGGATTAGCGAAGGCATTAGAAGGGAATTAGAAGAAACCAGCAAATATGATAAAAGAATAATGGGCAGAACTTGAAGCAAAGGTCGTGGCAAAAATCAGATTAAGTTTGGCGCCACATATCAAATATTAGGTTTTGACAGAAACCTCTCCGAAGGACTTATGGGAGAAACTTGAGAAAGTTTACAAGTCGAAGTCTTTGTCAAATCGATTATATTTGAAGAAGGAATTGTACCGATTTCGGATGGAAGAAGGTTCAAATTTGACTAATCATATTACTGAGTTTAATAGATTGGTGACCTAGCTAACTAGTATAGATGTGATGCTAGGCGAAGAAGATAAAGCCTTATTGCTTCATGTCTCTCTACCAAATTCATACTCAACTCTCCATACTTAGGGGTGGGCAAAAAAATTGGCTTTTTCGATTTTTGGACGAACCGGACCGGTTCGAACCAGCTGATTTGGGATAAATGTGAACCAGTTCAGTACCAGTATAGGGAACCAGTATATACCAGTTAAACGGTATTGGGTTCGGGACATGATTTCAATGGTTCGGTATAAATCGAACCGAACCAGTTATACCAGTTACTTAATACTTTATTAATTTAATTTACTAACTTACTCTCAGTCTTTCACTCTTTCACTTTCAGACTTATTCCAAACCAAATAGATCTAGTATTTTCTCTCGTTCTCTCCTCTCAACCTTTCTCTCCATCAACGATCGTAACGATCCTCTCAGGCTCTCTGCTCTCCCTCCGGGCTCCGGCCACCGGCCACCAATATATCTTCTCTCAAGCTCTCCCTCCGGCTTACGCCGCACCTTTGCCACCTAGTCCTACTGTCCCACTCCATATTCCAGATTTTTCTGAGGTAATTTTTCTAATCTATCTTCTCTTAGCCCTCAAGTTTTGATTTTTGTACTTATGTCTACTTATGTCGATTTAGTCAATATATTTCTAATCTGTTTTGTGATTTAGTAAGGATCTCTTTGATTTAGTAAGGATTCTTTGATTTAGTCAATATATTTCTGATCTGTCGAGTGTCGATTGTTATAAATATTAGTTATGTTCAGATTTTGGTGTAAGATGGTTACTGGCATTTTTTTTTGCATTATTTTCTTAAAACATATTATGCATTTCTGCTTCCTATATCTAATTGAAGAGGGTTTAGGCCTAACCAAAATAGATAAACCCTAGTTAAAGAACAGTCTAAATGAATTTATTAAAAACTAGCTAATTAGTGAATTTAGAGTGTGAAACAAACAATGGGTTGTTTAGCTATGAGAACTAGAAAGGAATAACGGAGTAGATTTTTTCTGTTTGTTTGTAAGGAAAGGAAACAGAGTCGAAAATAGTAAACAAATGTGATTTCTGTGTTGAATATTTACATATATGCAAGTTCTATTAATTGATTTCGGTTAATTGTTTGAAGGGATTATTGATTGTATTCTTTCATCACTTATATATATATATATATATATATATATATATATATATATATATATACACTACTAGAAAATCGACCTATAGCTATGGTCGCCGACCGTCGCTATAGGCCTAAAAGACCGTCACTATAGGATTTAGCGACGGTCGCCGACCGTCGCCATAGAAGCTGTCGGTAAACGCTATAGCGACGGTTTTTATGCCTATAGCGACGGTCGGCGACCGTCGCTATAGACTTTTTAGATTTCAAAAAAAAATTTAATTAATAATGCACATTTATTCAACAAACACGAGTACAATATAAAGTAAAACATAAAAAATATTATATACATCATTTAAAATCATTCACATTACAACTCAAGACTTAACAATTGCTTAATCAAATTTAGAGCAAATTTATTGTCACAAATTTGGCCTCATGGAGACTCCACTGGCTGTTACACGTTCTGTTCTGAGATTACAGCAGAGTTGGTTAGAATCTTCTGTCCAAAAAATGAGAAAAAGAAGGCTGAAAGAAGGCTGCATCACAAATAGCATAAGATAAGAAGATACTGCAACTTTGACTGTCACAAAAGAAATCAACCAACTTCAATATAAAATATAAACCACTAAACATAAATGGTGTTTGAGTATGAAGATAATGGTGAAAACATTAGCAACTCTACAGGCATGTGCATGGAAAAGCTTTGAACAATTACACTTCTTTAAGAAGGAAAAAGACACCAAGGAAAAAGACACCAACTCTCCATATGAGTTTTCTGCAGTGTTATTGGAAAATGCCCACAAAATCAAGACAAAGATACAAAACCCCATCCTCAGCCTGGGGCAGAAAACATATAAATCAGCAAACTAATTAGCATAAAAAAGAAAGCTCAACAAACACATGGCCTAATTCTACTTCCACATGCATTTACTAGTAGTATATCAGCTAATTTGACATGTATAGCGTACCAAAGGAAAGAAATCAACAGAAGCAGAGATAACAACAAAAGACGTATCAAAAAATAATACAACTAAAGTTGAAAGATTTATGTTTAAAACATAACTAAAAATCATACTTAATTCTGGTGGTTCAATCATGCTTCAGTTAATATTATCCACAAAATCTTTCCAAACTAATCCGTTCCAATTTTCAAACACAAATCTTTCCAAACTAATCCGTCCCAATTTTTAGAACCCCAGTACCGGCAGACCTGAAAATGAAAGCACCCTAAAATTATGAACTAGTTTGCAGGCACAAATTTAAAGCACAAGTATAGTGATGAGATTAGATGGGGACAGAACCTTGCATATAAATGAATGTTGCTACTAGTACCATGTACTTTATCTCTCTTATGTAGAGGAATTCATTTAGAAGGAATCTAAAACAAATTGCATTTTGGTACACAATGAATGATGATAAAAATGCAATAATTTTTAGTTGGTCAAAAGTGCCATCTTTATGTTAGTATGTGTTAGTATGTGTGCCAGCTTTATGTTAGTATGTGTGTTTGGGCTTATGACATTTGCAGGTAGCTCCCCATTCAAGTTGTTGTTTCCAAGAAATCTAACATGCATATTTTTCAAATATCACACAATAGAAGGTATAGGTTTAGATTTTAAGAGAATATCTAACTATAAAAACTTATAGAAAGATACCCATGAAAAGTGATTATAATAATGCAAAACATAAGTAACTTACAAGTATTGCAATGACGGGAAGTCTTGGAACGATTCTGGTACTTGGCCTGTCAACTTGTTGAAGCTCAAGTCCCTTTCATGGTTATCAAATTAATACAGAAGCTGAATTAATGAGGATTAGTTGAAACATGATATATATATATATATATAATTAACCAAAAAAGTAAAAGGTCATGGTAATGGCATGAATAGACAATCAATAATATATTCTTACAAGAATTTCAAGTTAGAAAATGAGCTCAGTTGTTTTGAAAGTTGTTCAACCAAACCACAGATTCTTAACAATCTACAAGAAATAGGAGGAGATTCAAAGATTAATGTTAATACACAGAAACCTGGAACAAGTACTTGTACGAATCCTTACAATATGTACAGACTTGTAAAGTTTCCCAAGAAGTCAAGAGAGGAATCACCCATGCTAAGATCACCAATTCTTCTACATAAATTAAAAACAAGGAAAATCAATGATTGAGAGAAACTACAGCTCTTAAATTATAAAACTGACTCATATATATTTTGAAGTTTTGAGAAATTAAAGCATGCACATCCTTACAGGTCTTCCAGTTTGGTTAGATCACCATAACTGTGCGAAATTAGACCTTCAAGATTGTTTCCTTGCAGTATCCCGTTATAGATTAAAACTTGTTGGGGGAATCACTATAATTTACTAGGTCAATATTTAAAAAGGATTAAAAACCTCTCAATCCTAAAATATTCAAATACATACAGGTTCTTGAGATTCGTGAGAGTTCTAATTCAGGAAACTTTCCGGTAAAAAGATTATCAGATGCCCACCTGAAGCAAAAAAAAAAACTGTGTCAAATTACCTAACATAAAGAGGTCATCATTCATCAGCTATTTGAAGGAAAGTTGTAAGGAGGTACAAAGTGTGGAGGAGTTTCAAATTTGATACTTGTTGTGGAATTGGTCCACTCACTCCACTGCTATCGATATACCTGAACCCATCCATCACAAAATCATTATTATTCAGAATTTATGGTTAAAATTACTTGCTAAAAATTAGTGCAAAAGAGCATATAAATCAAAATCAAACAAACACACTTGCAATACACGATTGTACTTAAAGAGTACTTACAGCTGCTCTAAGGCGGTTAACTTCCCGAGCTCGGTGGGTAAGGATCCATGGAAATTGTTTGAGCTAAAACTTCTGTATAAATTCAAAGGACCAGGAGTCAACAATATAATAATAATAATATGAAGCATAACCGAAGCACATCTAGTCACCTAATACTACCGAAGCACCTCTAGTCGCCCGCGTCAGTTCGATCGACCGAGATGGTGAGAGCAGAGATTCGCGACTGAGATGGTGAGAGAGGAGATTCGATCGACTGAGATGGGGAGACGGATCAACTGAGATGGTGAGATTCGATCGACTGGACTGAAAGGGTTAGAGATGAGACAATCGACTGGAAGGGTTAGAGATGAGACAAGCTCAGGATTTGTACGCGCCAAGCTAAAGACCCGGTAATGACCCATCCCAAAAAAAACTCCCTACACCAACGGTCAGATATTGACCGTTGCTAAATACTCCTATAGCGACGCTTCCGCCCCAACCGTCGCTATAGCCCGTCGTTATAGGCTGATTTTCTAGTAGTGATATATCCCTACAATCGCAAAAACATGATACAATTGATCATATTCTATGTTGATGAACAATATATTCTTTGCTGATAGACAATTCATTTAGACTGTATTTTTTGACCTACCAGTCTGTATAATGTTTAAATGGATTAACTCTTTGTTAGCATTAGATCTTTCCTGGTAACTAACATCTCTCAAAAATTAAATTAAATTTCTTTAATCTATATAAAACTATGGTACTAGAAAGATGTAGAACCTGTGGTTGATTTGATCAAATGATATAAGATAAATCAGGTGCCAGACCTGCTCTTTGATTATTTATTAGTAAGTTTAAAAACAACATAGAATAGATTGTTAATGATACAGTTGATTACAGTCATTGTTTGATTTTGTTCAGGTTTGGCATGATACAGTTGATTTTGTGATGAAAAAGATTATTTATCAAGTCCAAAAGCAACATCGTGAAACTATTTTTTCACAAAATGATTTCAAGAAATAAAGTCTCAAATAATGATTTTATAGTGACTTTAATATAAGTAACAACTAGCATGAGTAGTATAAAATCATCCATTTGATCCCTACAGTCACTGTTTGCCTTTAAAGTATTTGATTTGACTATTATTTTTGTGTTTTGTTAGGTGTTTAATCCTTAATTAAAGTATCCATTTATATGTTTTCCATTTATTTCATTAATTCCATGTATATAGTTCATAGCTGTCATACTTTGTCATACTTTGTTGGGTGTTTACTCCTTAATTTGTTTATGTTATTATGTGCAGTTTGATGAAAAATATGGATAATAATATACCAATATCATCTGATACAAATCCAATCCAAGTCCCAACACTACTAGAATTTTAAGCTACAGCGACCACATTTACCGACGGTTGGGACGGAACCCTCGCTATTAGGGTCTAGTGCGAGGATCATTGTATGGCCGTAGGAATAGATCACCCATCTTTCCCAAAAACATTTTACGGACTTATTTCCCCTAAAATCAGTATATTCTCGACCTACTTTTTCTTTCATCTCAAATAACTTCTCCATCTCCATTCTCCACCTTAAACATCTCTTTCTAAGTGAGAAAGAAAGGTGTGCCTTGCTCCTGCTCCTCCTCGCCGACTTCGTTTTACAGCTCCGACAATGGATATAATACCAGATCCATGACTCCAAATAGGACTCGAAGCGATTCGACGTATTCAAAAGGATATGGTGGTCGTACACCAGTTAATTTTCCTTTGTCAGCCACGAATTTTCGGTCGCTAGGTATTAATTTTAGATTTGATTGAATTAGTTTAAGATCTATTGACTTTTTTTCGGTTTGGTGGTTCAGGATCAGCTCTTGGGCTCGCATGGTGTCTGCACCAACGATTAAGCATCGGACTATTCTCGATTTTGAGACATCGGTGTTTAAGAAAGAGAAAATTTCGCTGGCAGGTCATGATGAGGTATTTTCCCCCCTTCTGCACTCGGTATTGATGTACATATAAATCTTCCTTACACGCTGTCTGTTTTTGTGATTTGTAGTATATTGTGAGGGGAGGAAGAGATTTGTATTGGTCGGGGATCTCAGGTACTAATGATCTATATGCTTCATACTAAAAGTATAATGTTTTGATAATGACTTCCATGTTTAAAAGTGAAATCCTTCTTTTTGTTTCATCATTTTATCTGTTTAAATTATTTATCATGTTCTCTGGATTGTTATTGGTGGCCATTTATTTCTTCTATGCCATGTTTACTTTGTATTCACAGCTACAAATGTTTACTAACAATACTCTTAACTATAAAGTTAGGGGATAGTCTTTAATTAATGGCATCAAGGGTTTAACTTTTTATGATTTTCATTTACAGGTCATGATGCGATTATTATGTATGTATGTATGTAAAAGAAAGCCCACTAAGTGATTTTTTTAATGTAAGTACCTCATGGTTACAATTAGCTTCACCATATATATGCATATTTTTTGTTTATTGAGATGGAGAAATTTTACTCACACAACAAATGTTTAGCTGAAATGCCTAAGTTGAAGTTGTGGCTCTTTCTAGTTATGAAGAGAAGGAAGAACAATTTAAAGAGCAGGTATTCTTTAGACATGTTTGATTTTGTGTCAGTGACATTTTGGCAGCATTGGATAACGATCTTTATTTGTACTTTGTAGAATACAAGATGTACTTACCATGTTACTTGTTTTAGTGGAAGAGAATGTAAAAGAAATTGCAGTATAGCTAAAATTATCATGTTTATGATGTTTCATTATCAGCTAGGTTATTTAGTGATAATATTGTCTGTACCCGTGGACACCTTTTGAGTATTCTTTACCTGTCCAAAAGAAATGAAGAGGTTATATTATTCCACCTGTTAGCAGAAACCATAAAACTAAGTTGTTTCCTGGTAACAGTAATGAAAAGGTTATATTACCCCACCTGTTCTTGATTAAAGTGACCGTCTTTTGTAGATGTCTACTCCTTAAAAGATGGTATGATCTGTAGACTATATTCCACCCAATTTTTGTTTAAATACATATCTTAATTGTATTGGCTACACTGCTCATCTAGTAAAGTAGAGTTGTCACATTAATATAGCTATTAGATGTGTGAATTCATTTTTAAAGAATAGTTCCTTTTGTTAATGTAGAATTTGTGATTTCTCTCATTAACTGAGCATAGACTTAACTTTATATGTTGCTAATGTTTCTTATTTATAACACGCTATACAGTAGATATTTGTTAGTAATCCCATTATCATATCCTCAACAGGAAGGTACGCCATACAATTGTGCATGAATACTTAAATGCTTCCTAAATCTGTTAGTTTCTTTCTCAATTCATTATCATGGAACATAAGTTTATGTGTATTTTTTTGCTAATTTATGCATTGGAACTTTTTGCAAGTTCATCTTTTGAATGTTGGTTGAGAACAGTCTCATTTTCACTTAGTCATGTAAACTTAGCATTCGGAATTGAATATGCTTTAGCGACGGCAAATTCTTTAATATTATGGTGATTATAGAGAAAGAGTCGGCAGACAGACAGTAGTGATGTTTTTCATAGCTTCATGGTTGATTGTTAGTCTTAATTTCAATGTACAACGCAACTGGGCTAAGACTGGTTAGTAGATATATATAATCCTATAAATATGCTGAGAACCTCAACTCATGTGGAAAGTCTCTCTATTGCTGGTAGTCTTTATCTCTCATTTGTCTTATTGTCTTGCACTTCTGCCACATGCGCACAACCATACATGCACTGCTTACATAGGTATTCGATGTAGCAATATTACAATGTGGCCGATAAAATAATATTTTTGACGAGTGTTGCTATAATGTTTTATTTTCCTTGTGATGTTCATAGTTATTAATGCATTTCTTCTCCTACCTTTTGTCTTATAATGTCCCTGGACTTTATCACCTGCTGCTTTCAGAACCTATGTTATAAAAGATGCCTCTTGAGTTAGTTCGTTCAATTATTTATTAGTTTGAATACTACAAATGAATATAATTGTAAATTTAGAGAGAAATGTGTAAATAATATATGTAGTAAGCCAGATACCATAACTAGCAAATTCTATATGTCAGTTATAAGAAAATACTCGTATATTTGATATATAACATGTCTTACCAGTTTACAATATCATGGCTGCTTACTGTTATTTTTTTCTGACTTATTGAATCACTCTGTTTTAATTGTTGCATATGTTTCTTTTCTGATGGTTACTTCTGTCCTACCCTTCACATTTCAGATGGAAAAATCAGAGAAATTTTCCCTACATTCTACTTCATATTCATCTCAAAGGTTGCATATAAATGTAAGTTCAGCAACTAAAAATTGTGGAACATCTCATGCTGTTCGAATGTTTTCTTCAAAAAAACCACGTCAACCTCCAGCTTCTTCCGGAGGCTTCCAACCCTCTTCACGCTTGGGTCATGTCTCAACAACAAACTTAACACCTTTACTATATCAGTTTCCCACCAGCGAAGTAAGACCTTTGGTTTCCAGTGGACTGCCTAGAAGTGATCTTGGAAGGGATTCTTGTTCATTAGCATTTCCTAGAGCAGAGAGACATCATTTTAGATTAGAGCAGAGAGACATCATTTTAGAGAGACATCATTAACGAGGTGGACAATATACTTGTTTGTGATGCTTGTAATGTTGTAATGTGAATGATTTTAAATGATGTAGATACTATTTTTTATATTTTATTTTATATTGTATTTGTGTTTGTTGAATAAATGTGCATTATTAATTATTTTTTTTAATATGAAAAGGCTATAGCGACGGTCATCGACCGTAGCTATAGTGTTCTATAAAACACATCCCTATAGCGACGGTCACCGAGCGTCGCTATAGACATCTATAGCTACGGTCATGACCGTAGCAATAACTCTCAGTGACTGTTAGTAAAGAGCAAATACACGATTTTGTCATGACCTATAGCTAGGGTCGGTGACCGTCGCTATAGGCCAAAAGACCGTCGCTATAGGCTTTACCGACGGGTTCTATGGCGACGGTCGGCGACCGTCTCTAAAACTTTTAGCGACGGTCTTTTGGCCTATAGCGACGGTCGGCGACCGTCGCTATAGGATGATTTTCTAGTAGTGCAAGTAATGAAGGAGACAATGGGGAAGGTGAGACACGTGAAACACAAAAGTAAAATGAAGTTGAAGAGATCGAGCAAATAATCGGTAAGACTCGTTGTGACACCCCCAAATCTGGTACTTCCATTTCCACAGGATTTGGTGTTCACGATACAAATATCATCTTTCTATCTACCCATAAAAATGCAACCATGCATTAAATAGAAATAAAATCTTTCTCTTAAAGGTTACGACATCTGAATAATAATACAATCCCAGGTTAAACTAACCTTAAACATCTGTGCGGAATTATAAATAAATAAGTCTTAAACAACATCTTTAACTTAAGTCTTAAACAAATACATCATATAAAATAACAAGTCATATCAAATAACAAGTCTCCATCATTTGCTAACTTTGCTCTTGCCCTTACTAGTGGAAGGTTCGTCAGCTCTTTCGTTCTTAACTGCAATGTTATTATTAAGCAAGAGTGAGCACAAATGCCCACAAGTATAATAATGAAACAACAGTATAATAACATGCGAATAATCAAAGACATCTGAATAAAGCTCAACTTTTGAATCAAGAATAAATAACAAGAATCAAAAGAATTCTGAGGGTCATAAGACCTTGAACTATGCCCTAGGTTAACAAGGGTTATACTTGAAACCTTTAACAGTCATAAGACTATGGACCTTCTTCTCGTAGTTAGGGGGATCAGCCCTTAGTACCATACTGTGCACAATATCATAACGCTAAAGCGTAAATAATCCCCTATACAGGGTTGTTCATCTCAGTTTGACGTTCGAGTCCGCACCAAAGGAAGTTTGGTTTGGATAATTCATCAAGGGTTCTGAATTTTAGAACGCTCATCAACTAAGGACTAGTTGAATCATTAAGGTTTCACTAGTCTAATAAGGTTCAACAATAATTGATATTCGATTTGAATAATAATCTCAAAAGTATACAATAGGACAATTATTGTATAACTGAATCATGCTTTGAAAAGATAATCAATCTTTAATATAACATTTGAACTTGAATGATAGTAATGATAATAAACTTGAACAATAATGATAAATAGGGTTAGGAAACTTGCTCAAATTTAAGAGTTTAAGTGTAGGAAACTTGCCTCATGCGTAGATTACACTTTAACTAAACTCGTTCTTTGAATTAAATCCTACATACCATTCACATACACAATACCAGTTAATTATAACTTAATTAATCATCATAAACTCTTTCTTTTTGTCTAATTTAATTATTGACTATACTTAATCAATTTATCACATTAACTGTCACATAATATCACTTCATAAATAATCAAGCTAATTATGTATTCAATAATTCAATTCACATGTAATTATGTTATTTACATGTTACACAACTATGTCATCATTTCATTATATTTCTAACATGTCTACATGTTCATTACATTAAGTTATTAACACATTGCTAGACTTGTCATAAAAAAAATACATTTCTGGACATTCTGCTAAGTGGCGCTGCGGTGCCACTTTTGTACTGAGTATTGGCGCTGCGGCCTGGTACTTGGTGTTGCGGCGCGGTGGCGCTGTGGCGCGAGAAATGAACTGGGAGTTGGCGCCGCGGCGCGATACCCCAGACTTTGAGTTTCCATTTCGTGAAGAACACAGAATTTAGCAAAATCAACACATTTTTAACACTAATTTCACCAAATTACACATACCCATATGTTATAATTTATACATAAACATAACCCAACCTTTGTAAAGTGATTTTAACCATTTAAAACACCCAATAACAGAATTAAATCATGTAAAATTTGACTGTTCTTGATGTTCTTGAAGTTAATGAACAAAATCATAAATTTAACACTACGAATTCGTTATAACACCGAATCCGTTCGTTTAAGGCTTGGTCTCTTCGTATCAACATGCATAATAATATAGGAGCGTAAAATTTAGGGATAATATATGATCACTACATAAAATATCACGTATAAGGCCATAAGGCCAAAACCCATACTCTGTAATTTTGTAGAAATCATATACGACATGTTTTCATGAATTTGATGTTATGGTTTACAACATATACATAATTAAACACAATTTGATATAACATAACACATATCTAACCCATAAACATTACTCCTAAACCAATTACAGAGTTTCACAGAAGACTTAAGCCATACTCATGGAAATTTTAAAAGACGTAAATATAACAATTGGGTTGAGGAGATTACCCAAGCGTAGATAAAGTAATAGGAGATGAATTAAAGCCTTCCTCAAAAATTCTTACACACCAAGCAAACTCACTCAACAATTTCTCCAACTTTCTCTCTGTGATGTTTTTATCAGACTTAGAAGAATAATAGAAAAGAAGGAGCATACGCATAATATAGCCAAGAACAGACGCGCATCATGGTCAGTTGCCTATCATGGGTTAACTGGCCATAACTCCCTCTAAGGCCACGTTTGGCTAGATTAATATTTACAAAACTCATTAATTTAATAAAACTTTATCATATCGTTTAATTAATGTCACACCCAATTCAAATATCTTATTTAATTTAATATAAAATAAATATAATAATCTATCATAAATTCACATAATCATATAATTAATTTTCTCATTAATAAATAATGTCAATTTATTAAATTTCTAATTAATAATTAAATTAATTAAATAACATCATGCTTAATTAAATATTTCATTTAATTCAATAAGCTCACATAATCACATACTTGAATAATAAAAATTCTCTACATTAATTTAATAATTGCAACACATATAATTAAATTAATCTACCACAATTGCATCAATTAATTATTAAATCTAATAATTAAATCATCGAAAATATTTATTTAATTCAATAAATATTAAAATTAATTACAAAATTCTCGTTCGTCACACTCGTGCTACTATATGGGAACATTATATAAGATTTAAGTAAAATGATGAAATAAAGGTAAAGTGCAAATATTGTGGTCAAGTTTTAAAAGTCGACTCGGGAAAGAATGGGACAAGTGGTTTAAAAATCATAATGTAAGATGTAAATTGTACCCTCCTAATATTCAATTAAAAGAAAGACAACAATCACTATTAAAATTTCCACAATCAAGTATTAATGAAGGGGGTCAAGAGTTGGAAAGGGAACCAACCAGTAGTGTTTGTTTATGGAAATTTGTTCAAGTGTTAATTAGGAGGGCAATTTCGTTTATGATCATTGTAGATGAACTTCCTTTTAGCCATGTGGAGAATGTGGACTTTAAGTACTTGATGTCGGTTGCGTGTCCAAAATTTAATGTGCCTTCACGTAGGGCCACAACTAGAGATTCTTTGAAGCACTTTTTAAAGGAGAAATTGAAATTAAAAGCTTACTTCAAGAGTACATCATAAAGGGTTTCTCTTACTACCGATACATGGACTTCCATACAATGAGTTAATTACATGGTGTTAACTACTCATTATGTTCATGATAAGTGGAATTTGTAAAAGAAAATTATTAGCTTTGTCCCAATTACTAGTCATAAAGGGGAAGACATAGGTATGTCGGTTGAAAATTGTTTGAAGGAATGGGGAATTGATAAAATTTCACAATCACAGTTGATAATGCTAGTTTCAATGATGTTGCAATTTCCTATTTAAAAAATCAATTGAAAGTTTGGGGTCATAGCATTTGTGACAATAAATTTCTCCATGTGAAGTGTGTTGCTTATATAGTTAATTTGGTTGTATGTGATGGGTTGAAAGATGCGACTACTTCGATATCTCGTGTTCGATCTTCGGCTAGGTGACAATCTCTTAGGATTAACAAATTCAAAGAATGTGTTGAAATTGAGAAAATTGAAAAAAATACTTCGTTAATCCTAGATGTGTCCACTAGATGTAACTTTACTTATTTTATGTTGAATGTGGCCATAGATTTTGAACGTACTTTTAATAGGCTTGCAAGCAAACACCCTTTATTCAAATTGGAAACGGAATCGAGTAATGGATGGCCTACAGTAGAAAATTGGGGAGTTGTGAGAAAATTGGTGGTATTCTTGAAGTATTTCTTTGACATTACGGTGAAGGTTTTGGGTACATTTTATGTGACATCAAATACTTTTTTCATGAATTTCTTGATCTTGATAATTCTTTAAATGAATTGTTATATGATGAGAATGACATTGACATGAGAGAAATAGCGTCGAGGATGAGAGTAAAATTAGATAAATATCGGGAGAATGTTGAGAAGATGAATAAATTATTGTACATTACGGTTCTTCTAGATCCTAGACATATATTTGTATTTGTGAAATTTGCTTTCAATTCAATGTATGGGAGTGGGACTGAAATGCCAAAAAAAATTGATAAAATCGGTATGTGATGCCATTGAGGAATTGTTTAAATGTTGTAGTCTCAAATATGCATCCCAAAGTTCACAATCATCCCAAAGTGCACAATCTAATGTGTCTAGTGAAAGTTTTTATGTGTATGGTCGAGAAAGGACAACGAGAAAGATGATGAAAAAAATTGTAGAACACGTTGCGGATGTTCAAGAAGGGGATAATATTGAATTATATAAGTATTTGAGTAAGAATGTTGATCAAACGAATTCAAAATATAATATTTTAGGTTGGTGAAAAAATAACTCTCCTAGATTTCCCATTCTCTCTCAAATGGCTAAGGATGTATTGGCAGTTCCAATATCAACCGTTGCTTCCGAGTCAACATTTAGCACCGGTGGCCATGTACTTGATTCATTTAGGAGTTCTTTAACTCCTAGAATGGTACAAGCTCTTATTTGTGCTCAAGATTGGCTTCGTTCAAGCAAACAACCAATGTCCGTGGAGGAGAACTTAGATTCACTTGAAACAATTGAGAAAGGTAATCCATCATTTTAAATTATATAGTTTTCATTTATAATGTTTATATGTTAATGATTTTCTTTAACTATTTTTATTTTCTTTTGATCTTCTTAGAATTTGCGAAAGTTTTGGATATGGATGGTGGAATTTAATGTAAATTTGGCACTTAGCAGTTTTTAGATCAGATGGATAACAGGGTTTTTTTTGCATCTGATTATTTTGCATTGTTTGCAATTTATTGTTTAAACATTTGAGATTTTATGAGGCTTTGTTATAATGGATGATGTTTAAATTAATTTTTAAATTTTGGAATGTTTTATATAGAATCTGGAATGGGATGAGGAGTAACTTTTTATGAAAAAAGGGCTTATTTGAACCTAAATGATTGAGGCTATGATGTAAATTACTCTTGAAAGGGAATTGATTATTGTTCATTGCAGTTTGAATTTGTCATAAATACTTATCTTTATAATATTGGTGGAAGTGGTTGCATATTATTGTTCTTAATTTGGCTGGTAATGTATCAAATGGATTGTGTCTAATGAGATGAAATTGCATGGTTGCTATAATTAGAATTGTGTATCTTATATGTTTCTCTCTTTTGGTGTAAAGAAAACTAATGGCAATGGATATCACCCATGTTCATGTATACTCAAGTTTTTAATTTCATCAACCATTCGTGTATATATACATAAACTCTGTTGGGCTTTGTTGTTGCTTTAGGATTGCTGTTGGGCTACTGCTAGCTATTGCCTGCTGGTCTGCTGCTATTATGCTAGTATGTTACTCTGCTGGTCTGCTGCTGCTAGTTTGGACTGCTAGTTTGTTACTATATTATGAAGTTGGGTTGCTGTTGTTGCTATTTGTTATTATGTTATCTTGACAGTTGGCACTCTTTCTTTTATGTCAAGTTTTAATTTTGGATTGTAATTGTGTAAGGAAAACATGGACTTGTGGTACTCATTTTGGATTGAATGTGCTTGGAAGTTGGATTGTGTAAGGAAAACAACAATCATCCTTAGTATACAACAAAGAAACGTATTGAAGAAGCTAAGGAAAGTACTATGGGTCAGCAGAAAACACCTTTTCAGGTGTTAGGTGAGATAGCAGTCTGCTGTGTCAGTGGGCCAGACTGCTAATCAGAAGATGTACAGAAAAGTCTCCATCAAAGCTCAAAAATGTCAAAAGCATTTAATGCTTCAACGAATGTCTTCAACGGATACATTTCAAAGACTTCATATATGCAAAACATCAACAAATGATGCAACTAAGCAAGCATTGAACAAAAACGCTGAAGAACACTCAACGCTCAACTCTACGATCTAGAAAGAGAAAGTTTGCTCAGCTACTCAGTTCTTTCGAACAAGAACTTAACGGCAACTGAGTAGCACCATTCAAGAACTAATCAACTACTATCAAGTGAAGTAAGAAGTTCCAAGTCAGAAGGACTTAAAGAGTTCTAAGTGAACTTTGGAGAACCAAGTTTGCTGGACTTGAAGAGTTCAAAAGTGAACTGAGAAGTACCAAGACTGCTGGTCTTGAAGGAATCTGTGAGATTCAGAAAGTGTAAAAAATATCCTTAGTAGATTTCCTACTCGAGGAGTAGAAGAGTGGACTAGGAGCTTTAAGTGCTCTGAACCACTTAAAATTGACGTGTATCTTACATTCTTGCTATAACTGCTATAACTGTCATAACTACTTTACTCCTATTAATTCATTATATCTTGAAAGGAAAACGAACAAATCTTAATTCCGCTGTGCTTAAATCATTATCAAAACTAACAAGTATTTTGAAAAAAAAAAGAATTTAAAATATCTATTCAACCCTCCCCCCTTCTAGATAACTATTGTGCTTCTGGGAACTAACATTATTAAATCAATAAATGAGACGGCACAATTATTCATATTATTATTTGTATTATTCACAATATCTAGAAAATTCTGTCGAGGAAAGGGGTTTGGACATCTAATTGCTCGTCCATAAGGAGAAGTACTTATCGGAAAGCCTCCTCTTTCCTGGAAATGATCTGGTTGTCAATATTGTGAGTATAATAATATTAATAAATGTGGCACAATTGAAAAGATATGAATAATTAATGAATAAATTTGTATTGTTTTATTTGGTTTTGAATAATATGGAATTCTTTTACAAGGAGTAACGCCTCATTTACCAAAACTTTCAAGAGGCCTGTTTTTATTTTTGGCAGATGAATTTTCCATTCACAAAGGGGTAAATTTTGATTGTCTAATCTTTTTTTCTTTTTATATTGGTATTCCCTTCAATGAGGGGTAGCCTCTGATTGGCTAATCCATTCCATTTGCCAGTTACCTTTAAAAGAGAGTGCTCTCTCATTGGTCCATATCTCCCAAACTCCAATTACCTCCTCAGGAGGGCACTCTCTGATTGGTTATTCAAATAGAATGCTGATAAATTACGCCCGAAATTTTTCCTGTACAGTCCGTGATTATTTTCTTAAATAGTATCCTTACATTCTCCTATAAATAGGATGCTTATTTTAGAAATAAAAATTACTCCAGAATCAGAGAATTCTTCTTCTATAATATTGAGCGTATTTCTTTTGAGTTAAGGAAGCTTTGAGTGTAGGAAACAGTACAAGTTTTCTTCAAGAATATCTCCGCTATATCAATCGAAATTACTCTCCTACTAAGGTAAAGGATATTATTTTGTTCAGTATTCGTAAGAAATAATATTTTCTTATATACTCTATAGTATATAAGTACTATTATTTCGTTTCATATTCCTAATTCTACACTCATTTTGATAAGTATTACTTCTATACTCCTTGAAATTAGTAGAATATCCTTGAAATTAGTAGAATATCCTTGAAATTTGCGCTTCATCTAGTATCGTTCCACTGGAATATTTTTCTAGACATTCTTGTTAAATTTTAATCTTTTCATGCCGGAGTACTATTCATGGGTATTATTCATACATACGGCACTATTCATACATACGGTATTATTCATACATACTATTCACGGGGTACTATTCACTCGGGTACTATTCACCCAGGATAATATTCACGACAAAAATTAATTTCTTTTATGTCCAAATTATTTTTGATATGTAAGACCCCAACTTTTATAAATAAAGAAGAATTTTTTATAAATATCATTTTTGAATATTATGGAGTTAATTTGATATAATGTTATAGTTGTGGGTAATATTTATAAATTTTGCAAAGTACGCAAGTTGTTATATAATATTCGATTGGTCGGGGAATATTCGTTTTAACAGGGAATATTCGTACAACGACACAATCATTGGTGGACCCCACAACGGAATTATTGTCGGATTGAGAAAACGACAAAAATATTTTATTAAAAATAACGGCGAAAATTTTACCATTGTTACTGTTGAACTACTCGGTAGTAAAAGTACAGTAATACGTGTGGTTGCATAGTAGCACACAGTATTGATTATTAATGCTTATGTGAGAAGTCACTCAGTTTGATTCAATTATTGTCAGTTAATAATATGAATTATTTAGCGATAATGACGTTTTGTTTTATTCGTATTATTAACGTAATAAAACAGAAACATCTTTTTATATAAAACAGAATACTTTATTAAAGTTATTCTATAAATAGAATATATTATATTTTATTTAAAAGATTTTTCTTTAAATATGGACCGTCAGATTAAAGTAATCAATCTGGACCGTTCATGGATTAGTTACTATGCATTCTATTTTTCTATAAATAGCAGCTCATTCCTTCATTATTTCTTACGAATTCACTGAACTCTAGAGAGAGAAACTATAGAGAGAAACTATAGAGAGAGAGAAGAAGAGTATTCTGCTACTTAACTACTTCCTTATTTCAGCTCGTCTTTAAAACGGTAAGGGGTGTTATTCTTTCTTATTCATGAAGAGAACTGTTGTTATTCTATTTCTTATTATTCTGTTGGAATAACCTGTATACGCGGATCTACCCTATACTTGGTGACATTCTTCTATTATTCTGTTGGAACATCCTGTCTGTGTGTTTTACACCGGACCTGATTCCGTTTTTATTATTATTCTGTTGGAACATCCTGTCTGTGTGTTTTACACCGGACCTGGTTCCATTTTTATTATTATTCTGTTGGAACATCCTGTCTGTGTGTTTTACACCGGACCTGGTTCCGTCTTGTTATTATTCTGTCGGAATATCCTGTCTGTGTGTTTACGCCGGACCTGGTTCCATTATTTATTATTCTGTCAGAATATCCTGTCTGTGCGTTTACGCCGGACCTGGTTCCATTATTTATTATTCTGTCGGAATATCCTGTCTGTGCGTTTACGCCGGACCTGGTTCCATTATTATTATTCTGTTAAGAATAACCTGTCTGTGCGGTCTATCGCATGCATGGTGATTTCTTTTGTTATTCCATTCTTTATTATACTCAGTTGGTTAAGTTTTGACTTCTATACTCCATGAAATTAGTGGAATATCCTTGATATTTGCGCTTCATCTAGTATCTATTCATGAAAATATTCTCCTGATCATTCTTGAATTTTACTCCACAATGCAGTATCATGTTGACAATTTGGACGTTGTTAATTCTTGGATAAATTAATTCTTGAACTTGTTTTATTGAATTCTTATATCATTGTCATCATCCTCATGTTTATAAAATGTTGAAAGTCATCTGTGGCCTGTAGTGCATAGATGGACTTGGTATGATTATGACCAGGGATTATTCGGTATAATCATGACCGTAATGTTACAAATGATGTGGTAAAAGTCCTCATTGGCCGTAGTGCATTGATGGACAGTTGTTGGCATGATCATGACCATTAATGAATATACGAATATCCTTGGCCGTAGTGCAGGGGTGATTCGATGATGTGAATTATTTTATTAAGCTGAGTCTCAGCGATCACAGTGTTGGAAAATCTTTTAAATCATAAAAGATAGTAGAGTTTATTTTCTACTTGACTCTTTTAATGGATTGCTTGTTCCGCTGCAGTTAAACTTGATGTCTATTATATTTTATCAGTTTAACATTGTTGAAGGCTAATGATAATTTATTCTGCATTATCTTAGTCATGATATTTCTTACTGGGCTAGTTGAGCTCACCCTTTCTTTCACTGTTCTCTTCAGGAAATGAGAACGTAGCTGGGGCAAGTCGGGGAACGGAGTGATGGTCCGAATGATAGTATTAGTTAGTAGTCCTCACTATTCTATGTAATGGTGTGTTAATAAATGTAACGAGGACTCCTTTTGAGTATGAATACTCTCTAGAAGATAATATTTGTATTCAAACTCACAGTTTATGTTTTGTCGTATTGTACACGACAGTTGTATTAGTAAGTTGTATTTGTATTCTGTACTATGTATCTGACGACCCAAGATGGGTGATGTATACCTAATTTTGGGGGCGTCACAGTTGGTATCAGAGCTTAGGGATATGATCCCTGGCTAAGATGTGAGAATAGAACTAGGAGGGGAGAGACGGAGATTTCCTTCGCTAGTATGACCTACCTAAGTTTATTTGCATGGTATTTAATTGGTCGGTCATAATATAAGGATAATATATGACATATCAATTAACTTTTATTTTGTGGCAGTATCTAAAAATGGCATCTGAGAATGTTGGAATAGCAATGGAGCACAGACGATTATTGATTCACCACATATCAATAATCAGGATAATGTGCATCAGGAAGGTGACAATCCTCATGCAAACAACAACACTGACCAAATGATGAATGATCAAATGTTCAGAGGCTTTATGCAATTCATGCAACAACAGGTGAAAGCGGCTCCTGTCCACAACGTAGGTGGAAATACTGGAAACTCTCAGGCGGTCACCGCTAAACAGTTTAAGGAGCTGGGACCACCGGAGTTTAAGGGAGAACCCAAACCACTTGTAGCTGAAACATGGATAAAGCAGATCACCAAGATATTTGATGTCTTGGGTTGCTCCGAGGAGCAAAAGGTTCCCTTTGCCGCCTTTATGTTGCGAGGAGAGGCAGATTACTGGTGGGAATCGATAAAGCGTACTCAACCTGCCGCACTGAAGATGTCCTGGGAGAAGTTCCAAGAGCTGTTTAACGACAAATACTTTCCCGAGAGTATTCGTCACATGAAGGAGGTGGAGTTCATCAAATTGGAGCAGAATAATATGACCGTGTCGCAGTACGAGGCAAAATTTGCGGAGTTATCCCGGTTTGTGTCCCACCTGGTGGATAATGAAGAAAGAATGACGCGGATGTTTTTAAGAGGTTTGAAGCCGGAGATACGTCAACATCTTGTTTCTCATAAACTGTGTTTGTATTCAGATGTTGTAAATAGGGCTCAGTTGGTGGAGCGCGATAACGAGACAACGCAACCAAAAGAGAGCAGCCGGCAAAATGATAATACTAGTGAAAGCAGTCATCGAAGCGGTGACAACAAGCGTGGAGGGAATCAACAGGCCAGAAATGGTAACCACTTCGGTGGTAATCAGGGCCAAAACAATAAGAATGGGCATTTCAAGAAGAGGAGATTCAACAATGATGGAAAGACGTCAGCACCAGCACCTGTCGTTAAGGAAGGAGAACGACCACCTATCATATGTTTCAAATGCGGAGGGGAGGGGCACATCAGTCCAAACTGCGCGATGCCGTCCAAAGCATGTTATAATTGTGGAAGAGAAGGTCATTTAGCCCGATTTTGTCGTTTACCGAAGACAAATTCAGCTAGGATGGAGGCACCAAAGGCCGTCCCAGAAAAGTCAAAATCGGTTGTGCAAGGGAGAGCGTTTGTTGTGAACTCCCAGAGAGCAAGGAACCCGAATGAGGTCATCACGGGTAAGCTTATCATAAACTCTAACGAAGTCTATACTTTATTTGATACCGGTTCTACCCATTCTTTTATTTCTCCTACTTGCGCTCATCGATTAAATTTGATTCCGGAGAAATTAGACTTTGACTTAGCAGTTGAAACTCCATTGGGAGAAACCTTCATTACATCCACGGTTTATAAGTCTTGTTTGGTTCAAGTTGGTACCCACACATTACCTGTCGATCTTATTTCATTAAAAATACTTGCATTTGACGTGATTCTAGGGATTGATTGGTTAACTACTCATCATGCAAAAATTGATTGTTTTCGTAAGGTTGTTAGCTTTCATATTCCTAATCGACCTATTATGCGAATTCAAGCAACCAAACCATTAAAATCAATCGCTGTCATCTCAAGCCATAAAGCTATTCGTTTATTAAAAAACGGATGTCAAGCTTTCTTAGCTCATGTCACAGATCTAAACAAAAATACGTCAGCTTTGAATGATATTTCTGTTGTTAATAAATTTCCTGACGTATTTCCCGAAGAACTTCCTGGCCTACCCCCAGAGCGTGAAATTGAATTTTGTATCGACCTTGAACCCGGTACAAAACCCATTTCCAAAGCCCCATATCGAATGGCTCCTATTGAACTTCAGGAGTTAAAGACCCAACTGCAGGAATTGTTAGACATTGGTTTTATTCGTCCTAGTACTTCTCCTTGGGGTGCTCCTGTTCTGTTCGTGAAGAAGAAAGATGGGAGTATGCGACTTTGTATTGATTATCGGGAGTTGAATCATGTCACCATCAAAAATAGGTACCCATTGCCACGTATTGATGACCTGTTTGACCAGTTGCAAGGAGCACAATTCTTTTCAAAGATCGATCTTCGTTCTGGATATCATCAGCTGAAGGTTAGAACTGAGGATATTCCAAAGACGGCTTTCAGAACTCGGTATGGGCATTATGAATTCTTAGTTATGTCTTTTGGATTGACTAATGCTCCTGCTGCCTTCATGGATATGATGAACAGGGTATTTAAGGAATATTTGGATCACTTTGTGGTCGTCTTTATCGATGACATCCTTGTTTATTCCAAAAGCCGTGAAGATCATGAGCAACACTTGAGGCTGGTACTCCAAAAGCTTCGTGAATACAAACTTTATGCCAAGTTGAAGAAATGCGAGTTCTGGCTGGAAGAGGTAGCATTCCTTGGGCACGTAGTATCAAGTCGTGGAATATCTGTTGACCCGGCAAAGATTGAAGCTATTCAAAGCTGGGAGCAACCTAAATCAGTGACCGAAGTACGTAGCTTTCTTGGTTTAGCTGGTTATTATCGGAGATTCGTGGAAGGATTTTCTCGAATCGCTACTCCATTAACTCAGCTGACTCGGAAAGATACAAAGTTCGGTTGGAGCGAAGAATGTGAGCAGAGTTTTCAAGAACTCAAGAGGAGACTCATTTCAGCACCTGTTCTAACAATACCATCTGGCTCGGAGGGATTTGTCATCTACAGTGATGCTTCGAGCAAAGGGTTGGGATGCATTCTCATGCAATATGGAAAAGTCATAGCCTATGCATCAAGACAACTCAAGGAATATGAGAGGAATTATCCTACTCATGATCTAGAGTTGGCAGCTGTTGTCTTTGCACTTAAAATTTGGAGGCATTACTTGTATGGGGAGAAGGTGGAGATCTTTACGGATCATAAAAGCCTTAAATATTTCTTCACTCAAAAGGAACTCAACATGCGACAACGACGTTGGCTTGAACTGTTATGATCATACCATTCAATACCATCTTGGAAAAGCGAACGTGGTAGCTGACGCATTGAGTAGAAGACCATATGCAAGTACGAGTGCGATATTATCAACACAAAGGCCCATTTTTTGTGATTTGCAAAGGATGGAGATAGAGTTAAAGACTCCAGGGACCCATGTGATGATGGCGAATATACGAGTAGAACCAACTTTAATCGATAAGGTTAAAGCTGCTCAAGCTACAGACCTGGAGCTGATGCGTATGAGGAAGAAAGTACAAGAAGGTGCAATGCCGGAAGCAAGAATCGATGAAGAAGGAATACTTCGAGTCAACTCCAGACTTTGTGTTCCTAACAACCCTGATTTAAAGTATGAAATCATGATGGAGGCGCACAACACACCGTTTGCAATCCATCTTGGAAGTACCAAAATGTATCATGATCTTCGTCATACATTTTGGTGGAGCAATATGAAGAGAGAGATAGCGTTGTTTATCTCAAGGTGTCTAACTTGTCAACGAGTCAAAACGGAGCATCAAGTACCAAAAGGTCCATTGCAACCACTTGAAATTCCAGAATGGAAGTGGGAGCACATTACCATGGATTTCGTTACCGGTCTTCCTAAGGTTTCTCAAGGTATAGATGCGAATTGGGTCATTGTTGATAGATTGACCAAGTCTGCTCATTTTTTACCGATACGAGAAACTTATACACTTGAACGTCTTGCTCGTATGTACATAAACGAGATTGTAAGACTGCATGGTATGCCAGTATCCATAGTTTCTGATCGAGACCCAAGATTCACTTCACGATTTTGGGTTAGTTTACAAAAAGCTATGGGCACAGATTTACGATTTAGTTCGGCATATCATCCTCAGACGGACGGACAATCAGAGAGGACTATTCAAACTCTAGAAGATTTATTAAGACTCTGTGTCTTTGACTTCAAGGGAAGTTGGGACAAGTTCTTACCATTGGTGGAGTTTTCCTACAACAACAGTTATCAAGCAAGTATTGGCATGGCTCCATTCGAAGCATTGTATGGAAGAAAATGTCGTTCTCCAGTATGCTGGGATGAGGTGGGCGAAGCAACGTTGTTGGGACCGGAGTTGGTACGTATGACTACAGAAAAGATTCAAACGATCCGACAACGTATAAAAACCTCACAAGATCGACAAAAGAGTTATGCTGATCTTCATCGAAAGGACGTGGAATTTGATGTAGGAGATCATGTGTTCTTACGTGTTGCTCCATGGAAAGGAGTTACGAGATTTGGAAAGAGAGGAAAGCTCAATCCTCGATTCATCGGTCCATTTTTAATCCTCGATCGAGTAGGAACTGTAGCTTATAGACTCGCTTTACCGCCAAGTATGTCTCGTGTTCATAACGTTTTTCACATATCCATGTTACGTAAATATGTGGAAGACCCAACCACATTATTGAGTTAGAACCGGACGAAATAGCAGAAGATTTGACGTATGAAGAAGTTTCTGTTCAAATCTTGGATAAGAAGGAACATATTCTACGCTCCAAGGTTATACCTCAAGTCAAAGTTTTGTGGAGAAACCACGATGTTGAGGAAATGACTTGGGAGTTAGAATCTGAAATGAAATCAAGGTATCCTTACCTCTTCGACATACCAGGTACGTACCCTAATTTCGAGGGCGAAATTTCATAAGAAGGGGAGGTTGTAAGACCCCAACTTTTATAAATAAAGAAGAATTTTCTATAAATATCATTTTTGAATATTATGGAGTTAATTTGATATAATGTTATAGTTGTGGGTAATATTTATAAATTTTGCAAAGTACGCAAGTTGTTATATAATATTCGATTGGTCGGGGAATATTCGATTTAAAAGATTATGATCATACCATTCAATACCATCCTGGAAAAGCGAACGTGGTAGCTGACGCATTGAGTAGAAGATCATATGCGGGTACAAGTGCAATATTAACAACGCAAAGGCCCATTTTGTGTGACTTGCAAAGGATGGAGATAGAGTTGAAGACTCCAGGGACCCATGTGATGATGGCGAATATACGAGTAGAACCGACTTTAATCGATAAAGTTAAAGCTGCTCAAGCTACAGACCTGGAGCTGATGCGTATGAGGAAGAAAGTGCAAGAAGGTGTTATGCCGGAAGCAAGAATCGATGAGGAAGGAATACTTCGAGTCAACTCCAGACTTTGTGTTCCTAACAACCCTGATTTAAAGTATGAAATCATGATGGAGGCGCACAACACACCGTTTGCAATCCATCCTGGAAGTACCAAAATGTATCATGATCTTCGTCATACATTTTGGTGGAGCAATATGAAGAGAGAGATAGCGTTGTTTATCTCAAGGTGTCTAACTTGTCAACGAGTCAAAGCGGAGCATCAAGTACCAAAAGGTCCATTGCAACCACTTGAAATTCCAGAATGGAAGTGGGAGCACATTACCATGGATTTCGTTACCGGTCTTCCTAGGGTTTCTCAAGGTATTGATGCGATTTGGGTCATTGTTGATAGATTGACCAAGTCTGCTCATTTCTTACCGATACGAGAAACTTATACACTTGAACGTCTTGCTCGTATGTACATAAACGAGATTGTAAGACTGCATGGTATGCCAGTATCCATAATTTCTGATCGAGACCCAAGATTCACTTCACGATTTTGGGTTAGTTTACAAAAAGCTATGGGCACGGAGTTACGATTTAGTTCAGCATATCATCCTCAGACGGACGGACAATCAGAGATGACTATTCAAACTCTTGAAGATCTATTAAGACTCTGTGTCTTTGACTTCAAGGAAAGTTGGGACAAGTTCTTACCATTGGTGGAGTTTTCCTACAACAACAGTTATCAAGCAAGTATTGACATGGCTCCATTCGAAGCATTGTATGGAAGAAAATATCGTTCTCCAGTATGCTGGGATGAGGTGGGCGAAGCAACGTTGTTGGGACCGGAGTTGGTACGTATGACTACAGAAAAGATTCAAACGATCCGACAACGTATAAAAACCTCACAAGACCGACAAAAGAGTTATGCCGATCTTCATCGAAAGGACGTGGAATTTGATGTAGGAGATCATGTGTTCTTACGTGTTGCTCCATGGAAAGGAGTTACGAGATTTGGAAAGAGAGGAAAGCTAAATCCTCGATTCATCGGTCCATTTTTAATCCTCGATCGAGTAGGAACTGTGGCTTATAGACTCGCTTTACCGCCAAGTATGTCTCGTGTTCATAACGTTTTCCACATATCCATGTTACGCAAATATGTGGAAGACCCGAACCACATTATTGAGTTAGAACCGGACGAAATAGCGGAGGATTTGACGTATGAAGAAGTTCATGTTCAAATCTTGGATAAGAAGGAACATATTCTACGCTCCAAGGTTATACCTCAAGTCAAAGTTTTGTGGAGAAACCACGATGTTGAGGAAATGACTTGGGAGTTAGAATCAGAAATGAAATCAAGGTATCCTTACCTCTTCGACATACCAGGTACGTACCCTAATTTCGAGGGCGAAATTTCATAAGAAGGGGAGGTTGTAAGACCCCAATTTTTATAAATAAAGATGAATTTTCTATAAATATCATTTTTGAATATTATGGAGTTAATTTGATATAATGTTATAGTTGTGGGTAATATTTATAAATTTTGCAAAGTAAGCAAGTTGTTATAAAATATTTGTTTGGTCGGAGAATATTCTTTTTGTCGGGGAATATTCGTACGACGGCATAATCATTGGTGGACCCCACAACGGAATTATTGTCGGATTGAGAAAACGACAGAATTATCTTTCTATAAAAATAACGGCTGAGGTGTTACCGTTAAAACCGTTAAAACTGTTGAACTACTCGGTAGTAAAAGTACAGTAATACGCGTGGTTGCATAGTAGCACACGGTATTGATTATTGATGCTTACGTGAGAAGTCACTCAGCTATACTCAATTATTGCTACAGTAATTGCTGCATCATATCTCTTAAATTATTGTCATAGTATCATCTGTATAATATGTTATATTATTAAATCAATAATTGAGACGTTGTGATAAGTTTGGTTATTTTATGGGGGGCCATATGTCATCATCTAAGAGTCTCTTCGTCAATAGTAATTACCGTCGTCAATAGTAATTACCGTCGTCAATAGTATTTACCTTGGTCAATAGTAATTACCTTCGTCAATAGTATTTACCTTGGTCAATAGTAATTACCTTCGTCAATAGTATTTACCTTGGTCAATAGTAATTACTTTCGTCAATAGTAGTTGTCTCTTCAATATTACTAAGAGTCATTTGACCCTTCGTTAAGACCAAGAGTCATTTGACCCTTTGTTAAGACCAAGAGCCACCCTCAGTTTTTCTATAAATAGAGGCCTAGGGCTTCATTATTTTTCACGAATTCATTCAAGCTATAGAGAGAGAAAGTATAGAGAGAATAAGAGAGAGAGAATAAAAGTATTCTGCTACATCACTTTTCTAATATCCAGTTCTTTTAAGGTAGGGAATATTATTTCTTTTATATTCATGAAGAGAACTTCTGTTATTCCATTCGTTATTATTCTGTTGGAATAACCAGTATACGCGGTCTACCCTATACTTGGTGACATTCTTCTATTATTCTGTTGGAACATCCTGTCTGTGTGTTTTACACCGGACCTGGTTCCGTTTATTATTCTGTTGGAACATCCTGTCTGTGTGTTTTACACCGGACCTGGTTCCGTTTTATTATTATTCTGTTGGAATATCCTGTCTGTGTGTTTTACACCGGACCTGGTTCCATTATTTATTATTCTGTCGGAATATCCTGTCTGTGCGTTTACGCCGGACCTGGTTCCATTATTTATTATTCTATTGGAATAACCTGTCTGTGCGGTCTATCGCATGCATGGTGATTTCTTTTGTTATTCCATTCTTTATTGTACTCAGTTGGTTAAGTTTTGACTTCTATACTCCATGAAATTTGTGGAATATCCTTGATAGTTGCGTTTCATCCAGTATCTTTTCAAGAAAATATTCTTCTAAGCATTCTTGAATTTTACTCCACAATGCAGTATCATGTTGACAATTTGGACGTTGTTAATTCCTGGATAAATTAATTCTTGAACTTGTTTTATTGAATTCTTATATCATTGTCATCATCCTCATGTTTATAAAATGTTGAAAGTCATCTGTGGCATGTAGTGCATAGATGGACTTGGTATGATTATGACCAGGGATTATTCGGTATAATCATGACCGTAATATTACAAATGATGTGGTAAAAGTCCTCATTGGCCCGTAGTGCATTGATGGACAGTTGTTGGCATGATCATGACCATTAATGAATATACGAATATCCTTGGCCGTAGTGCAGGGGTGATTCGATGATGTGGATTATTTTATTAAGCTGAGTCCCAGCGATCACAGTGTTGAAAAACTTTTTAAATCATAAAAGATAGTAGAGTTTATTTTCTACTTGACTCTTTTAATGGATTGCTTGTTCCGCTACAGTTAAACTTGATGTCTATTATATTTTATCAGTTTAACATTGTTGAAGGCTAATGATAATTTATTCTGCATTATCTTAGTCATAATATTTCTTACTGGGCTAGTTGAGCTCACCCTTTCTTTCACTGTTCTCTTCAGGCAATGAGAACGTAGCTGGGGCAAGTCGGGGAACGGAGTGATGGTCCGAAGAATAGTATTAGTTAGTAGTCCTCACTATTCTATGTAATGGTGTGTTAATAAATGTAATGAGGACTCCTTTTGAGTATGAATACTCTCTAGAAGATAATATTTGTATTCAAACTCACAGTTTATGTTTTGTCGTATTGTACACGACAGTTGTATTAGTAAGTTGTATTTGTATTCTGTACTATGTATCTGACGACCCAAGATGGGTGATGTATACCTAATTTTGGGGGCGTCACATGATACATGAATATTATTCTTGAATTTTACTCCACAAAGCAGTTATCATGTTGACAATTTGGACATTTTTAAACTCTAGATAAATTAAAAATCTTTAATATTTATCCTTGATTTCGTTTGATTGATGCTTATATCATTGTCATCATCCTCATGCTTATATTGTGATGAAAGTCATCTTTGGCCCGTAGTGCATAGATGGACTGTTGATTGGTATGATTATGATCAAGAATTATGTATCGGTATAATCATGACCTGTAATGATACAAATAATGTGGTAAAAGTCCTCATTGGCCCGTAGTACATTGATGGATAGTTGTTGGCATGATCATGACCACTGGTGATACTAATGAATATCCTTGGCCCGTAGTGCATGGATGATTCGTGGATGTGATACTAATGAATATCCTTGGCCCGTAGTGCATGGATAATTCGATGATGTGGATTATTTATTGAGTTGTGTTTTAGCGATAAAATATTGATGATGAACTTTTAAATCATAGAATATAGTAGATATCATGCTCTACTTGACTCTTTTAATGGATTGCTTGTTCTGCTGCAGTTAAACTTGTTGTCTATTATATTCTATCAGTTTTACACTGTTGAAGGCTAACGATAATTTATTCTGCTTTATCTTAATCATAATATTCTTTACTGGACTAGTTAAGTTCACCCTTTACTTTCATTGTTCTCTTCAGGAAATGAGAATATAGTCGGGACTAGTCGGGGAATGGAGTGATGGTCCAAGATGGTGGCTATAGTAGTCCTCACTATTCTATGAAATAGTGTGATAATAAATGTAATGAGGACTCCATTTAAGTTTGAATATTATCTACGAGACAATATTCGTGTTAAAACTCTCAGCTACGTTTTGTTGTATTGTATAAATGAAGTTTGTATTTAAATTTTGTACCATGTCTTTGGTGACTCAGAATGGGTTGTGTATACCTATTTTGGGGGCGTCACAATATTGCAGTTCGTAAACTTCACACAAAGGAGAATGTCACAACTATATGCTCACAAAGTCAGTTTCAACAGAAAAGTTCAAGCATTGCTTGGACATAATTCATTTCGTCAAATGTTGAGTTCGTGGTGGAGTATATAGGGTGAGAGATATATTCACAATCACGAAGAAGTTCACAATATTTAGATAATACAAGTTAAGATGGAGATTGTTGAAAGTATTGTCGTGTACTCTTTAATTGACTTTAGTTGTTAGTGGTTGAGGGGATGACATTCATATAATGACCATTGGTTGTTAGTGATTGGGGGCGACATTCAAGGTCATTTTTCTCTTATAAAAGGAAGTTTTTGACTCCTCATTTTAGACACGTCAACTTTAAAGAGTAAGAGAGGTAGAGAGAATGCTCAAGTTTGAGCATTAGTAAGGTAGAGAGAAATTAAACAGTGACTATATTTTCTCAGATAGCAAGGCTTGTATTTTTAAATATTTTCATAATATATTTTTGAGATCTCTCCCCGTGATTTTTTTCTAGTTAAATTTACACGTAAAAATGTTGTGTTATTATTTTATGTTATACAAAAAGTGTTTGTGTGCTTGTCTTAGTTTTTTGTGTGGTTGATTTCTCAAAACTGATGAACAAACTGAACAAAGAACCAAGTGACTGGTTTGTTTTAGATGCAATTTTAATCTTAGATTAGACTGTTAGGTGTAACAAAGGAGGTGCATTTATCATCATGCTAATCAAGCAGTCAAATGTTGAAAGGATGAAAAAGAGAGTAATTTTTTTTCTTTTTGCAAGTTTACTCTGTATATAGAAGCCAAAAATATTAAACATAAGTAAGAAAGAGTAATTAATGAGAGATTGATGTACCGTATTTGACGTTCCAACTAACGCCATTAACTTCCTGCGTATGGAATTATCCTTATTTCAATTGAGCTCAAAAATCCAATTACCAAAAAATTAATATAATTCTACTTGGACTATATTAAAGAGATTCTAAAATCATGATATATATATATATATATATATATATATATATATATATAGACACACACATAGGCAGAACCAGAGGCGGAAGGAGGGGGAGTGTCTGGGTGTGTAATTTTTTGATATCTTCACCTTGGTCTGGATGTAAGTACCGGTGTTGATGGTGGATCGGTGCTAGTCTATGTTACTTGCTAGATTTCATGGTGGTTTGTTTATTGCAAATGTGTTTTTCGGTGGTTCTGGTCACCGAGCTGCTGCACCGGTCAATCTTGGGTCGTGTGCAGTTCTTGGACAGCACAATCGGGGCCTACTATTTTTGAATTGCATATTGTTTTGGTCCTTGTCTGGCTTGATCAATTTGGCTGCTAACTTTTCTGGGAAATGGGCCCATGGTCGGCTGGTTGTAAGGCCTTAACTTTTTATGAATAAAGATTTAATTTCTCTAATTATTATTTTGAATAATAAAGTGTTGATTTGATATTATGCTTTAGTTATGGGTGATATGTGCAAAGTTTGCAAAGTAAGCAAGTGGTCATAAAATATTCGTTTGGTTGAAGAATATTCTTTTTTTCGGGGAATATCCGTACGACAGAGCAATCATTGGTGGACCACATAACAGAATAACCGTCGGATATAGAAACCGACAGAAATAACCTTTTTATAAAAATAACGACAAAAATTTTACCGTTAACGGTTGAAATACCCAGTGATAAAAGTACAGTAATACGCGTGGTTGCACAGTAACACAAGGTATTGCACAGTATCTCTGATTATTGATTCTTACGCAAGAAGTCAATCAGTTTCATTCAATAATTATCACAGTAATTGTTGTATAGTATCTCATATTATTGATTCAATTATTGTCGCAGTATCATCTGCACAATATTTTATATTATTTAATCAATAATTGGCACGACATAATTATTCATATTATTAGTTAGCATTATTGGCAATATCTAGAAAGTTTTGTCGAAGAAAGGGTTTAGGTTATATAATTGCGCGTCAATAAGGATAAATCCTTATCGAAAAGTCCCTTCTTTCCTGAGAATGATTTTGTTGTTAATATTGTGAGCTTATAATATTATTTATGAATAATTATTATGTGGTGAATATTGGTTCAATTTTGATATAAATGAAGGAATTTAGCAAGAAATATTTGTTGAAAGTTTGACAATTATCTTCTTCGATAAAATATTTATTCAAATATATTATTATAATATTACATTATAATAGTATAATGTGATAAAATAATAATATAATTTTTATAATTTAAATATATATATATATATATATATATATATATATATAAGCATGTGATGAAAGAGAAGGAGTGAGCAAATTGAATTTGAATGCATTGTTCAAAAGTAGTATAGCTTGTCCGTTGTTTTTCCTAAGTTGGTTGGTGAGAATTCTCCTGCAAACAAAATTTTTTCAATTGTGTGGGCCCTTAAGGAGTTGATGGTTAGGCAAGGAAAAGAGAAAGAAATGAGAAAGTTAGGCGCATGGAAAAAATAAAGTTAGGCAAACCTGCTTAACTTTTTTCCCTCCGTTGCACTATAAAAGGGAGGTTACCCCTCCTTCCTCAACACACCATTACAATATCAGAAATTCTTATTCTATAGTATTGTGAGTATTTATCTTGAGTATAAGGATACTTTGAGTGTAGTTTTTTGTGCAAGATTTTCTCAGAATAATATCTGATATTCCAGTCAAATCTAGTTTCTACTAAGGTAAAGGATATTATTTTATTTCAATACTCGTAAGAAATATTATTTTCTTTCATACTCCATATTATGTAAGGGATATTATTTCATTTCATATTCCTAAATTTAAACTTACTATGGTAAGTATTGCTTCTATAATTCCTGAAATGATTAGAAATTCCTTAAGTTTTGCGCTTCATCTAATATCATTTCATTAGAATATTGGTCTGAACTTTCTTATTAAATTTTAATATTTTCATGTCTGGGTACTATTCATACGGTACTATTCATACGGTACTAATGGGCACTATTCATACCACTTCAAAAAAATCAATCATTGCCGACGGGCTATGCCGTCGCCAATGACCCTATTGCCATCGGCAATGAGGTCATTCGCGACGGGGACTGCCATCGCCCCTCAGGTCGTCGCCCCTGTCTCCCGTTGCTCGCCGTCGAGAACTTTGTCATTGCCGACGGGATCATTGCCAACGGCATGCCGTCGGCAATACGTGATTAGCGACGGCTTCAGCGACAGATTAGTCGTCGGTAATAACCATGCTTTAAAATTAATAATTCAATCATTGCCGACGGCATAGCCGTCGCCAATGAGTTTCTTCCCGTCGCTAATGACCTTTATTTAAATTAGTTCTGGATTCGTCGCTATAGGTCACTGTCGACGGCAACCCCGTCGCCAAAGACCCCGACGCCAATGACCCACTTTAAAAAAAATTATTAAAATTGCAAAATTCCCCTGTTCATTTACATATACATTGTACCTGTTATAAACTAAAGAAAAACAAATAATGACAATGTACGCATATCAATAACAATCATATCTTTTACTATCAACAATCAATATAATTAGATACCAAACTCAAATCTGTACAACTCAAAAGCTAAATACATACATGAAAGCCAAAATATAAATATAAATAACTACTGCCCAAGATTAGGAATCTCTGTGCCATCGCCTCCGGTCCCATCGCCGGTCCCACCTACGGTCCCATCCTCCATAGTCTCATCAGCATTTTCCCGACGATCATCACCATCTCCTCCACGGGCATCGCCTGTGCCGCCATCTCCACCCCCACTAGTCTCATCAACAAGACCCTACAAAATTAAAATATTAATAACGAAGTCCAAAATAGAGCATATTTAAATTATTTTAGTTTGAGTTCTAGCTAGCTACAAGTGTTGGCGAGTTTAGCAAACTGGGCGATAACTCGATCTCCGTATGTCGGAATAGAGTCCCGTAAGTTATAACGCGTGTCTAAAATCTACGCGGTGCTATTGTGTGTTTGCGTGGCGTTTGGATGGACGATGCGGGTTTTGGGTTCTTTTTCGGCATTTTGCCTAAGTGTTGGCGAGTTTTGCAAACTGGGCGATAACTCAGTTTCTGTATGTCGGAATCGAGTCCCGTAAGTTGTAACACGTGTCTAATACCTATGTGGTGCTATGTGTGTATTTGCGTGTCATTCGGACGACCGATGCGAGTTTTGACCTCTTCTTCGGCTTTTGCCTAAGTGTTGGCAAGTTTTACAAACTGGACGATAACTCGGCTTTCGTATGTCAGAATCGAGTTTTGTAAGTTCTAACGCGTGTCTAATACCTACGCGCTGCTATGTGTGTGTTTGCGTGTCATTCGGATGGCCGATGTGGGTTTTGACCTCTTTTTCAACTTTTTACCTAAGTGTTGGCGAGTTTTGCAAACTGGGCGATAACTTGACTTTCGTATATCGGAATTGAGTCCCGTAAGTTCTAACACGTGTCTAATACCTACGCGGTACTATGTGTGTGTTTGCGTGTTATTCGTACTGCCGATGTGAGTTTTGACCTCTTTTTTGGATTTGTACCTAAGTGTTGGCGAGTTTTACAAACTGGGCGATAACTCAACTTCCGTATGCCAGAATTGAGTCCCGTAAGTTCTAACGAGTGTCTAATACCTACACAGTACTATGTGTGTGATTGCGTGTCATTCGGATGGCCGATGCGGATTTTGACCTTATTTTCGGTTTTTTGCCTCAGTGTTGGCGAGTTTTGCAAACTGGGCGATAACTCGGCTTCCGTATGTCGAAATTGAGTCCCGTAAGTTGTAACGCGTGTCTAATACCTACGCAGTACTATGTGTATGTGTAAGACCCCGAATTTTATGAAATAAAAGTATTCAATTTTTCTTATAATTACTATTCAGTAAATGGTTAAATTGATAAAAGTTTAAAGTTATGAGTGAAATATGATTTTTTTTCAAAATAAGCAAGTGGTTATAAAATAATCATTGTTGTCGGGGAATATTCGTTTGGTCGTGGAATATTCTTTCTGTCGGGGAATATTCGTACGACGGCGCAGCTATTTGTGGGCCCCATAACGAATAATTGTCGGGTGAAGGAAAACGACAAATTTGAGTTTTTACAAATAACGGCGTAGTTGTTACCGTTAACACTGTTGAAATACCCGGTGGTTAAAATATAGTAATACGCGTTATTGCACAGTAGCACACGGTATTGCATAGTATTTTTGAAATTATTGATTCTTGCGTAAGAAGGCACTACTCAATAATTGTTACAGTAATTACTGTTCAATATTTTATTTTATTGATTCAATAATTGCTACGTTGAAATTTTGTATTATTGTTGTTCAATAATTGTTGCTGCACAGTATTTTCTATTATCAGATCAATAATTCATATTATTTGATTAATATTATTAGATAGCATTATTGGCAATGTCTAGAAAGTTCTGTCTAAGGAGAGGTTTGGTCATCTAATTGCGCGCTAGTAAGGAGAAATCCTTATTGGAAAGCCCCCTCTTTCCTGGGAACGGCCTGGTTGTCATAAATGTGATTCTGTAATATTATTTGTGAATAATTAATTATTGATTCATATGATAAGGAAATATTTATTTTATGTGGATATAAACGAGGGATATATTTTTGTGGTTAAAAATGAAGGAGTTAATGTTGAGGTTTTTATCAGTATTTTTGTTGGAATGGAGGTATTAAAAATTAGGGTTTTTGAGATATTTTGCGGGGGTTATAATTTTTAATCCGACCGTTGGATCGTGGTAATTTTTGGATATGTTATACATATATAAGTTGAGTATATGTCCACAAATTTTGAACCGTTAAAAATGGACGTATGATTTGTTATGAATTTTAAGAGGTGGCTGATTCGGAAATCAGGTTATAAATCATTTTTGGTGGAAAATTCTAGAATTGGTGGGCCCCACTTGTGGTTGGTGAAGAAATGTGCTGAATTATATTTTAAATGTGGTGGGTGGGAATAGTAGCAGGTAAAGCCATCAGGTTGCAGGTCAAACCTACCAAAATTTTCCTATAAATAGAGGGCTAAGTTAGAATTGAAAATCACACCAGAAACATAAGCTTTCTCTCTTTCTCTCTCTATATTATGAAGCATATTTTGTGAGATTTTAGATACTTGGTGAGTTGCTATTCATCAGTGCAAGTTTCCTTCAGCATCATATCCGATATTCAGTCAGAAGTACTGCTCTTTTGAGGTAAGGGATAGTAAGGGATAGTAAGGGATGGTAAGGGATTGTAAGGGATTGTAAGGGATTGTAAGGGATAGTAAGGGATATTATTTTCTTCTTAAATGATATTATTTTCTTCAATATCATTATGCTGAAATATTGATATGAGTTTTTATCAAATTTAGAACTTTTTGTGTCGGGGTTACTATTCATGAGTTACGAATATTACTCTTGAGATTAAAACTATATGTTGATCATATTTTTTTTATCATCATATATAACATTTTTATAACCCTGATGTTGAAATTCTCTTTCACTGGAGTGTAAAGATGGATAGATTATTGGTATGATCATGACTAGGGTTCTCTTTGGCCTGTAGTGCAAAGTTGAATTGTGACTGGTATGATCATGACCATTGAATTTATAATTGAATATCTTAAGCTTAAGTGCAATGGTGAATTGATCAACATGGTTATAATTATGGTGTATATAAATTCTGAAATTATTATATATTTCTTTGAGATATGAATATATTTGGCCTGTAGTGCAAATATGAATTGTTGAGGAATATCTTTGGCCTGTAGTGCAAAGATGAATTGTAGATGAATATCTTTGGCCAGTAATGCAAAGATGAACTGTGGATGAATATCTTTGGCCTGTAGTGCAAAGATGACTTGTTGATGAATATCTTTGGCCCGTAGTGCAAAGATGAAGTTATTAGTATGATTATGAACAGGAACTGTGATTTGGTATAACCATGATGTTTGATGTTTCAGGTGATGAAAATTATCTTCGTCCTAGATGAGAAGAGGAATTTAGAACTACAGTTATGATTATGAGTTATTCATATGATTGTGGACCAGAATTGTTGATTGATGTTACAGGGATAAAACATTGTTGGTGGATTTTTAACATGGAGAAAATAATAGACTTTATAGTCTATTTGACTCTTCTAATGGATTGCTCGTTCCGCTGCAACTATGGTTGAAATTTTTATCATTTACCATATGTTCTAAATCTCTGATTTATTATTGATGAAGGCTATTGATAATTTAATTATCTTTAGTCATGATATTCTTTACTGAGCTAGTTGTGCTCACCCTTTTGCTTCACAATTCCTTTCAGGTAATAAGAGTGTAGCTGGGTCGAGCGAGGGTAACGGAGAAATAGAACGGGGGTCTCTAGCTGTGGATGTTCTCCCGAAGCAGTATAGAAAAGTTCATTTAGTAGTTATATTTGGTGAATCCAATAGGGTAAGGTGTACCCAACGTTGGAAGGGTGGTTTGCCACTATCATACAAGATGTCTAACGATATACAACCTCGTGTCATCATAAAATAGGGATGTGCTCATCCACTTGCTGGGTATATATACGAGCACTACCTATATAATCTTGGTGTTTGTTTAAAGTATAATTCTCAATTGGAGACAGTAGAGATAATGATATGTCAAGAGAAGACTCACCATTGGGAAGAATATGATAGTAATCTTCTCGTTTTTCTTTGGGGTCTATTGGGTAAACCAAGGATAATTTTGTGGCCATATGATATCTATCATAACCTAGATGCATGGCCTCCCATGTACGAAGGTTTCCTTGAGCACTTCCCAAAGATTCTAATTTCTAAAACAATTTTTGACTATACCTTTATGTAAGGTATCATTGTGAGGTGATGTCCACGGTTGGAACATGAGTCACATTTGGTATATATTTGTATCCAAACTCACAGCATATGTGTTGTTGTATTTTGCACGACAATTGTTGTAATAAAGTTATAGTTGTTTTCTGTACCATGTATTTGGCGACTCAGAATAGGTTGGATGGAATGGACCTATTTTGGGGTTGTCACAGGTGGTATCAGAGCTATAAGTAAAGAGCCCCGAGCCTCTCGCTGGTGACTTCCTGTTGATGGGGGATGCACCGAAGCCAGACTCTCCGTAGGGGACGCCGTTCTGCGGTGGCAAACTGATAGGTACCACTGTGAGGTGCTGTGGTTGAAGCACCATGAGAGTCACAGGTGGTATCAGAGCTTAGGGATATGATCTCTGGCGGAGATCGGGGAATACAACTAGGAGGGGAGAGATGAGTAAATCCTTCGCTAGTGTGTCCTACCTAAGCTTATTTGTTGGTTAGTCATAATATTGGGATATTATGTGATACGTTAATTTGTTAAATTAACCCTTGTTTTGAAGCTGTATTCTAGAATGATATTGAAATACAGGAGATGAGCAATGGAGAAATTATGATGACAGGAAAGATGGAATCTGAAATGAAAGGAAGGTATTCTCAACTCTTTGAAATACCAGGTACGTAAATTTCGGGGACGAAATTTCATAAGGAGGGGAGATTGTAAGACCCCGAATTTTATGAAATAAAAGTATTCAATTTTTCTTATAATTACTATTCAGTAAATGGTTAAATTGATAAAAGTTTAAAGTTATGAGTGAAATATGATTTTTTTTCAAAATAAGCAAGTGGTTATAAAATAATCATTGTTGTCGGGGAATATTCGTTTGGTCGTGGAATATTCTTTCTGTCGGGGAATATTCGTACGACGGCGCAGCTATTTGTGGGCCCCATAACGAATAATTGTCGGGTGAAGGAAAACGACAAATTTGAGTTTTTACAAATAACGGCGTAGTTGTTACCGTTAACACTGTTGAAATACCCGGTGGTTAAAATATAGTAATACGCGTTATTGCACAGTAGCACACGGTATTGCATAGTATTTTTGAAATTATTGATTCTTGCGTAAGAAGGCACTACTCAATAATTGTTACAGTAATTACTGTTCAATATTTTATTTTATTGATTCAATAATTGCTACGTTGAAATTTTGTATTATTGTTGTTCAATAATTGTTGCTGCACAGTATTTTCTATTATCAGATCAATAATTCATATTATTTGATTAATATTATTAGATAGCATTATTGGCAATGTCTAGAAAGTTCTGTCTAAGGAGAGGTTTGGTCATCTAATTGCGCGCTAGTAAGGAGAAATCCTTATTGGAAAGCCCCCTCTTTCCTGGGAACGGCCTGGTTGTCATAAATGTGATTCTGTAATATTATTTGTGAATAATTAATTATTGATTCATATGATAAGGAAATATTTATTTTATGTGGATATAAACGAGGGATATATTTTTGTGGTTAAAAATGAAGGAGTTAATGTTGAGGTTTTTATCAGTATTTTTGTTGGAATGGAGGTATTAAAAATTAGGGTTTTTGAGATATTTTGCGGGGGTTATAATTTTTAATCCGACCGTTGGATCGTGGTAATTTTTGGATATGTTATACATATATAAGTTGAGTATATGTCCACAAATTTTGAACCGTTAAAAATGGACGTATGATTTGTTATGAATTTTAAGAGGTGGCTGATTCGGAAATCAGGTTATAAATCATTTTTGGTGGAAAATTCTAGAATTGGTGGGCCCCACTTGTGGTTGGTGAAGAAATGTGCTGAATTATATTTTAAATGTGGTGGGTGGGAATAGTAGCAGGTAAAGCCATCAGGTTGCAGGTCAAACCTACCAAAATTTTCCTATAAATAGAGGGCTAAGTTAGAATTGAAAATCACACCAGAAACATAAGCTTTCTCTCTTTCTCTCTCTATATTATGAAGCATATTTTGTGAGATTTTAGATACTTGGTGAGTTGCTATTCATCAGTGCAAGTTTCCTTCAGCATCATATCCGATATTCAGTCAGAAGTACTGCTCTTTTGAGGTAAGGGATAGTAAGGGATGGTAAGGGATTGTAAGGGATTGTAAGGGATAGTAAGGGATATTATTTTCTTCTTAAATGATATTATTTTCTTCAATATCATTATGCTGAAATATTGATATGAGTTTTTATCAAATTTAGAACTTTTTGTGTCGGGGTTACTATTCATGAGTTACGAATATTACTCTTGAGATTAAAACTATATGTTGATCATATTTTTTTTATCATCATATATAACATTTTTATAACCCTGATGTTGAAATTCTCTTTCACTGGAGTGTAAAGATGGATAGATTATTGGTATGATCATGACTAGGGTTCTCTTTGGCCTGTAGTGCAAAGTTGAATTGTGACTGGTATGATCATGACCATTGAATTTATAATTGAATATCTTAAGCTTAAGTGCAATGGTGAATTGATCAACATGGTTATAATTATGGTGTATATAAATTCTGAAATTATTATATATTTCTTTGAGATATGAATATATTTGGCCTGTAGTGCAAATATGAATTGTTGAGGAATATCTTTGGCCTGTAGTGCAAAGATGAATTGTAGATGAATATCTTTGGCCAGTAATGCAAAGATGAACTGTGGATGAATATCTTTGGCCTGTAGTGCAAAGATGACTTGTTGATGAATATCTTTGGCCCGTAGTGCAAAGATGAAGTTATTAGTATGATTATGAACAGGAACTGTGATTTGGTATAACCATGATGTTTGATGTTTCAGGTGATGAAAATTATCTTCGTCCTAGATGAGAAGAGGAATTTAGAACTACAGTTATGATTATGAGTTATTCATATGATTGTGGACCAGAATTGTTGATTGATGTTACAGGGATAAAACATTGTTGGTGGATTTTTAACATGGAGAAAATAATAGACTTTATAGTCTATTTGACTCTTCTAATGGATTGCTCGTTCCGCTGCAACTATGGTTGAAATTTTTATCATTTACCATATGTTCTAAATCTCTGATTTATTATTGATGAAGGCTATTGATAATTTAATTATCTTTAGTCATGATATTCTTTACTGAGCTAGTTGTGCTCACCCTTTTGCTTCACAATTCCTTTCAGGTAATAAGAGTGTAACTGGGTCGAGCGAGGGTAACGGGGAAATAGAACGGGGGTCTCTAGCTGTGGATGTTCTCCCGAAGCAGTATAGAAAAGTTCATTTAGTAGTTATATTTGGTGAATCCAATAGGGTAAGGTGTACCCAACGTTGGAAGGGTGGTTTGCCACTATCATACAAGATGTCTAACGACATACAACCTCGTGTCATCATAAAATAGGGATGTGCTCATCCACTTGCTGGGTATATATACGAGCACTACCTATATAATCTTGGTGTTTGTTTAAAGTATAATTCTCAATTGGAGACAGTAGAGATAATGATATGTCAAGAGAAGACTCACCATTGGGAAGAATATGATAGTAATCTTCTCGTTTTTCTTTGGGGTCTATTGGGTAAACCAAGGATAATTCTGTGGCCATATGATATCTATCATAACCTAGATGCATGGCCTCCCATGTACGAAGGTTTCCTTGAGCACTTCCCAAAGATTCTAATTTCTAAAACAATTTTTTGACTATACCTTTATGTAAGGTATCATTGTGAGGTGATGTCCACGGTTGGAACATGAGTCACATTTGGTATATATTTGTATCCAAACTCACAGCATATGTGTTGTTGTATTTTGCACGACAATTGCTGTAATAAAGTTATAGTTATTTTCTGTACCATGTATTTGGCGACTCAGAATAGGTTGGATGGAATGGACCTATTTTGGGGTTGTCACAGTATGTTTGCGTGTCATTCAGACGGCCGATGCGGGTGTTGGCGAGTTTTGCAAACTGGGCGATAATTCGGCTTTCGTATGTCGAAATCGAGTCCCATAAGTTCTAACGCGTGTCTAATACCTACGCGGTGCTATGTGTGTGTTTGCGTGTCATTCGAACAGACGATGCGGGTTTTGACCTCTTTTTTGGCTTTTTGCCTAAGAGTTGTTGAGTTTTACAAACTGGGCGATAACTCAGCTTCCGTATGTCGGAATCGAGTTCCGTAAGTTCTAACGCGTGTCTAATACCTACGCAGTGCTATGTGCATATTTTTAATACAATTACCAATTACAATTATAAATTACATAAATTAAATAAAGAAATACAGAATTTAATTATTTTTACCTGTCGAATATGTGGTGGGAAGATGTTGGCCAAGACAACTGCACATACGCTGATGACCTCCTCCCGTACTACACCCATAAGGTCGTCAACGGCGGCTGTAGGATCTATAGAGCCGTGGACAACCTCCTGAGCCAGCTGATAGATCCGCTCGCGTGATGGTGCGCCTGACTGCACAACACCGCTCGCCATGCACCCCTCTATGATCCGCCAGAAGAAGTCGTCGGATAATGAAGGACCGGCACCCGATCCACTTGCACCACTACCTCCAGTGGGTGGACGCCGCCGAGATCTCATAGCAGGGACTAGGGTGTAAGCTGAGACATAGGGAATGCCCACAACTCTACCCTTCTTCGGTCCCCCTATAGCCTGCAGCCAGTCCCCTATCTCCTCATCGGCATGCGTAGACTCGTGGACAACTGTCTACTATATATATGGAAAGTTAGACAAACACAATCAAGTCTCCAAGTTAATGTATATGCAAGCTTATGAGTTTCCTAACTTCATCTCCCACTCTAACGGGTCAGGCTTCTATCCCATTCCTGGATGTGTCGCCTCACTGATGCCAACAACTTGAACACATCTTTAAATTTTTCAGAAACCATGGTCTTCAAGTACACGAAATAGACTAACACATCGTAGTCTAAATATGCACCCGAAGAACGTCAAGAGATATATACTGACCGAAAATTTAAAAAATATAAAGACGTGCTCAAGTCGTTAACACCGACCTAAGTGAGATCGAAACATACAAGAACAGTCCCAAAACGGGGACTATTTGAGATTCACTCCTACTAAGTGAATCTCAAACGGGTTTCTAAGCTTCCTAAACTATATGAAAATATGCACATGTCAAAGTAAGGATTATTTTTGTATAACAAAAAGAATACTAGCTTTTTATCAGGTCACAAACTATTATTAAACTTTTTTAAAACCCACCCACACCCCAACCCAGTCCACCCCAGTATTTCATGAGAGAACCAAACACATAAAAGTTAACTGTCATTTTATTCAAGAAAAGATACAAGAAGGGATTATATCCACCAATCATGTGAAGACTGGTGATCAACTTGCTAACGTGTTTACTAAAGCTTTAGGGTTAGGGATTATATCCATGCTCCAGCTTGAGGGGGAGTGTTAGGGATTCTAGAGGATTCCAAGAGCATGATTGTAGGAGCATGATTTTAGGAATAATGTGTGGAGTAATATGTGCTAGTTATTGATTTACTTTCCTTATATAGCATGAGTCTTAGTCTATAAAAGGCTTTGTAATGTAAGGAATAAACTCTCCACTTTACAATATGTAAACATAGAACATAAATATATCCTTAAGTTTGTAATTTTTGCAAATGGGATTCTTTTTGTGGTATGGAAAGAATATATAACAGTAACTGTAACGTCCCCAAAATAGGTCCATTCCACCCAACCCATTCTGAGTCGTCAAATACATGGTACAGAAAACAACTACAACTTTATTACAACAATTGTCGTACAAAATACAACAACACATATGCTGTGAGTTTGGATACAAATATATACCAAATGTGACTCATGTTCCAATCGTGGACATCACCTCACAATGACACCTTACATAAAGGTATAGTCAAAAACTGTTTTGGAAATTAGAATCTTTGGGAAGTGCTTCAGGAAACCTTCGTACATGGGAGGCCACGCGTCTAGGTTATGATAGATATCATATGGCCACAGAATTATCCTTGGTTGACCCAATAGACCCCAAAGAAAAACGAGAAGATTACTATCATATTCTTCCCAATGGTGAGTCTTCTCTTGACATATCATTATCTCTACTGTCTCTAATTGAGAATTATACTTTAAACAAACACCAAGATTATATAGGTAGTGCTCGTATATATACTCAGCAAATGGATGAGCACATCCCTGTCTTATGATGACACGAGGTTGTATGTCGTTAGACATCTTGTATGATAGTGGCAAACCACCCTTCCAACGTTGGGTACACCTTACCCTATTGGATTCACCAAATATAACTACTAAATGAACTTTTCTATACTGCTTCGGGAGAACATCCACAGCTAGAGACCACTGTTCTATTTTTCCGTTACCCTCGCTCGACCCAGCTACACTCTTATTACCTGAAAGTAATTGTGAAGCAAAAGGGTGAGCACAACTAGCCCAGTAAAGAATATCATGACTAAAGATAATTAAATTATCAGTAGCCTTCATCAATAATAAATCAGAGATTTAGAACATATGGTAAATGATAAAAATTTCAACCATAGTTGCAGCGGAACGAGCAATCCATTAGAAGAGTCAAATAGACTATAAAGTCTATTATCTTCTCCATGTTAAAAATCCATCAACAATGTTTTATCCCTGTAACATCAATCAACAGTTCCTTTCCACAATCATATGAATAACTCATAATCATAATTGTGATTCTAAATTTTTCTTCGCACCTAGGACGAAGAATATTTTCATCACATGTCTTTACCTGAAACATCAAAGATCATGGTTATACCAAATCACAGTTCCTGTTCATAATCATACTAATAAATCCATCTTTGCACTACGACCAAAGATATTCAACAACAGTTTATCTTTGCACTACGGGCCAAAGATATTCATCAACAGACCATCTTTGCACTACAGGCCAAAGATATTCATCTACAATTCATCTTTGCACTACAGGCCAAAGATATTCCTCAACCGTTCATCTTTGCATTACTGGCCAAAGATATTCAACAACAGGTCATCTTTGCACTACGGGCCAAAGATATTCATCTACAATTCATCTTTGCACTACAGGCCAAAGATATTCCTCAACAATTCATATTTACACTACATGCCAAATATATTAATACCTCAAAGAATATATAATCATTTAAGAATTTATATAAACAATAATTATAACCATGTTGATCATTTCACCTTTGCACTTAAGCTAAAGATATTCAATTATAAATTCAATGGTCATGATCATACCAGTCAACAATTCAACTTTGCACTACTGGCCAAAGAGAACCCATAGTCATGATCATACCAATAATTTACCCATCTTTACACTCAAGCGAAAGAGAATTTCAACATCAAGGTTATAAAAATGTTATATATGATTATAAAAATAATATGGTCAAAACATGGATTTAATTTCAAGAGCAATATTCATAAATCAACTATAATTTGGTTAGAAAAAGAAACCAATTTTGTCGTGAATAGTAACTCATGAATAGTAACCTCGACTCAAAAAGGTAGAAATTCCACAATAAAATCTATACCAATATTTCGGTATAATGATATTGAAAGAATAACATTTCTTAAGCGTATAAACAATTTATTTAAATTGTTTACACTTTACTAATTAATGCATTTAATCATCATAAAATGTCAACTCTTACAATTTTATCATCAATAACCAAAACTCTCATCAAAAATCTGCATATACCTCATATAGGATTCTCAAGCCATAAAATCCTATTTTCCAATTTTCTTTCTTCACAAAATATATTTAATTCATTTACTCATAACTAGACCATTTTTATGAAAAATACCAAATCAGTTCCAAAAATATTTATTTTCTAGAATTTAGCATAATATAGTCCCATAGTGAACATATATTTTTCTCAGAATTTTTAAAAGTCATTTACTATTTTTCATATGGCCAAAATAGCCAAATATTTAGACATTTATCAAAAATTGTACTTTTGTCCAAAAATTCTGAAATTTACAGAGTATACTTCTATCATACACATGTACTCCCAATAAAAATTTTATCAATTTTGGAGTTAATCACAAGGAATTATAAGCGGTTACTTTTAAAATAGTCTTTTCTCATAAAATTCATAACTCTCAATCTATACATCTAAAAATCACCATTTTTGGACACAATCAAGAAAACTCATCAAAATATCATTTTGAATTTTTCTAGAATTTTTGAAGATCAGAAAAATTACGAAACTGAAAATCATAACAACCCTTAAAATCCATTACTATCCCTTACAATCCCTTACAATCTCTTACTATCCCTTACCTCAAAAGAGCAGTACTTCTGATCGGTATGCAAAGTCGAAGGAAACTTGTACTGAATAGCAACTCTCAAAGTATCTAAATACTCACAAAATATGCTTCATAATATAGAGAGAGAAAGAGAGAAAACTTGTTTCTGGTGTGATTTTCAATTCTAACTTAGCCCTCTATTTATAGGAAAATTTTGGTAGGTTTGACCTGCAACCTGATGGCTTTACCTGCTACTATTCCCACCCACCACATTTGAAATATAATTCAGCACATTTCTTCACCAACCACAAGTGGAACCCACCAATTCTAGAATTTTCCATCAAAATGATAAACTCCGAAAATTCAACAATTTCTGAACCAGTCATCTTGTAAAATTCATAATAAATCATACGTTCATTTTTAACGGTTCAAAATTTGTGGACATATACTCAACTTATATATGTATAATATATCCAAAAATTACCACGATCCAACGGTCGGATTAAAAATTATAACCCCCGCAAAATATCTCAAAAACCCTGATTTTTAATACCTCCATTCCGATAAAAATACTGATAAAAACCTCAACATTAACTCCTTTATTTTTAACCACAAAAATATATTCCTCATTTATATCCACATAAAATAAATATTTCCTTATCATATGAATCAATAATTAATTATTCACAAATAATATTACAGAATCACATTTATGACAACCAGGCCGTTCCCAGGAAAGAGGGGGCTTTCCAATAAGAATTTTTCCTTACTGGCGCGCAATTAAATGACCAAACCTCTCCTTAGACAGAACTTTCTAGACATTGCCAATAATGTTATCTAATAATACTATTCAAATAATATGAATTATTGATCTGATAATGAGAAATACTGTGCAACAACAATTATTGAACAACAATAATACAAAATATCAACGCAGCAATTATTGAATCAATAAAATAAAATATTGAACAGTAATTACTGTAACAATTATTGAGTAGTGCCTTCTTACGTAAGAATCAATAATTTCAAAAATACTATGCAATACCGTGTGCTACTGTGCAATAACGCGTATTACTGTATTTTAACCACCGGGTATTCCAACAGTGTTAACGGTAACAACTACGCCGTTATTTGTAAAAACTTAAATTTATCGTTTTCTTCACCCGACAGTTATTCGTTATGGGCCCACAAATAGCTGCGCCGTCGTACGAATATTCCCCGACAGAAAGAATATTCCACGACCAAACGAATATTCCCCGACAACAATGATTATTTTATAACTACTTGTGTATTTTGAAAAAAAATCATATATCACCCTTAACTTTAACATTTATCAATTTAACCATTTACTAAATAGTAATTATAAGAAAAATTGAATACTTTTATTTCATAAAATTCGGGGTCTTACAATCTCCCCTCCTTATGAAATTTCGTCCCCGAAATTTACGTACCTGGTATTTCAAAGAGTTGAGAATACCTTCCTTTCATTTCAAATTCCATCTTCTCTGTCATCATAATTTCTCCATTGCTCATCTCCTGTATTTCAAATAACATTCTAGAATACAGCTTCAAAACAAGGGTTAATTTAATAAATTAACATATCACATAATATCCCGATATTATGACTGACCAACAAATAAGCTTAGGTAGGACACACTAGCGAAGGATTTATTCATCTCTCCCCTCCTAGTTGTATTCCCCGATCTCCGCCAGAGATCATATCCCCAAGCTCTGATACCAAATGTAACGTCCCCAAAATAGGTCCATTCCTCCCAACCCATTCTGAGTCGTCAAATACATGGTACAGAAAACAACTACAACTTTATTACAACAATTGTCGTACAAAATACAACAACACATATGCTGTGAGTTTGGATACAAATATATACCAAATGTGACTCATGTTCCAATCGTGGACATCACCTCACAATGACACCTTACATAAAGGTATAGTCAAAAACTGTTTTGGAAATTAGAATCTTTGGGAAGTGCTTCAGGAAACCTTCGTACATGGGAGGCCACGCGTCTAGGTTATGATAGATATCATATGGCCACAGAATTATCCTTGGTTGACCCAATAGACCCCAAAGAAAAACGAGAAGATTACTATCATATTCTTCCCAATGGTGAGTCTTCTCTTGACATATCATTATCTCTACTGTCTCTAATTGAGAATTATACTTTAAACAAACACCAAGATTATATAGGTAGTGCTCGTATATATACTCAGCAAATGGATGAGCACATCCCTGTCTTATGATGACACGAGGTTGTATGTCGTTAGACATCTTGTATGATAGTGGCAAACCACCCTTCCAACGTTGGGTACACCTTACCCTATTGGATTCACCAAATATAACTACTAAATGAACTTTTCTATACTGCTTCGGGAGAACATCCACAGCTAGAGACCACTGTTCTATTTTTCCGTTACCCTCGCTCGACCCAGCTACACTCTTATTACCTGAAAGGAATTGTGAAGCAAAAGGGTGAGCACAACTAGCCCAGTAAAGAATATCATGACTAAAGATAATTAAATTATCAGTAGCCTTCATCAATAATAAATCAGAGATTTAGAACATATGGTAAATGATAAAAATTTCAACCATAGTTGCAGCGGAACGAGCAATCCATTAGAAGAGTCAAATAGACTATAAAGTCTATTATCTTCTCCATGTTAAAAATCCATCAACAATGTTTTATCCCTGTAACATCAATCAACAGTTCCTTTCCACAATCATATGAATAACTCATAATCATAATTGTGATTCTAAATTTTTCTTCGCACCTAGGACGAAGAATATTTTCATCACATGTCTTTACCTGAAACATCAAAGATCATGGTTATACCAAATCACAGTTCCTGTTCATAATCATACTAATAAATCCATCTTTGCACTACGACCAAAGATATTCAACAACAGTTTATCTTTGCACTACGGGCCAAAGATATTCATCAACAGACCATCTTTGCACTACAGGCCAAAGATATTCATCTACAATTCATCTTTGCACTACAGGCCAAAGATATTCCTCAACCGTTCATCTTTGCATTACTGGCCAAAGATATTCAACAACAGGTCATCTTTGCACTACGGGCCAAAGATATTCATCTACAATTCATCTTTGCACTACAGGCCAAAGATATTCCTCAACAATTCATATTTGCACTACATGCCAAATATATTAATACCTCAAAGAATATATAATCATTTAAGAATTTATATAAACAATAATTATAACCATGTTGATCATTTCACCTTTGCACTTAAGCTAAAGATATTCAATTATAAATTCAATGGTCATGATCATACCAGTCAACAATTCAACTTTGCACTACTGGCCAAAGAGAACCCATAGTCATGATCATACCAATAATTTACCCATCTTTACACTCAAGCGAAAGAGAATTTCAACATCAAGGTTATAAAAATGTTATATATGATTATAAAAATAATATGGTCAAAACATGGATTTAATTTCAAGAGCAATATTCATAAATCAACTATAATTTGGTTAGAAAAAGAAACCAATTTTGTCGTGAATAGTAACTCATGAATAGTAACCTCGACTCAAAAAGGTAGAAATTCCACAATAAAATCTATACCAATATTTCGGTATAATGATATTGAAAGAATAACATTTCTTAAGCGTATAAACAATTTATTTAAATTGTTTACACTTTACTAATTAATGCATTTAATCATCATAAAATGTCAACTCTTACAATTTTATCATCAATAACCAAAACTCTCATCAAAAATCTGCATATACCTCATATAGGATTCTCAAGCCATAAAATCCTATTTTCCAATTTTCTTTCTTCACAAAATATATTTAATTCATTTACTCATAACTAGACCATTTTTATGAAAAATACCAAATCAGTTCCAAAAATATTTATTTTCTAGAATTTAGCATAATATAGTCCCATAGTGAACATATATTTTTCTCAGAATTTTTAAAAGTCATTTACTATTTTTCATATGGCCAAAATAGCCAAATATTTAGACATTTATCAAAAATTGTACTTTTGTCCAAAAATTCTGAAATTTACAGAGTATACTTCTATCATACACATGTACTCCCAATAAAAATTTTATCAATTTTGGAGTTAACCACAAGGAATTATAAGCGGTTACTTTTAAAATAGTCTTTTCTCATAAAATTCATAACTCTCAATCTATACATCTAAAAATCACCATTTTTGGACACAATCAAGAAAACTCATCAAAATATCATTTTGAATTTTTCTAGAATTTTTGAAGATCAGAAAAATTACGAAACTGAAAATCATAACAACCCTTAAAATCCATTACTATCCCTTACAATCCCTTACAATCTCTTACTATCCCTTACCTCAAAAGAGCAGTACTTCTGATCGGTATGCAAAGTCGAAGGAAACTTGTACTGAATAGCAACTCTCAAAGTATCTAAATACTCACAAAATATGCTTCATAATATAGAGAGAGAAAGAGAGAAAACTTGTTTCTGGTGTGATTTTCAATTCTAACTTAGCCCTCTATTTATAGGAAAATTTTGGTAGGTTTGACCTGCAACCTGATGGCTTTACCTGCTACTATTCCCACCCACCACATTTGAAATATAATTCAGCACATTTCTTCACCAACCACAAGTGGAACCCACCAATTCTAGAATTTTCCATCAAAATGATAAACTCCGAAAATTCAACAATTTCTGAACCAGTCATCTTGTAAAATTCATAATAAATCATACGTTCATTTTTAACGGTTCAAAATTTGTGGACATATACTCAACTTATATATGTATAATATATCCAAAAATTACCACGATCCAACGGTCGGATTAAAAATTATAACCCCCGCAAAATATCTCAAAAACCCTGATTTTTAATACCTCCATTCCGATAAAAATACTGATAAAAACCTCAACATTAACTCCTTTATTTTTAACCACAAAAATATATTCCTCATTTATATCCACATAAAATAAATATTTCCTTATCATATGAATCAATAATTAATTATTCACAAATAATATTACAGAATCACATTTATGACAACCAGGCCGTTCCCAGGAAAGAGGGGGCTTTCCAATAAGAATTTTTCCTTACTGGCGCGCAATTAAATGACCAAACCTCTCCTTAGACAGAACTTTCTAGACATTGCCAATAATGTTATCTAATAATACTATTCAAATAATATGAATTATTGATCTGATAATGAGAAATACTGTGCAACAACAATTATTGAACAACAATAATACAAAATATCAACGCAGCAATTATTGAATCAATAAAATAAAATATTGAACAGTAATTACTGTAACAATTATTGAGTAGTGCCTTCTTACGTAAGAATCAATAATTTCAAAAATACTATGCAATACCGTGTGCTACTGTGCAATAACGCGTATTACTGTATTTTAACCACCGGGTATTCCAACAGTGTTAACGGTAACAACTACGCCGTTATTTGTAAAAACTTAAATTTATCGTTTTCTTACCCGACAGTTATTCGTTATGGGCCCACAAATAGCTGCGCCGTCCTACGAATATTCCCCGACAGAAAGAATATTCCACGACCAAACGAATATTCCCCGACAACAATGATTATTTTATAACTACTTGTGTATTTTGAAAAAAAATCATATATCACCCTTAACTTTAACATTTATCAATTTAACCATTTACTAAATAGTAATTATAAGAAAAATTGAATACTTTTATTTCATAAAATTCGGGGTCTTACAGTAACACAATGCTCCGTTCAATAAATGCTTACCACGCAGATGAACAGTAAACTGACATAAACAAACTTGATCTTGCAGTACCCAAAAGATCCTTCCCCAAAATTGTGTAAGGCCTGCATAAAATATACTCTACCTTTAACCATTTACTTGTAGTCATGTAGACCATTGTAAATATAAAATTATAATTTCCAGGCATGTTTATAACAGTTGTGAACACTGAGATTGTTTGATATTGTCCAATTTTAGTCTAGAAAGATCCTCTGCCAGAATGAGATTGATCAAATACATTTGTATATTTCACTCAAAACAACCTTTTCCAAACTACTTGGCAATGAGTCCTGACAACACAAATTATTCTTCCTAATTTTTTATGAGATTATACTATCCTCAACATAATACTTGGTTTTCAATTTGAACTTCTTATCCCGAATAGCACATCTCGACACAATTGTATCTATTTAATCATAAATAAAATCATTGTATTTAAGCTAAATGGACATATATATATGACAAGCATTACATGGTCGATAAACAACAACGCCAACATAAATTAATAAAATAAACCAACACCACAAAATCCCACAACATGTATAGTAAGAACAAATGTGTACAAGCAAAATTAACTAACAAAAAAATGTGTTCAAGCAAATAAATCAGTCAGAAGAATGTGAGCCTCTATTTCAGCTATTGGCTTCGATATTATCGGGGGTTTGGATTTGATCCTTCTTCATGCTATAAGCATATAAAAAGCCCTTTTCACCAAATATCTACACACATAAATTATCCTGATAAGCATATAGTATATACACACAACAAATAATAGTTTTATATAAGTTATCTTTTATTTTGTTTGACGATGAATTTAGTCAATTCATCTCTTTATAACCTCTATATGAGTTATTTATATTTTCAACGTTTCCCTCTGTTCTAAGGTTATAGCCTAAGGTTTATCCCACCTAAGGTTTTTTACCCTAAAGCTTTGATACCAACCTGTAAAGCCCCCAAATTCGGGTACTTGAAACCCTAATTCAGTGCTTCACGATACCATTTCTATAAGCGGAATAGCACTAATAATAACAACAATAATATAAATATTAAACTTAATTTACATAACTATCAAAGTCTAGCTCCCAAGTACGTAACCTTTAATCATTCCTTACAATACATGATAATAAATATATAACATTGTCTTAATAATATTAAACTATTACATAAGATATCATTGAAATCATTCAGCAACCTTTCCCTTTCCCTTGTTTCTAGCAGAGCCTTCAGATTGTTCACACTTAGCTGAAAACATTTAAATAAAGCAAGGATGAGCATTTGAGTGCCCAGCAAGTAATAACAATTATATATATATAAGCTGAAAGAATTTAAATATTTTCTTTATACTACCCTTTTACAGCAAATCAATAGTTGTGAAGTAATCTGAACCGATAACAATAACATAACAACCCTCTTTCAAATTTTTGAAACTACGTATTGACTATAAATAGGGTTAAAGTGACATACTATGAACATTATTTTTATTTTCGAAAAGGTTAAACAGAACTTCATCTGTAAATCGTCATAACTTACGGGCACGGGGGTGATCAGCCCGTTGTACCCTGTATTGATCAATACTGGATATAAGAACGATAGGATCGTTCACTCTGTCCGCCTAGGGAGTATAAAAGTTTTCCCGTGTAAGGGATGTTCATACTTGTCGGGGTTCCAAACCAAAGCAATTCGGTTGGATAATAATAAGGTTTTATCTTGTTCAACAATAATCTATAATTCAACATATATATACGGGTATTTAACAAAGGTATATCAACATATGGTTAAATGCAATGATTATCCAAGTGGGGACACTTGTATAATCATTTATAGAAATTATCGAACAGAAAATATATCTGAATTACCATATACTAACATATTGATAATCAATGAGCGTATATAATATAGGGTTAATAATATGTGCAGTAATAATATAATTCTGAAACATTCTTACTCATGTCCATTGCATAAAGAAAATACAAAGGTAGGATACTTGCCTGATGCACTACTTACAATACGCAACTTAGTTTAATCTTTTATATCACGACCTATCATTAATCAGATCATTCGTTCGATTAGAATAATATACTATAACATATAGTACTGCATTTCACAGTCAGCACATAATCTAATCGCATTATCACACATGTTCAACAGTCATTGCATCACAAACAAACATTAATACAGTCAAAATATCTAAGTCCAGATCAATTTCTGAAATATGTCGGTGTACCGACTGCTTTATCGGGTAATTATCGAGTCTAAGACTCTATTCCAACATTCAATATCCGTAAGTATCAGTCATATTATTTTAAATGACTTAATAAACATTTATTAATTTATCATAAATTTTCAAACACCGAAATCATTATTAAATGATTTAAATATCAAATAATTCTATTATCATTTAATTATTATTAAACTATTAATAATACTTTTATTCATTTACCAATAGTATTGATATTTTATTCATTTACTAATATTATTAATCATTTAATAATATTTTATTCATTTACTAATGTTATTACGTTTTTAATAACATTTTATTTAATCTCGAATATTATTATTTACTTAATAATATTTTAATCATCCAATAATACTTTAATTTAATATTATTAATCTTTTAATAATATTTTAATCTAAGATTAATATTTTAATCTAATATTATTAATCATTTAATAATACTTTAATCATTTATTAATATTTTAAATCAAATATGATTAACCATTTAATAATATTTTAATAAAGTTTTAATCTTAATATTTTTATTTACTTAACAATATCATATTCTAATATTATTAATATCATAATAACATTTTAATAATTTATTAGATCAATAAACAATTTATTTTAATTGTTCACCCTTTATAAAACTATTTATTTAATATTCATAAAAGGTCATAAATAATATTTCTTATTATAAATTATCAAAATGCCCTAAAATAGTCATAATATTATATATTAGGAGTATTCAAGCATTAAAATCACATTTTTCTCATTAAAGACATCATTTAACTATTTATTTCCTTTTATTCATAACTTAATTATTTTTAGAAAAAATAGCAAACTGATTCCAAAAATTCTCATCTTCTAGATTTTGACAGAATATGAACCTACAAGGATCCCCAAATTTTTCTGGAATTTTAGAAAATGATCTACTATTTTTAAAGTTCCCAAAACACTCGAATCTTGCTTCATTTTTCATAAATTGGGTTTTACTCAGAAAAATCTTAAATTTTCTGGGTATGCTCTCCTAACATATATAAACCTACTGTAAAAATTTTGGAATTTTCCAGTGTATACACAGTGAGATATTCGAAGGTAAATATTTAGGAGTCCTTCACGGAAATAGTCATTACGCACAATCTATAACTCAAACGTGTCCGTTCTTTTTCCTACATGTAGATAACTTCTCAAAGTACCTCTGTGATTTTTTCCAGAATTTTAAAAGACATGCAACTATCTGAAACAGTCCCTAGAAAAATGGGATAGAAGCTATTTTAGGGTTTTGAACCTTTAACATTCAAAGTGGACTGTTTTGGGGAAAACAGACCCAAAGGTTTCAAAACTTGCTAGATTTGTGTTCTATCACTTGGGTTTACTAGATAACTCATGTATATAGCACCCCCCTTCGACGGATCACAAATCTAAGTTGGAAAACTTGAGTTACACAAGATTTAGTGGAAGAAAAATAAGAGTTTTCACCCTTGGAGAACATATGCTCATATTCTTCCTCTAAGCCTTTGATCTAACACTCAAGATACTTAGTTCCATACATGATGATATGTAGAACTAGTTTACTTTGAGTATTAGACCATAACCCCCATATATGATGAGGTAAAAAACAAAATAGAAGAAGAATAAGAAAGAATGGAAGAGAATCCTCACCTAGTTTTCTTTGCTATACTTCTTGTTCTTCCAAAGTATGATATAAACTTAGGATGCATGAACAATAAACTCCTCTTCCTCTCTAGAATATGAACTTTTCCTCTCTCTCTCTCTTGCTAAGCTTAATTTGTGTTTTGATGGATTGGGAGAATATAGAAGAAGAAGAAGAATGGTGGAGGAGTAAAATGAAATGAGATAGATATTATGTTGGTGAATTGAAGTAGAATGCTAATATCCTCCATGTTTCTTTTGTCCCTTGGACAAAAGGGTTAGCCTTATCCCTTCCTAATCATGCCTAATCATGCCATTAAGGTTGCTAAGTAGATTTTTTACCAATAGGAGCATGACACACTTGTCCTTGTGTGTAAGATTTCTACTTATGGAACATGATTAGCTTAATATTCTTTCCTTAAAAAGGCTAATGTGGCCAGCCATATTTATACCCACTAACTCCTTCATTTAGCTTTTATTTTAATGCATAAATTAGATAAATCAAATGTCTAAAATACCTTTAATCAAGTGGGCTAAGTTTGGGCTTGCATTTTATTTCTTTTGGGCTTTTCCTTTAATTGTTTTGGGCCATGTAATAAACATAGTCTAACAATTTTAATATATGTTACCCAAATTATTTATTTAGGATTTTCATTTCCAATCTTATGAAATTTGATTACTTATACATGTGACTTTAGCTCATAACCTAATTAGGTTTACTAGAAATAGGTTTAAAATTAGTAGTCACTTGAAATAATAAGATTATCCACTTAAGTTAGTATACATATTAAATACTAACCCTTCCTTATTACCATAACCCTTAGGTTATTTAATTGTCTCACCTAATGTATAATTAGGTTACGAAGCTTTCATTTAAGGTTTAAAATAAAATAAAATTAGTTCCTAAAATTTATAATTAGGGTTTCACACAGTAATACAAGGGTTTGTCACATAACACCATAATTGACCAACCCTTATTGGTCCACATATACAGTACATATTTATAACACTGAAAAATTAAAATATAATTATTATAATAATTCTAGAAATCATTTCATATATTATATAAATAATATATGATTATATCTTCATGGAAAATAATTAATAAAATATTTCTACTATAAAATTAATTATGATAAGAATATAATTTATAATGATCAATAATTCTAAAATAAAATTATTTGTAACTATTCATATTTTTATTTATCACATAAATACATATACACATTATCTTGACACATATTCCCCATTTTTAAAATAAAAAAAAATTATACGCAAAATTTTTAATTTATTTGTATAGAAAATATCGGGTTGTTACAATTATCATCATGTTTATACTGTGTTGAAAGTCATCTTTGGCCCGTAGTGCAAAGATAAACTGTTGATTGGTATGATTATGACCAGGAATTGTGTATTGGTATAATCATAACCTTTAATATTACATATAAGGTTTGTGGTGAAAGTCCTCTTTGGGCCGTAATACATAGATGGACAGGTGTTTGGCATGATCATGACCACTGGTGATACAAACGATTATCTTTGGCTTGTAGTGCATAGATAATTCGTTGATTGGAAATAATTATGGATTTGTGTTATAGGGATAAAATATTGATGATGGACTTTTAAATCATAGAAGATAGTAGATATCATGTTCTACTTGGCTCTTCTAATGGATTGTTGTTTCTGCTGCAGTTGTGATCTAAAACTTGTTGTCTATTGTATTCTATCAGATTTTTCCCTGTTGATGACTAAGGATAATTTGTTATACATTATTTTAGTCATAATATTTTTTATTGGGCTAGTTGAACTCATCATTTTTCTTTTGGTTCCATTGTTCTTCTCAGGAGGCGAGAATGTAGCTGGGACTAGTCGGGAAGTGGAGTAATGGTCCAAGATAGATATTTTAGTAGTCCTCACTATTTTATAAAATAATGTGATAATAATTGCAATGAGGACTGTATTTGAGTTTGGATATTGTCTACAAGATAATATTTGTATTGAAACTCATAGCTCATGGTTTGTCGCATTTTACACGACAATTAATATTTGTATAATTGATGTTTGTATTTGAATTCTATACCATGTATTTGGCGACTCAGAATGGGTTGTGTATACCTATTTTGGGGGCGTCACACTGGTCCTCACGTGGGTTTTCAAAACTGTTTATTCCTTTGTTTGCTCTTGGGCCCGGTGTTGTTAATGTTTTTTTTAATGTGGGCCTATTGGGCTGATAACTTATGTTTTGTTTAATATTGTCTTGCCTCGGGTTGTGAGAAATTTATATTAGGTTAGGCAATTGCTTCCCTAGTTCTTCTAGGTGTTTTAGCTCTTTTGGGAGAAAAGAGTTACGTTTTCGATTTTCATTGTAATATCTTTTTTTGCCTATTTTATACAAATTAAATTTAGCAAAAAAAAATTAAAATATTATAATTGGACAAAATGAATTTAAAAGAAGCTCTCCAAATATCAATAAATAAATTTTTTTTACTGATATACTTTGACTCCTCTCAACAAATATTCTAATTCCGCCGATATATATATTACCAAGTGAAGAGAGCAGCAATCCCCTAAGGAATTAACCAATGTGACATAAATAAATTTTAAATCTATTGTCTAACTTTTTGCCTCGTCCACTATTATCTCACTTCATGCATGTATAATAATGGATAAAAAGTAGGTTACAAGTAAATGGATAAGGTGAAACAGTAGATAAGACAGTGAAGGGTGTGGAAAATTTGGTCTCACAACCACCCTAATTGGTTTCAACCTCAAGTAAACTCCTACAAATACCTCTTAGTAATCACGAGTAGCTACGGACTACGCTCACAATATTAAACATCACTATGGCTCACAAGAACCAATGTTTACAAATCTCATCTTATACGTATGTCTCATCTGTGAATTAGGGCACACAATATTATGATTAATCAGTCAAACTTACTTTTCCTAAGCTCCTGTCCCATCTTTTATATCATTTTTTGTTCTTGGTTATGTATTGTTAGCGAGTATAATTTAGTTATTATGTATAGATAAATTTTGAAAGAGAATTGAAATTTTTATATGTATTTTTAATATTTTTATATATATATGACCTTTCTCGTATGAGTATACAATGGAGAAGTAACCATATAAAAATATTTAAAAAATACATATAAAAATAATGCTCCCTTTTTTAAATAGATAAGAATTACCTTACGACAATAAACCTGAATTCAAATGCACAACCACAATAAATAATAACTTCTACTTAAAGTATATTACACATTCTTATCATAGCTTACCACACTAAGCTAAACATCAACATACCATATATTATAGAAACTTTGCCTAAAGAAAACCAAATATATATATTAGGGTTTTTGACTAATTACTTCAATTGCAAGCAACAGAAGACACTGCGAGAGGATAAGCAAAAGTATTTGCATACTGAAAAGAAACAGTTTCTCCTGGACCAATCGGCTGGCCATTGTTAACAAGGCAATCGTCGTACGAAATGCGCCTGAAGATGCTCGGATTAATCAATCTGGCGGAGCTGAACCAACCGCAGCTGAGGTGAATGTTAGAGATGGTGCAGCTTCCTGAGACGCATATGTTCTCCACCGCAACCGTGTATGTTGGGATACCATTTGGAAGCGGCGCTGTCTGACCTTGGAAAACGCCGATGCTTGTCTTGGAGCAGGTAGCTCCGATCCGATTTGCCGAGCCATCGTCATCTGTTTCAAGTTCAACATTTTTCAGTGTAATTTAATTTTTTTTAGGGTTAAGTCTGCTTGAATACATTAGAATAATATAGGTAAACTTATAAATGCACTCCATATTTTAGTATTTACATCGCGTTATAAAAAGCTTTTTATTTTCTATTTTAACAATATATGGTTACTGGTAGGGTGTTAGTACTAATAATTAATTATACTCCCTCTTCTCAAATTAAATATATAATTTGACTTTTAAAATTAAACGACGATATATTAAATTTTAAAATTGGTACGACGCATAAGAGTTTATAAATTTTGTAATTAATAATTTTTATTACAGACAATACAATTATAATAATTGTATCAATTAAAATTAAATAATTAATTCACATCAAATTAAAATTAGTATATCTATATATAATTTTAAAACTGGATGGAGTATTTGGTAGTAGTACCCTCACAATCCCTAACATGGACTATATAATCCTGCCTAAGGGTATTTTTTTCGTAATCCTATAATGGTCTAATTCTTTCATATGGTTGATTTTCCAAGTTAGTGTATTGGGATGGAGCGTAGGCCATTAGGGTGCTATAATTATTGATTGTTTAGAGAAGCCAAAAGTCTCTTAAGAGTAAATAAGAGAGAGTAAAGTAGTAATTAATTAGGAAATGACGTACCAGCGAAGGCCAGTAACTTCCTAGGAATGGAAGAAGTAGTGGTTTTATTTTCCATGTTCATCACCTCTTGAATGCTCGCAGTCCCACTGTCACCAATTGCTATAATTGCACAAATAAACAATTAATAAATTATAGTATACTCTTAGTTAAATTTTAGACTCAATTAATAATCTAGCTTGTAATAATTAATTTCAGCACATAATACTATACTATATGTATATGTATATGTATATGTATATGTATATGTGACCAGAAGGCATGCATGCATGGCCACTTGTGTAAGCTAATCAAGAAATCTAGATTATATGAGATATATATATATATATATATATATATATATATATATATATATATATATTAATGGTGATTAAAATAGACACTCAGAGAACAATATTAATGGTTCCTAACTAGAGGGAATAAAAATTAAGAAGTTAAAGTAGGAAGAGGTTTTAATTAACACCAAAATTTGACTTCAAATGTTCAAAAAATTGCTTAGCTTATTCTTTCATGGATATTATTTACACTTTAAATTGAATTACTTGCATGGTGGTTATATATATATGCTACAACATATGAAATATTTAAATACAAAGTATATAAATAGAAATTAATTAATGTTATACGTAGAAGAGATTAATTACCAAATAGCAAAGCAAGCGCAAAACCAAAACCCAAAAAGAAAGTCAGTAGTCTCATGTTGAATATTCTGCCTGCAAAAATTGGAAAGATTTTCACTTTGTTTATATAGGAAAAACTAGGTAGATATGGAGAGACTCATGTTTATGGTAAAATAATTAAACATATGGAAAAGTGGAACTTATAGCAATATGCTTATGTAACTTACACCACTCGATCGTGTATAGCAGGGCAGGAGCCAGGAGATGCCAAGTGCAAAAGAAAATATAACGAGGCAGAAAAGTGAATCTGGTAAGAGCTTATCTAGCTAGGGTATTTATAGCAAGTCTTCCCCGTATTAATTACTCTAAAATTGGATAAAATTAAGTAATTAAGATCTACTCAAATGGTCAGAGCATCTCCGATAGCCTTTTCAACTATTTTGGGATGGAATATTCAAATAGGTGAGTCACATCAGAAAAATTATCTCCAACAGCCTCTTCAATCTTAGTAATCAAATCTGCAACCTCATCCTCTCTTCAGAACTGGTAAATTGACATTGTCACTTTAAAACATTTATTTTGTTTTGGGAGAATCAAAATCATATGAAAAAAGACTAAAAATATTTATTTTGCTTCATGGGTTTGATGTACAGCTCATTTTAAAATTTAATATCATTCCTTTTTATTTTTTTATTTATCATATTGGATAAAATATTATTTTGATTACCCTTTAGATAATCACGTTAATTATAACCCTCTGGTTTATCCAATATATATGACCCTCTGGATAATCACATCGCGTGAATTAAAAATTTATCCAATGACCTTGGATAATCAAGTTTGCTTGCTGGATTATTCATCTTTGCAATGTCAACATGATAAGATATTAATTTTTAGATATAATTTATTTTCCAGAATGTTATCTTTTTTAAAAAAATGTAATTAATTATTTCAAATGTTATCATTTATTATTGATTTAAGTCAAATATTACATTATTTGAATTGAAGAGACTGATGAGACAAAATATTAAAGTAGCAAATAATGATCTTCAAATTACTACGTAGGTCAACAAACTTTAATTTGAAGAATTTTTTTTACTACTATTATTGGACATGATCTTATATAGTAGTATTAACAAATTAGATTATCTAAGTAAAATAGTAGTAACGTATGAACTTAAATAGCTATTTGGTAAATAAAAAATATAAAACATCTTAAAATATCAATTTTAAATTTAAAAATATCTCAAATTGACTTTTCAAAATGATCTTAAAATTTGGAATAGTGGAAGTACAATATTTAGGCTTCATAGATTTAAATTCTTCATTAAGAGCCAAATCTTAATTATTTGAATTTATATCTTTCTCTTACCAATTAAGAGACGATAAGAGATAAATAAAATTTTATTAAACAACTTCAACTTCTTACCGAAACAGATGTAGATCTTTTATGAGATACTCCCTCCATTCTTAAATAAGTGACGTTTTAGAAGAAAAAATTTATTCCAATTTATTTGTCGTTTATAACTTTTTAGGATAATAAATTATTTACTTTCCTATATCATCCCTACCTTCTCTCATTGTCCCAAGAAATTTTCACCCTTAGTATTAATAGTTTTCAACTCCCCATAAAGGGGTAGTGATGGAATTTTACATATATTTTAATTATTAAATAATTTTCTTAATCCATGTATAAAAATCTTAAACGACACTTATTTAAAAAGGGAGAGAGTATTAAGAGGTAAATAAACACCACCACAATAGAACTAATATGGATAGATTGCAACATTTTAACAAATATGTTTAAATCTGTTTGATGTAAACCTTAATCTAAGAAAAATACAAAGAGAAAAAAGATTAACATTTCTAGAGGAAAATAAAATCTTATATATATATATATATATATATATATATATATATATATATATATATATATATATATATAAACAAGGATTAAGAGCATTCTCTTTATCTAGCACTCCTCCTTAAATAGCACTCATTTATTAAAACTACGTCGTTTTGAAGTTTATTTTAACAAATAAGTAGGGCCGTTAGTAATATTTTTATAAATTAAAAAAAAGTAAGTGGGACCAAATTTTCATATATTTAACCTCTTAACATAATTTAAACATGAGTAAATGACGTATATGAGGCATGAGAAATTAAAAATCAACCACCTAAGTGCTGGCTAGGTTTGTGGAAGGCCTAGAGAGATACTAGTAGTATTAATCTAAATTACTTACCTCTTTAAAATCAACTGTCCCTGTCTTTGACAATTAGTTTGTTGAGTCCCAAAAAAATGACTGCCAAAATATAAATGCGTTATTAAGGACCATATTTTTATTTGATAAGATAAGGAATCAAGCACTCAGATTCTCTATCATTATTTATTTATGTATTAATGAGAAGAAATGGTCTGCCATCGATCAGTCACAATTATGTTTTACCACAAGCTAGTAGTGTGTGCTTTTTAATTTTTTTTGTGAGATTAAATCAATTTGTAGGTTCAAGAAGGAGAAGGCTACTAATTACAAGCTCAATTTTCACCCATTATATTATTATTATTATTATTATTATTATTATTATTATATATATATATATATATATATATATATATATATATATATATTTGTGACCAAAGGGTTAGATTTTTTTAAATTATGATAGTCCGTTTGTTTCATATATATATATATATATATATATATATATATATATATATATATAGGAAGGATCAAGAACACTCCTTTTATCCGGTATTCTTATTTAAATAGCACTCTTTTATTAAAATTACGTCGTTTTGGAGATTTTTAAAAGAGAGTGGTCCCATTTATTTTTCTTTTATTTACAAAAATACCACCGGCGGCCCCACTTATTTTTAAAAAAAACTCCAAAACGACATAATTTAATAAAAAAGTATTACTTATAGAAGAGTGCTAGATAAAGAGAATAATCTTGATATTTGCTCTGTGTGTGTGTGTGTGTGTTTGGTTTATGGTTTGATTTGAGTAACACTTATGAAAACATTCCTGGCCTGCTGCTCTTCCTATTCCATTAATAGTTGGCATCTTCATCAATGTATATAGTTGGCATTTATAGCTCCTACTGTAACCACACCACACCAGTAGGTCATCTTCTCTAAACACAAACACTAGTAGTACTAATTAAGGAACTCTCTTTCTTGGAAAATTACACTTACATTTATTACTGGCAACTTGTAGGGTAATAATATAGGTTTTAAAATAATGGGTAAATTAACCTGCATTTTAAGTTGATTGTTGCACACTTTTGTATATCAAAAAAATTATATTACCCTTAATTAATAAAAAGTCAATTAACATATTTATCACTTATTTATTTTAATTGATTTTTTGTTTTAAATAAGTCTAAGTAATTTTCTATTTTCTTTGAATTTTAATTTTTTGTAATTTTATTTCAGGTTAAAATAAAATCTTTTGATTTAGATGGACCAATAAACTATATTATTATGGGTACTTTAATAAAATAGCAAACTAAATTATATATCATGAATTAAGAACACAAAGGTTTACCCTTATATATAAATCTTTTTTTTTCTTCAAATATTTTATGTGTTCTGATCTTTAATTCAAAATTTTAATAAATTATATTATAACATATTTCAAATTAAAAAAGAATTAAAATTGTGGAAAGATAACAGATTTAATATATTAGTACAACTCTATGAGGTTGAAAATTAAATTTTAGTTAACCAAGTGTACACAACTTCTATTTTATAAATATGATATATATCAAAATTAATTAAGAAAAAATAGATAAAAAAGTAAATGATTAATTTATTATTGGTGTGAATAAAATCTTATTATTATATATTTAGGTGTACAACTATCAATCTTGAGTGTGCATGTAAATTTATTTATAAAAGTATCAATTCATAATAAAAAATAATTACGTACCATATCTCTATCGTTTTTACTTACTTATTAAAATCAGCTCCCGTTAAATATATGTTAAGTGAGAGAAATTAAGAGCCGCCAAAAAGTTAAGCGGCCAAAATTACTTCCTCGTCTGTCTTCATTCACAGGGTTGAATTAATTATTCCTAGCTTCTCCTTCCATACATCCGCATCCGATCCTTAATATAAGTTATTTTAAAGAATTATTTTTATTTTTTAATATAAATCGTTTGAGAATTTTAAATAAATATTAATTAATTATTTAGTTTTTAATATTCACTTAAATAATAAATATAATTTTAGTTCTCTCACTATTTTTTATCCAATAAATAATATTTTATTTTTCCAATACAAGGGCAATATAGACAATTGATATTATATTTAATACTATACAATCATTTCGCACAACTCTAAAACGACTTATATTAAAGAACGAAGAGAGTATTATTTTTTACTTAATTTTTATTGTTTCATTTTGGTCATTTATTTAAGTAAATTTATATTTTTTGATTGATACCAAAGAATATTCTAGTTCTAGTTCTAGTTCTAGTTATTGATCTTGGAGTATCCTCGTTAGCATCAATCGATGAACATTCAACCATACTTACAAGAGAAGACGCATGCAGCCATGCACGTGTGTTAATAAATTACTCCTTCTATGTAAATAAGTTTTAATCTCATTGAAATTATATGCTTTTGCTAGGAATTAATTACATGCATGAGTGAGAGCTTGATATTTCAGTTAAATTTTACGTTAGTTGAAAAAATTGAATTAATAAGAATAGTGAATTCTCAAATTAATAGATTCAAGTAATTTTTTTTAACAGATTATACAATATTAATTACCATGGTAAAATATATTTAACTATTTCAACACAATCGAAACTCTTTGATTTTCTCTCAAATTGTAAAGTTTGACACTAGTTTACCGACAATTAATCCTAATAAAATTTATTCTCTATTCAATATTCCATTGACCTTTACCCTAGCTAATATGAGAATGAATTTACCCCACTGCAAACAATTTTTTCTAGTCCGACCAAAAATGATAAAGATGTTGTTTCTCTTTTGTGGTTAATGAATTCATGGTAAAAATAAGGGAAAAAAAATTTCTTTTATATATAGTGGTTAAATTTATATTAATTATTTATATTTTTGTTAAATATTGTGTGCCAAGCCAGCCACCGCTAGACCTAAATCCCAGCTTATCGACATTTGGCTCTGATATGGTGGAGTAGTATTAAAGTCAAGCAAGGTTTTAATTTGAAAGAATCAAAGAAGGACCGAAAGAAGTTTATGATGTGTTTTCAAATATAATTTAATCGATGTAGGATTTTAATAAGTAAATTTGAACCACCGGTGAGTCAACCGATTTTTGGCAAAAAAATAATAATTTATTTGTTCAAACTGAACTGAAGTGTCAATCGATTCCGGGTTTAACCGATTGAACCATGGTAAGGAGACCTCAAGCATAAATGATGGGTTTTCAAATATAATTTAATCGACGTAGGATTTTAATCAGTAAATTCGAATCTATCCGGCAACAAAACAACACTATAACTATTTGGTAAGGAACCCACCAAGCATTGACTCATATGTTAGGGTTATCGCATTGCAAATGTCATGGGTTCGTTTAATGTACGATTTGTAGTCATGGGCCTAAGGCTCAAACCATGTATTCGTCTTCAAATACCCAGTGTGGTTTGTACAAGTCTATAGATGCAAGTTTGGCATAGATTTGTATAATAGGAAATAAAATATTCTTCCCCTGTTTCAAATTAATAAGATAAATATTAACTTTTTAAAAAGATATTTTTAAATTTAAAATTGACATCATTTATTTAAATTTTGAAAATAATAAATTTTATAACCAGTAGTGTTTTTTATATAGTTTGTAAAGTTTATGATATTCAACAATAGGTCCACTAAATATTTACAATAAATAAATACTTATACAAATGCAAACAATTAAAAACATTAACCTAACTGATTTAATTTAAGACAAAATAAAAAATAACAGATTTGGATGAACCGTCTAGGCAAATTTAGGTGTATATTATCAATTGAAACTAAATTATCCGATGATTAATTATTTATTTAATTACATGAACTATTTATTATCATTTTTAAGGTCATTTATTACCTCAAAAGTGATCTTACATATAGTATCATCTCTGCTCTTGACGTTATAATCCATCTTTAAAAGGCCTTACAAATAACAAACACAGATCATAAAATTAATATAATATTAATACCCATAATTAAAGTTATAAAATGAGTAAACAGTTCGGGCTCGATTCGTATTCGCTCGACTAAAAGTTCGATTCGAGCTCGACTCGAAATATAAATGATTCAAATATGAGCAAGTTTTAAAGTTCGATAAATTACTCGAACCTTCTCGAATTACAATTTTCTATTGATACTCAGATCATATTCGTTCGAAAAGTACAAACTGTTCGGACTCGATTCGAGATTGTGCTCGACTCGGTAGCTAAACGTGTGACGCCCCCAAAATTAGGTATACATCACCCATCTTGGGTCGTCAGATACATAGTACATAATACAAATACAACTTAATAATACAACTGTCGTGTACAATACGACAAAACATAAACTGTGAGTTTGAATACAAATATTATCTTCTAGAGAGTATTCATACTCAAAAGGAGTCCTCATTACATTTATTAACACACCATTACATAGAATAGTGAGGACTACTAACTAATACTATTCTTCGGACCATCACTCCGTTCCCCGACTTGCCCCAGCTACGTTCTCATTGCCTGAAGAGAACAGTGAAAGAAAGGGTGATCTCAACTAGCCCAGTAAGAAATATTATGACTAAGATAATGCAGAATAAATTATCATTAGCCTTCAACAATGTTAAACTGATAAAATATAATAGACATCAAGTTTAACTGTAGCGGAACAAGCAATCCATTAAAAGAGTCAAGTAGAAAATAAACTCTACTATCTTTTATGATTTAAAAAGTTTTTCAACACTGTGATCGCTGGGACTCAGCTTAATAAAATAATCCACATCATCGAATCACCCCTGCACTACGGCCAAGGATATTCGTATATTCATTAATGGTCATGATCATGCCAACAACTGTCCATCAATGCACTACGGGCCAATGAGGACTTTTACCACATCATTTGTAACATTACGGTCATGATTATACCGAATAATCCCTGGTCATAATCATACCAAGTCCATCTATGCACTACATGCCACAGATGACTTTCAACATTTTATAAACATGAGGATGATGACAATGATATAAGAATTCAATAAAACAAGTTCAAGAATTAATTTATCCAGGAATTAACAACGTCCAAATTGTCAACATGATACTGCATTGTGGAGTAAAATTCAAGAATGCTTAGAAGAATATTTTCTTGAAAAGATACTGGATGAAACGCAACTATCAAGGATATTCCACAAATTTCATGGAGTATAGAAGTCAAAACTTAACCAACTGAGTACAATAAAGAATGGAATAACAAAAGAAATCACCATGCATGCGATAGACCGCACAGACAGGTTATTCCAATAGAATAATAAATAATGGAACCAGGTCCGGCGTAAACGCACAGACAGGATATTCCGACAAAATAATAAATAATGGAACCAGGTCCGATGTAAAACACACAGACAGGATATTCCAACAGAATAATAATAAAACGGAACCAGGTCCGGTGTAAAACACACAGACAGGATGTTCCAACAGAATAATAAACGGAACCAGGTCCGGTGTAAAACACACAGACAGGATGTTCCAACAGAATAATAGAAGAATGTCACCAAGTATAGGGTAGACCGCGTATACTGGTTATTCCAACAGAATAATAACGAATGGAATAACAGAAGTTCTCTTCATGAATATAAAAGAAATAATATTCCCTACCTTAAAAGAACTGGATATTAGAAAAGTGATGTAGCAGAATACTTTTATTCTCTCTCTCTTATTCTCTCTATACTTTCTCTCTCTATAGCTTGAATGAATTCGTGAAAAATAATGAAGCCCTAGGCCTCTATTTATAGAAAAACTGAGGGTGGCTCTTGGTCTTAACGAAGGGTCAAATGACTCTTGGTCTTAACGAAGGGTCAAATGACTCTTAGTAATATTGAAGAGACAACTACTATTGACGAAAGTAATTACTATTGACCAAGGTAAATACTATTGACGAAGGTAATTACTATTGACCAAGGTAAATACTATTGACGAAGGTAATTACTATTGACCAAGGTAAATACTATTGACGACGGTAATTACTATTGACGACGGTAATTACTATTGACGAAGAGACTCTTAGATGATGACATATGGCCCCCCATAAAATAACCAAACTTACCACAACGTCTCAATTATTGATTTAATAATATAACATATTATACAGATGATACTATGACAATAATTTAAGAGATATGATGCAGCAATTACTGTAGCAATAATTGAGTATAGCTGAGTGACTTCTCACGTAAGCATCAATAATCAATACCGTGTGCTACTATGCAACCACGCGTATTACTGTACTTTTACTACCGAGTAGTTCAACAGTTTTAACGGTTTTAACGGTAACACCTCAGCCGTTATTTTTATAGAAAGATAATTCTGTCGTTTTCTCAATCCGACAATAATTCCGTTGTGGGGTCCACCAATGATTGTGCCGTCGTACGAATATTCCCCGACAAAAAGAATATTCTCCGACCAAACGAATATTTTATAACAACTTGCTTACTTTGCAAAATTTATAAATATTACCCACAACTATAACATTATATCAAATTAACTCCATAATATTCAAAAATCATATTTATAGAAAATTCATCTTTATTTATAAAAATTGGGGTCTTACAAAACGAACCTCAATCAAACTTTATTTTATACTCAATAAATTTTGTGAACCAAATTTGAACAACTCAATACTCGGCTCGACTCGCCATTACCCATAATCATATTTCATCTATTATTTTTAGAAACAAACATAGCCTTTTAACACCTTAATATTTCTATATGTTCAAAAGCTTAGTTAAAAGCTCATATCAAATAATTGAATATGAGAAGGCCCATGACAACAGCTATTCTACTTAATTACCAATTCACTTGACTGGCTAGCCAAGGCATAGTACCGTGTATCAAGCAATTATTGTGCTGAAAAACTGGACATTTTTATTGTACAGAAAGTGACCTCTAACTGCTCTGGTGAGATGGCCTATGCCATTCTCACAAATATAGGATAACAATTAGGACAAGCAACAATAATAATTAATTACTCAATCCTCAATCAACATAATAATTCTCAGGTGTCGTATGCAATCATCTATACTTGCTTACCCTATACAATATTGTTTAGAATTTAAAATCACACACATGCACATGACAATAGAGAATTAAGATTTACACACAGAGATTTACGTGGTTCCTCAATTTAGGTACTCCACAGACAGCTTATTATTTATTGATGATTCTTTGGTTACATAAGGTTTTACAATAGATAGTATTTACAGCTACTAATCCTATTGCAACCCTACTTCACATTATGTCTCAATTATCCATAATGTCCGTTCCAAAAACAACCCAGAAAATCTTTAACCGCCGACCAGTGCCGCTCACAGACACTCTATGGCGCGCCCCGCGCTACTAAGGCAGAAACTTCACCGACTTCCAGCGCGCCCCGCGCCACTCCCTGCTTGCACCTAGCAACCATCGCTACGCTCCGCTCCGCACTAGCCTTTTTCAATAGCTTCTATGTTATGAGTCACAAGTTCTAATAAACATAAAATGATATTTTCACATGAAAACCGTCACTACCGTCGCTATACATCTATAGCGTCACTTTTCATGTGAAAATATAAAAAAATATTGTGAAAATATCAATTTTCTATAATAATTCATAATCAAAAATGACAAAACATAGTCTGAAATTAATTAACAAAAGGATAAAATGGTTTGTAGTGATAATAAATTAGTACAAACAGTCTTATCCCACCCATCATTTTTTTGTAAACAAGCGTAGCCAATGTGCTGCAGTAGCTAGCCGCCTATATATATACAAGTCGAGTTCATAAACCTTGGTTTAAGCTTTACATCATAGACATAGTTCTGTCGTTGAGAGAGAGAAAGAGATGGCTTTAAGCTGGCTTCTTCATTCTGCATACACTATTGTTTTAGGAAACCCAAAAACGCTAGGCGACAAGACTTTGGGGTACCCTAATAAAGATGTAAAAGAAGTTGCCAAAAGTTTAAAAATTGAACCTGAATATCCTTTCCAAATGCCTCTTCATTATCCTCGTTACACCAAGGCCGACTACCAGAAAATGGAGGAGTGGAGGGTGGACTTGCTTCTGCAGCAATATGGCCTCAACTTTGAAGGTATGCTTGACGAGAAGAGGGTGTATGCCATGGGTGCGTTCCTGTGGCCTGATCAAATTTGAACTGCCTTTCAAATTCCTGCTTGTACCACAACTTTATGCAGCTTCTGTTTCTCAAGAGCCATAGTGTGTATCTGGTTCTGTATCGTTTCTACCATTATACAAGTAGCTAAGCCTATCGCAATGAAGCTTCTATAGCCTTGTGTATGAGTTGAATATATATTGCTACGTAGAAACTATTGTTCCCTCTAGTTCTAAGTGTTGTTTACCCATTAATCATGCATTTTCTTGTCTGTAACTCCTAGCATTGAAAGAAACTTGGACTGTTGGTGCCTATTTGGCAGAGCGGCATTCTGAGACATAGAACTTTTACTAGTAGAGATGTAAGAAAAAGTGCCCTTAATGTGAAAGTCCATAGTGTGTGGTGATCAATTTTAAAAAGGAATATTGAAGAAATATAGCAGTTCGCAACATCATTGTGCAACATTATGTTCCACTATCCCTCAAGTCCATACAGTACTTTCGAATGCACCTGAAACATTTCGCAGAACAGCAAAGCAAAATTTTGGGTCGGAAAAATTCATATTCGTCGCCAACCTTTCAGTTAGAATATTTTCACAACATTTCTATTCGGCAATCCGTATATAGATGACAGCCTTAGCTCCCACAATTACTTTCAAATACATGATAAACAACACATAAGTAGCACGAGGCAATGTATACACCCTCAGTAACAAAATTAGAGATCCAATTATAAACGGACGACTTTTAAGAAAAAAATTATTTTTATAAACGAATCTCACATTTGCTAGAAATGTAGTAGTGGTGACATGATAGTATTCAATCAAGCTAGGAATAAGTAATGACATATTAGGGTGTTTGCGACTCTTTATAGTCTAAATTTAGAAATGTATATCTAATTTTGGAGCGTATCTCTAATTTTGCAACGGAGAGAGTATTATTTAATTATTGTCTAAAAATTTAAACCTCAGGTGCTCAGGTTTATCAACATAAATTAATTTCAAATGCCAACTTTAGCATAAGCATATAGGTAAAAGTAAAATCCAGTGTATTAACTTTAATTCTGATAAGTATTTGATTAGTATGGTTAAAAAGAGCAAGCCATTTCAAGTTATTATGCATTGCCACTGCGCAAGAAAGATAACAATCTTCTAAGCATGTCATTCTTTAAAAGAAGCAGCAAATATCAGTCACCAGACACTGTTTTATAAAACGAGAGAATGGCACCAAAACATAGTGTTGCAAAAAAAAAGATAAGGGTCCAATCCAAGTGCACCGCTAATGAAAGAAAATCATCGACAGTTTAATGCAAAGGGTCCCGCAATTCAAGAAACAAATACATGATTGATCATAATTCAATGAAATGTCAGTTTATCATTTTGGCAGCTTATATGACAGACACACTGACCTTACCACTAGGTTCTCAAATATGTGGTTACAAGCTTGCATCTTTTCTTTGTCATAAATCAGACTTCATATATCTTCACATAAATGAATTATCCAACTCTTACCTGCACCAAAAAGAGCTTTTATGCTGGAGAGACCTAGAGGTCCACTGGGTGGATGGTTGATGATAAGCCCCGGTGCTTCAGAAAGCCAGTTCAATTTACCTGCAATGGAGACGATATAGTGAGTGTCAAAGTCAGTTATTTTTGTACTGTTTCACAGTTACCAACTAAAAGCAATCCTTCTACGAGAGAAGGTAAGTTGAAATGGAATGAAACGATGGTTGATATTTGTTACTCCCTTTGTCTCAGAATGATAGTCATGGTTCAAACCATATTAATTTGTGACTTGGATTTTAAGGCACAAAGAACACATGTAGGGATAATAATTTGTAAAATTGTCTTTCTATATTAATTTTTAGCATCTAAAGTGAAATTTTAAGCAAGGAAATAGGTAAAATATTATATCTAAATGTGTCAATATCAAGTCTTAAAATCTGTTCTACCAATATAACTTTGAATCAAGACACTAAAGACAGAGGGAGGGCCTTTTACTTGTAGAAATGATGAACGAACACAAATGTGAATACAGATCATAATCCAACTTGGGGCTTTTGAATTTAGCAGAGCCTTGAGGCCATTGACAACTATTCATCCTGCTGAATAAAAATGTTGAAGGTTCATTTCCCTGCAGACTCTTGCGCCCGAGTTTCCCAGCTCAGTTATGGAATTGACCTAACATAACATAGCAAACTAAATGAACTAAAGTCCAAGAATGACAAAAGAAAAACTAAAGACGCTACAAGTCAAGGACATAATAGGCGTGATAAAGTTTCCAAGCAAATAATTCAGTTTCATTCAGCACCCTGTTGCTGAAAGCGTAAATAAAAACAACCAATAGATTCAATTTTAACAACTGTAACCTTCGACCATATCATGAAGAAGATGACCGCTAGTGCAAGATCTTTGAACATGCCTATTTGCTGCACGCAAGGTTTTAGAAAAGCACCCCGGATCTCTGGTCCTGCTGTGTAATAATGTATCTCGGCTGTAAAGATTTACGCACTTGAACTTTGAACTCTTTTGCCGAGGACTGTACAAGTTAATACTAAGATTTCCAATGAGCATGTGAACAATCTAATTCAAATCTCTAGATGGCTTCTACCTCTGACTTTAGATGTTTAGACTATCTATCTCTAATGTTGCGCTCTAAATCTGTACAACAAAATTCTTAAGAAGCTTAAGAAAGCAAACCACTTCATATCACCGCAATTACAATTTCATCTAATGTTTATTTTATGCAGAATAATTTTATTTAAAATACAATGCTCAATCATTTGAGATAAGCTCTAAAATCAATCCATTCAGAATTTATGATCATTGCTATTGTCCACATTTTCTAGAGTCTAAAAATGTAACTCACAGTCTCACATAATTCAAAATATAAGTGAAGATGGCAACGAGAAAATGGATCAATGGATAGTCAATTGTCTGGACCAAGAGAATGCTTAGGTAACAAACTGTTGGTGTTCAACTGTTCATGATAGTCAATTGTCTGGAAGATTCATAATCATTTGCCAATATCTCTAAAACAAGTGAAATATATATTAAGTCAAATGTTTCTAATGCTGGCTTCTGCTAAAAATAAATCTCAACTGTAAGGAAATATTTCATGCATAATATATACTAGAATCAAATTGTACAATTTCTTATCTCATCAGGCGACAGGCGGGCGGCCAGGGGGAGCCTAACCCTTGGGGACCTAGGCGAGATTTTTTTATTTTAAGACAATTTTAATATTTTGTCTTACATTATTCTAACAAAACAATAATATAAAACAAAATAATCTATAATAAAGATAATAATTAAATTATAGAATTAGTAGTAATTGTACTTAAGTAGTAAGATATATATCCATTGTTTGAAATAATTAAATTATAGAATTAGTGTTACTAGTAAGTAGTAACTAGTAACTAGTAAGTAGTATCTTGATATATTCATATATATAATTATGTACGTACTTCTTCTCTCTCAAAAATTTAAATAAATGTTATTTTTAAAAATTAGTGGGAAATTTATTGAACGAGACATTTGATATTATTAATTATGAAATTATTTTAATTTGTGTAATTTTCAAAATTGAGGACTTAAAGAAAATGACAAATACCCTATACTAATTATGACTAATATATCTTTGACGTATTAGTTTTATTCATAAACAAAATTGGTATTAAATAATAAATTTTAAAATTTTAATAATTCAATTCAACGGTTCGGATCTTAAACTTACTCCTTATCTAACATACCTTGCATACCCCCCTTTAGCGATGGACCGGACGACGATTTGGTTCGTTACTATATATAAAACCGTCATATTAACTTTTAGCGACAGACAACATATAGCGACGGACAACTTATAGCGATGCACCGAACTGAACCTATAGCGACGCACCGAATCGTTGTCCGGTCCGTCGCTAAAGGGGGATATTCAATGTATGTTAGATAAAGGGTAAGTTTAAGATCCGGACCGTTCAATTCAATATTAAAACTTAAGAAATTAAACATAAATTTAAGAATTATATTGAATTAAACTAAATATTATAAATGTATCATCATTTATGTAATTTCAAGTTGGTACAAATTCAAAAAGTTACAACTATAATAAAATTATCCATTTTGATTTGATCTTGTTCACTTCTTATTGTGATTTAATATGCTACAACTTACATTAAAAATATGGTAAATAATTAAAAAAATAAATATATCAAGATCTGGTTTTGGTAGTAATTTAAAAAAAAAAATCTCCGCCTAGGCCCCGCTTAGCCCGCCTAGGCGCCGCCTAATTGGCTGAAGCGCTTTTTTTACCGATTTGACCTTAGGCGCGGCGTCAGGCCCCGCCTAATGCCTAGGCGCTGCCTTGGCCAATTTTTAGAACACTGCTCAATCGTAACAGGATTCCCATGATAAAGCTACTTCAGTCATTTCTTTGTCGTCTTATTCTTCCATTAACCAATAAAATAAAGCATTATTACTTCACAGTATCATCCTTCTATCTTACTTCTTTCAAAGAATTATGCCTAATGGTCTGCATGTTGTAACACCTTTACTTATAGATCTCTTACATGAACAGAAGCTCAAAAGAAGATAGTTTTACGTATCGATTTTGGGGGGTTCAATAAAACAGAAGTTCCATTATGATTATAACTTATAAGAATAAAATAAGCTCATTTCGGAACGCAAATAACAAACTCGTTCAAGTGAATGCTAAAAAGATGAAAGAGAACTTTGATGTGTACATTTTTCTTTTAACTCTCGATCCTAATTATGAATTTGTACAGAACATACCGCCTAACTTTCAACTTTGGGCTCGACCATTTCCTTTACACCATTGAGTACACTTAGTGACACAATGGGAATTTTGATGGTGATGAGCCAAGTTACCCAAACTGTTTTCTGTTCACTCAAGATTTTCAAATAGAGAATGTCAATCACCTTGGTCCTTCCAATACCTTCTCATCCTACTCACTCTCAGCTAGCCTCCAATGAACGAAAGGTTCCTCTGGTTGCACTAGCTACTATGGAGCAAATAGTGATCTACAAATTAACCAGTAGGTGAAACTGTCAAATCCACAGTAATGTCGTTAGTAGCTGGCATTTCCCTCACCTCATTAAGTAGTCTTGTAATTTCTTTTGAAAGTTCAGAACGAACATGATCATAGCGTTCCTTTGTTAATGATGACTCTGAAAACAGAATTCCACTAAGGGTGTGAAATTCTTGAAACCATTCATCATTGCCATTCCAGTTACTTTGGTCATCAAGAGGAACTAGTGAGCTTTCTTGTTTCCATCTCCTCAGAAAATACTTTTCAGGAAGTTGAAAGTAGTTCTTTAGTAGAAGAATACGAAGAGCGTGTCTGCATAAGATTCCCGAAGTTTCAAATTCCTTGCAAGAACATAGAATTTGTTCATCTTCTGCTATCCATACAAGAAGACGCTCTGAGTCCATATTCTTGAAATGACGTACAAGATATGATCCATTAGCCATTTCAGATGTTGCATATTTCATAGCTTGACCCAACTCATGTTGAAATGCATTGAATGCGAAAGGGGTAAGAATATGTCGAGCATGCTCTTCCATTGGTAAGCATGTTTTGCTATGCATATACTGCATTCCTTCATGTGTCTGACTATTATAAATTGAAGACCCTCCCACCTGGAATAGTTTCAAAATACCAATGAATCAGCATGTATTAAACACCAATTGGAACTGCGTAGGCAGAAAATATTGAAAATAGAGTGAGAGGAGGCAAAGGATAATAATATAAGGTGAATACATAATGTATCTATACCTGCTCAAAAAAGCTGCGTAAACATGTTTGCGAGTCAAAGAGTCCTTTCAGAAATGCATCTACAGACTTTGAATATGAAGTAGTTGCCATTTGAGCAAGAAAACAATCTTTTATAAACGATAACGCCCAAGATGCTCGGAGGGAAAAGAGTAAAGCAATGTGTTTATCTGAATTAAGTGCAAATCTAGAAACCATCTGATTCCAATGAAGATCAAAGTCCTCAGTACTCTCCAGAAGATATAAAGCTTCAAATTCAGATTTTAATTCTACAAATCTTGGTCCAAGTAGACGAGAGAACCAGTAGGCTACTTTGGGTAGAATATTCCACAAAGATATGACATGTTTAGTATCTGGTAATTCGCTTATTAAGGCATCTCTTAGACCAGGGTCAATATCACTTATAATTGTCTGTGGACATCTTCCTTTCATGAAACTGACAAAAGTCTGTGGAAATTAAAAAACAAATTAACAGCTGAATAAGATATAAAAGATATGTACATTTAGCACAAAGGATTAGTGAGTAAACCTGTAAAGCCCATGCAAAAGAACGAGGTGTTTCATCCTGCAAGAGAGCACAACCGAAAAATATGATTTTGCCATGGTTGTCAATGCCAAGCCATGCCCCAAAAAGCATACCATATGTGATTGAGAGATATGTTGTGTCAAAATATACTACATCACCAAACATGGTGTATGCATTAACAGATTCTCCATAAGACCATGCAATGTTCTCAACCTTGCCATTTTCATCCAAAGTAAAATCATAAACAAAGGATGCATCCAGCTCTTTAGTAGCCTTGCAGGAATCGAGAAGATCCATTGCATCATTCTCTCTTTTCTCAGTCAGTAAGGCATCATTCTCCTGAACAACTTTCTTACGATTTTGAACAAAATTTCTAACATCCCTTTCCAGAAATGGTAATTGACCATCCTGAATCCCCTTTTCCAGCTCAAGTACTTTAACTATACGATGTATCGGAAACCCAGCCTTGGACAGCAGAAGAATCCTCTCCTGATCAGCCTCTTGAATTTTACGATAAGCAGGAAGAAGACGCACTTGATCATCCTCCAGAAGTTCATGATTATGCACGTTACTAAACTGCACAACAAACCACTGAGAAACCCCATCAACAACCTCCTTTGACAAATATAATTTTGCATCACATCCACACCGAACCGATTTTCTATCCCTATGGTGCTCCCCAGTTGGTTTTTTCCTTGCTGGTGCAAAACCAGAACGATAACAAACAAAGTCACGCTTATAGATCCCCAATTGCGGGCTCAATCTTGACCGCTCCTTCCTAATTGAAAACCCATTCTTTCTAGCAAAGTTCCCATAATACTCAAAGGCATCATCATCGCTCTTGAACACCATTCCCACATAAGGAGAAACCATAGATTCCGATGAGACCAACCCATTTTTTACCAACTGGGATGCTAGATTTGATTCTTCAGCTTCTCCCTCGTATGTAACAAAACATTTCCAATTTCCACATGGGCATTGCTGCCTCCTTATCCATATATTCTTCGACGGTACAGACACCATTATTTCAATATATACCCAACTTGATTTCAAAACATACAATTATTTAAATACAGCCAATGTTGTTCAAATTCCTGGATAGCAACAATCTGGCAATTGACTGCCCAATAATGGATATCAAGAAATGTACCAAAACAAAAATTAAACTAAAGTGAGTCTTCTAGTTCATATGACATTCAACTCAGATTATTTGTACGCAAGTACCATTTTTATGCCAATTCCTCATATGGGTATTAATAAATTCTGTTTTTGAGTTTAAATTGCAGGGCAATGCCTAATTGCCTACATAAATATATTTATAGAATTGTGCAAGAAGAATTCAGTATAATAAGCTAATCTATAGTACAAAAAGATCAGTATAAATATAGAGATATTGGTGTACCAGTAGGGGATAAAAGAGCTTCACTGCTCAATCAATGCATCTTTCTCTTTCTTCCACTGATCGAGTGCTCTTATTCTCTCTCCTCGTTTGTAGGTTACAAAATTAAAAGCTTGGCCCTAAACATAAAAGGGTTGGGAGGAATCATTTTCGCGGCTCTTATGGCCCAGTCCATATATAAAACGCGATTCGTTAAATTTGGGTCGGTTATAATCCATTACCTTCATTTTTTTAACATTTCTTTCGGCTAATTGATAATAAATCTGTTCCAAAATTATAAATACAAATAGATTTTTGAAATCAAATGATAACATATTAAACGTGAATTTATTTGATATAATTATTATAGTATATAACGAAAATTAATAATCACAAAATTTATTTTATCTTAAACTTTTATGAGTCATATTAACTTTGAATTTTAAAATATCGTCATTTGACATTACAAATCGAAGAATTGTATGTCTAGTTTTTGGAACAAAAGGTGTACATTTTGACATAATAATTTAAGGTAGTTGATATTCTCAGAGCAAAAATAATACGGTTAAAGAAGAATATTAATACTGTTAGTTAATAAAATAAAATTCATCTCGTTCAAAATAATATTTGTCGCTAAAAGCAATATTCTTTGAACACTTCAAAAATACTAGTAGTAGTACTTAACCAAAACATATATTAATACTACTATTACTTGAGCAAAACTCATATGTAGATAATAATTATTGGTGTTATGGGTGTTGATTTCATTTATAGCATCTAATAACATTAATATAATTTTCTTATGTGGACTGTTACTATAAATATAAATATTACATCAATTTAGAATTTAAAAATATCTCATATTAATTTTAAAGTTTGTTATTTTAAATTTTACAAATTATAATACTTTTTATTGGATGGATGAATTAAATTTTTAGAGTATTGGAAATGACACAACTCAGAAGACTTTTTTTGAGGGAGTCATGTCCTGATGGTTGGGAAATAGACATTCCTATGATCCTATAATTCTGGATTTCATTGTAAAATATACCAAGCCCATATTTTTGTAATATGAAGAACAGCTTTCTCAGGTATGAAAAATCTATTTATTTTAAGCACAATGTTTTCTTTTTGCCTTATTTTTATACAATTATATATTGTGTTTATCTGTTTTGCATGTTTATATTTACCTTTTTCCATATGTATACTGTATAAGTACGACTGTTAATCTCCATTGAAGAGATGGTTTGATTGTTAAATCTGTATGCTTCTTCTTGTTTCTGTTATTTGGTAGAAAGAAGCAGCATCAAATTAGGGTTTAAAATGTCCAATTCTAAACTTTTTCTTGGTAAAACTACCATTGAACTTACTTTAGTGTTTTTTTTTTTTAAAAAAAGAATTATATATTTAGTTTATAAATTTCAAGGTTCATGTTGTTCGTATGAAGTTACGTAACGCATTTTAGCCTAAGTAGCATAACGTGTTTCCGTAACGGTCCATAAAAACTTGAACGATCCACATTCCAAGTAACATTAGATATACCAATTTATTGAAAAGATTGCAATTTAGCTCAAAACTATTTTGAGTTTAAACGAATAAAAAGATTTGTATAATATGACGCACTTTTAAATAATTTTTTTCAATGATTCCTATTCAACATTACACTTCAAAAACAAATTTATTACCACTTTTTAAAAGCTGCATTAATTACAAAGAAAGTCTTGTTATAAACTTCAGTAATCAACCAAACAACTGCATTCGGATCTCTTCACAGGATTCACTCACGGTTACCAGATACTTTTAAAGTTATCATCCGTCTTCTCCATTGATAATCTTGTAGTTCATATAATTCCTTAAATTAACACAACTTCTTGTTGCCAAATCTGTAAACTAAATAGTATCAGCTTATCTATTACCAGATGCACCTCTGCTGACTTATTCGATGGCCGGTGATGCTACCAAAGAGGCCTTGCTACCAGGATCCACAGACCTCTCTCCTCAACTCAGTACTAAAAAAAATTCCCTCAAGAGAAGAAGATACAGCAATTGTGGCAGTGCTTCTTCAGCAGAAATTAGTCCACAAGAACAACGTGGGATTGAATTTGAAGCCCCTCCGCCGCGTTCTGAATCCATTTTTGCACAACAACTTAACTTTAAACAAGTAGTCATTTTCTTATTAGCCTACTTAACAACAGGTGCTGTATGCTTCTTCCTTGTTAGGAATCAGATTAAGGGTAAGAAAACAAATGGCATTCTCGATTCGATATATTTTTGCATCGTGACAATGACTACTGTTGGATATGGTGACCTTGTTCCTGATAGTGTCTTGGCAAAACTCTTAGCATGCGTTTTTGTATTTAATGGAATGGCGCTTGTGGGATTTGTTCTTAGTAAAGCAGCAGATTACATTGTAGAAAAAGAGGAAATTCTTTTGGTTAAAGCCTTACACATGGGCGACAAATTTGGTCCAAATGAGATTCTCAAAGATGCCGAAATCAATAAAGTTAGATACAAGTTCCTCACTACCCTTGCCCTTCTTTTATTGCTCATAGTTGTTGGGACCTTATTCTTATCTCAAGTTGAAGAATTGGATTTCTTTGATGCCTTTTATTGTGTCTGTGCCACCATTACTACTCTAGGCTATGGAGACAAAAGCTTCTCCACCAAAGGAGGGCGCATATTTGCCATCTTCTGGATACTGATTAGTACAATTTCTTTAGCACAGTTATTTTTATATCTTGCTGAGTTATGTACTGAGAGCAGGCGAAGATCGTTAGTCCATTGGGTTCTTACACGAAAAACGACAATGGCTGATCTTGAGGCAGCAGATCTTGACAATGACAAAGTAGTCAGGTAACCGGGGTTTTGAATTGTTTAGATCTTGCTGTTTTTCTAGCAAATGTCAGGATATATATTTTGTTTTTATTTAAAATCGTCGTTTTAGAAATCTATTTTTAATTTTGGAATAAAGGGGGCACAACTTTTGACGCGATCTCCTGTTCTCATTAATTCTTGAATCCATTTTATTGAATTGTTTCTTACTTCTTGTTTGGTTGAAATTGGTTAAGTTGTTGTGTTGTTGGTTTTTCTGTATCTAGTGCTGCAGAGTATGTTGTGTATAAGCTCAAAGAAATGGGAAAGATAAGCGAGGAAGATGTCTCAATTGTCATGGAGGAATTCAGAAATATTGATGTTGATCAATCAGGAACATTGACAGCATCTGATCTAATGCCTAACCAATCATCCCAAGCACAATGCTGACAAGCACTATACGCAATGACGAAGCCACAAATAATTTTGAGTGGGATAAAAATTATTACTAAGCTATAAATAATTTGACGCAGGGTTTTGGCGGCAGTGCCCCCGAGCCAATTTTTTTTTATTACTTTTGACTCCACAATGTTATATGTAGTTTCGCCTTAACTATATGGAACATCTATACAAAACTTATAAGCAGAATGATGCTTTTATTTATTCATTTCGGATATTTAGCTCATGAAATTTACATGCTTCATTATGCATCCGTTATTACTAAAGCAAAGAAAGAAGAAGAAAACATAGAAAAAAGAAATTATATTAACCATTTACATGGATATTTTGGCTCCATAGGAAGATTTTGACAGGCCTTTCAGCTTTTAAAGACTTCACTTGTAGCTTGAAATATTAGAAATCCTCGTGATATTCTGGCCGCCCTGCAACGTAGTTAAGAAGCCCTTGGCCTTCCCTATCGCTTGGCGATGGAGTTATCTGGCCAAAGACAATAATTGCTGCCAAGAATAGAGCTGTGGAGATGAATAGAGGCCAGAAGTAGGAGAGAATGGTCATAAATTGAGGGGCTATTTGAAAGAAAAAGGCTAAGATTAGTGAAACGATAATTGCTATGACAAAGTGGGATTTGTATTCCAAAAGCTTTGCTGAGATTTCCATGGCCTCTAAGTTAGAATTTGGAAATCTGGATAAAGTTTGAAAAGGAGTTTTCCACAGGAGAATGGAGAGAAGGGGGATGATTATTTGTCTTTGCAAAGATTCTTTGTTGATCATGTTAACCTTTCTTTTGCATGACTTTTCTTTCTTAAGCAACTCTTTTTTCCTATGTTAACCTTTAAGCCTTAATTACTTCAATACCCTTTTTTTAGCAAATAAAATTATGTGTGTAGTCCTTGATATTGAAGGGAACATTCCCTCCATTTGACTTGATCTTTTGCTCCAGTTCTGGGAATGCTCTGTACAAGTATTTTGTGCATCTCTTAAGTATAAGCAATGGCAAATTGAAAGCATTATGAAAATATACTTTTTGATTTTGTTATTAGTTGACCCGCTAGTTCTGAGTTTAAAGTTATCTTATGAGTGTAATTTAGTCGGTTGACGGACTCCCATGCTCTATGGCATGGATTGAGACTCACAAGCGGCAAAATACAACTACTAAACATGTTTCTCTATGTTAGAGTAGAGTAAATTGTTTGTGATCCAGAAAGGAGTGCTCGTTTCTGATCCAGAAAGGAGTGTTCTTGAAAAATGTGAGAGATTATATGTTCTTTATCAAGTAATAGGCATTTGATTTTATCTATGGATATTTGACGGGGAATGTGTTTTTGATATTTTCACGTGTTTTCTTCTCACATGAAGACGGGACCCACACGTTAAAATATTAAAAATATATATGAAAATAACTGTTTCCAATTTAATTTGTGTTTGAATAGTACAAAATGGCTCCCTAAAAGAAGGGAGATGACATGGAAGGGCTGAAAATACCAATCCAGAGTAAATTTGCAACATATTATCCGCCTAAAAAGAATATGAATTTAATGACTCAAAAGCTACGAGGGCATATTTGTCAATATAATGTTTTAATACAGGTGCTTGCTTTATCCCATCTTTTAGGTTGCTTGGTCTCTTTGTAATGACTTTTTTTATCAATCCCAATTGCCAAACGAAGATTAGGGATTCACGAAAGGCATATCTTCATTTTCTTTCATGTATAGTTAGTTGTAAAGCCTTTGAAGCAAGTGGAAAGTCAAGCCCTTTACTCAGATGCTTGAGAACCCAGCCCAGCAGCTCAGTGTGGGCCGCCCATAAGCCCATATCAAACTGCCCTCAGTTACTGGGCTAGCTCCACTTGGCACATACGACCCCGTTTCAACATATGGGCATGGATGACATCAATAAGTTTTGGTTAAGATGTGTACAACCACTTCCTTATCACAATTTACCTACTCAAATAAATAACATCAATTTCTAATCACTTTAGAATACATGATACATGTATTGATTAGTGGGAATCTTTAATATAATTGACTAACATCACAAATGCCTCATTCTTAATCAATGAAATATTGATCAAATAAAATAAAAATATTTGAGGGATTGTTTGGGTGTTGGTAAGGGGGTAGTGCAGCCTTCCCTTTGTGGCAACTAAACCTCCCTTGAATATTGTTGCCACTTGCCAAGTCTCATCAAACTACTACAATCTTTATTTTTCTTTCACATTAATTATATATACTTTTAAGCAAAGATCATCATGTTTTCTATCATTTTTCCTTGGATTTTTTTGTACTTTCAAGCCACTTCAATGAAAACCATTTTCAATTAACAGTACTAGTAATCAAAATCTCATTTTTAATTTCTTAGCTTTATCTTTATGCTTGTTTGAACTAATGAATTCCCACTAAAGTCATATATATATATATATATATATATATATATATATGGAGAATTATTCATAGCATGTATTTGTTATGGTCATTGTTAGAATTAGATCACACGCACGCACACGACAGTTAAGAATTAACAATTAAAAATTATTCATAACATGTATTTGTTATGGTCATTATTGTTTTTAATGATATAGATAATGTATCCCTTATAAGAATCATAGTAAAATACATACTATGAATCATTACTTTATATATATATATATATATATATATATATATATATATATATATATATATATATATATATAATATATAGAGCTTTCCATCAAAATCATGACATCAATGTACATTAAAATCTCACTCATCCTTATTTTGTTACTATATGATGATTATACTTGAAAATTGGGAGGCTTATATTGGAAGGCAGTATATATATGATAATTGAGGCTGCACTTGAATTACTATAGTTGGTTTCACTTGTGAGTGTTCAAGAATCAAGCCTTGTGAGTGTTCAAGAATCAAAGCCTTGTTTGTAGTTTTGAAGAAGCAAGATAAATTCAGCCATTACCTACTTCAATTCGTCCATCACCAAGTATTATTATTATGGCCAAACAATTCTTTATTTTTGGAGGGTTTTGACATATAAAGTATATTTTGTCATTTGTTTTACTTTTCTTTAATAATTGGATATTTTTATTTACACAAATTTGCTTTTATGAACTTAGTTCAATCAAATAAATGATATATGTTTCTATCCAATCACCTAGCCAAATTATTTATTCATCTTTTTTTTTGCCATTTTTCGTTTGGTTAATTTGTGAATATTTAATGAACTCGTATCATTAGTCGATCCAATATTACACCTATTTGTTCGACCCTCGATCCATTGTCATCTACTAAAACAATCGAAAAAGCTTGGAAAAGAATGTTGGTATCGTTACAATTCCTAGGTTTCTAGTGGAAGTGCAGTGACGTATGTCATTGAGGCATCATCCTACATGACCAGATCAATTCGATCAAGCACTCCGTTTTTGATTCCAAATCTTCAGGGTTACCTTTTCAATAAACGTTGGTTATATTTCTTTATATTATTTGTATCTAGTAAGCATGACTGATCTTGGAGTAGTTAGTCTAGTACTGAATCAACGTACCTACATGCCTATGTCAGTTTTGGGTACAGTACCCTTTTTTATTATTTATCAAATGTTGTTCGAGCTTTTTTTTAAGAGAATGATACGGGTTACTTTAGTGCAGTAGTACGTGGAACTTATACCGGCAAACGGGTTTCGAGATCGAGGTAAAAGTCCGGGTTTTGGTGGGCTGGAAATGACCAGCCCGTGGCCTTTTTCAAGCTCGCGGGCTTCGACCATTAAATTTTTTTTTTTTTGCAAACTCTTTGTTACACCAAAAATAATAATAATTATTAAAAATAATAAAATAATTAATAATAAACAATAATACAAATAAACACGATTAATTAATTACATACATTAACTACATATCTCAATTAATTAAAATTGTAATAGTAAATTAGTATTATTAATTAATTTTTAATTATAGTTAAAATATATCGAAGATTACGTGTATTTTTTTCTATCCCTTCTTACCTTGAAATAGCATGATCACCTTATGTCCTCCAAAAGATTGTCAAATAAAATGCGCTCCAAATCAAAATATCACAAGTACGCGATCAGGCTACAAAAATTATTTAATTATTTGTAGCGTAATCGCGTTGAACCTAACAATTATGAGCTAATTTTTTATAAATAACAATAAAAATTGAATAGAAGTCAAAATTTTACCTAATTTAGTATTTGGCACCGAGAAGAGTCGATAGAAATTAAATGATTTTTTTGAAACACATATATAACAATTTTAGAAATTTTTACATATTTAAAATTAATTTTTTTTTTTACAACATACTTTGTTTAATCAGATGAGATTGAGATAAATATTAAAATCAGAAACTTAAATATGAAATACATAACCGTTGCTGTCAAAAAAACAGAGGGAACTTAGCCGGCTAGGCCGGCTTACAATTTGGCCCTTTCAATTTTGCTTCAATCCATGGGAAAACTATCCCTCTCTTTGCGGTCAATTCCTTACAAAAATGGACTCTCCTTCCCTATATATATATATATATATATATATATATTTCTCTCTCCTCCATACACACATACCCAAATATCCTTACATTAAAGCTTAAAACCCTGTTTTCTCTGCTATTGGGTTTGAGCTCTTTAATTTCATATTCGCAAGTGCCAAAAGAGAAACCAAAAAATGGTGGGTTTGGAGCAATCTTGTGCACATGATCTCTCTGTTTCTCATCCTGACCCTATTATCTTAGAGCTCAATAGATTGCAGAACCAGCTCAAAGGTTTTTCTTCTCTCTCTGTGTTTCTCAATTTATTTTTATTTTTTAATTTTTTCATTCGGTGTTCTATTTTTATTTTTTCTGATCAAATTTACTAAAATATATTGAAACTTTAATATGTTACAAAAGATAAACGGTAAGAATAATTGAAATGGTAATCCTTCCGAATTGCACTGCACTTTTAACTCTCTAGTATTGGTGCAAGTCTTTCATTGTAGTAGACTAGTGGTGTTTGTTAGTTTTCTTCCATTCTTTATTTTTATTTTTATTTTTATTTTTATATTTAAATTTACTTTTATGTCTTTATGTTCTACTTTTTGATCAATAAAAAATTTTGAGTTACTTATAAATGTGGTTTGTTAATGATTTCCTATATTTGTGATAGGACTCAAAACAAAGGGGTGGAGAGATTATCTACACTAATGTTCTGACACACACTAACGTGTGAAAAAAAATAGACAAACAAATTTTAAAATAAGAGTTAAAACATAAGAGGTTAATAGTGTTGAGATAACCGGACAACTATGACCCGGAGACTCAATATATAACTTGAGAGTCTACTCCACTCGTTGTCAATTGATTTTGAGTTGGATGTTTCAATATGGTATCAGAGTAAACACCATTTGTGCAGGCCCAACGACCCACATGGTTCACGTCGCCCGATTAAAACTTCAATAAAAAGAGAGTGGGAGAGTGAATATAGAGAGGAGTAATCCTATAGGTCCTAAATGTTGTTTGAAAGCGGTCTCTTTATATTGGTAGTAATGCTAGAGGTCCTAAATTATTTGTGACATCTGTCGTGGTGTCATTATTACTATATCATTTGTGATTGATCATGTGATTAAAAAAATATTAAATGATCCAAATTTCAGACCCCTCTTAAATTGGATATTGTTCAACTTTTGAGAAAGCTGCTATATTGATTAAAATCATGTCATTAAGAGCAAATTTACTACCCTAAACATGGTGGTGCATGAAAGTTTATTACCTTAAAGACATATTTTGTGGCAGTGAAATTTTCTGTGCTAATCTGACATATTTAGTTCTGTACTACACTCGTAGCATTAGAGAACTTTCAGCAGTTGAAAATATTAATGTTTATTTTTCATGTTACAGAAAAAGATCGGCTGTTAGGAGAGGCTCACAGCGAAATTAAGGCGTTGAGAGCTGCTCAAGTCCTGAAGGAGAAGGCAGTAGAGGAGGTACATATATTACCATAATATATCCTTAGTAGCATAATGATGCATATACACACGTGTATATATATATATATATATATATATATATATATATATATATATACTAATATGACAGTTTTAGGACAATATACTAAACAAAGTAAAAGTCTCAAATTCTCAATGAGCATATGAAGTGAAATTTTAACAATATTTAGTGCATATCCTTGAAAGATATGTACATGTTTCATACTTGAAATTAAAAGAAATTTTTTACTCTATCAGAAAGGATAGATGCCTATATCTACTGGGTTCGGCAAATTTTCTAGCTGAGGTTGCCTAATATGCCTTCATCATAGTCTATTTATCGGCTTCATATGTTCTTTTTTCCAGCTCGGAAATGAACTGAATAAATTGGATGAAAAGCTTCGACTCTATGAGAGTCATCTTGAACAAAAGGTTCGTTTTCATCTTTTATTTTCCTTGACCCTATACAATTGCAACTTCATTCTTAAGCAAGAAAACTTATATTTTTTTTTCTTTCTGAATTTTGATTAATTCAGAATCTTGATATTAAGAAGCTAACAAATGATAAGAAAGAGGCTTTGGCTGCACAATATGCTGCAGAAGCAACTGTTAGAAGGGTGCACGCGAATCAAAAGGACAATGATTCTTTTCCTATTGAATCAGTCATTGCTCCTCTTGAAGCAGACATTAGAATGTACAGACATGAGGTATCTACTTGGCTGCAATGTGGGATACAAACTATTGTTCGTTTTGAGTTCTAATACTATGTGTTCTTTCAGGTAGCATCACTTCAGGAGGAGAAGAAGGCGTTGGAACGACTAACAAAGTCCAAAGAAGCTGCTCTGCTTGAAGCAGAGAGGATTCTGAGAAGTGCACTAGAAAGGGCATTAGTTGTAGAGGAGGTTCAGAACCAGAACTTTGAGCTCAAGCGACAAATTGAGATCTGCCGGGTATGGTTCCTGCCCATGGTTACTAGGAATATCTAATCGACTGGGTACGCGGAACGAAATCGTGTACGAGGAACACTCTAAATAGTAGAATGCACAAGACATTTAGTAGTTCTTGTACCACGATTCGGAACGGTTGTACCCGGTACGCAGAATACAGTTCACTGGTAAACCTGTTCCTGCCAGCCCCTATTGCTCCATCTGTCCCATAAAAAGGGTGGGTCCTAGTTGCAAAATTTTACTAATGGGAGTCTTTTTGTGGAATAAAGGGAGTAATAATCAATCTAAACTGCGGAATTACTGAAAATTTATCCAAGTTGAGTATTAATTTTAACTGCAGGAGGAGAACAAAATCCTTGATAAAACCAACCGTCAAAAGGTCTTTGAGGTTGAAAAGCTTAGCCAAACCATTTTGGAACTTGAAGAGGCCATTCTAGCAGGTGGAGCAGCAGCCAACACCATCCGAGACTACAGGCGACAGATTTCTGAACTACATGTAAAACTTTTGCTTATAAAAATAAATTTTTGTAGGTTGGGATTTAGTGAAATATCGAAGAGGCTATACATGCATGCTGAACTTAGTTTCATATAATTTTTCAAGGACGAGAAGAGAACATTGGAAAGAGAACTAGCAAGAGTTAAAGTTTCAGCTAACCGAGTTGCAGCTGTAGTTGCTAATGAGTGGAAGGATGAGAATGACAAAGTTATGCCTGTCAAGAAATGGCTGGAAGAGAGAAGGCTGATGCAGGTACAAATACTAACATCTTAAGTGCTTGTTTACTTTATTTAACTCACAAATGCATAGTTCGGGGCTCAAACACACCGCACCAAAAATGGTGGTGTGAGTTTGGTGCGTTTGGAAATCCAAACACACCAAAAGCTACCACTGCAAAAGTTTCAAACGCTAGTAACCAAACAAACACTTAATGTCCTAGAGAACTGATAGATAAAGGCTTACAAAGATTTCCACATTTTCTATATTATGCATCATGTCTTTGCATTTGTAGGCTGAAATGCAACGATTAAAGGACAGACTAGCCATATCAGAGAGAACAACTAATAGTGAAGCACAACTTAAGGTAAAGGTTTGGCTTTTTTGTTCTTTGTTCACAAATTACAGCATGTTGCATATTTTTCTTCTAAAATCAGCAAATTATTCTTCCAGTATAAATTGAAGTTGAGACTAAACACATTGGAAGAAGGCTTGAAGCATGCGTCTAATTTCTCTGTCAATCCTAATACTGCTTGTGGAGCCAAAAAACCAGGAAAATCAAATCATTTCATCGATATCTTATCTAGCAACGGAGAAAGAAAGAGGTCCGTGTCACAGCCAAGGGCTTCCACCATTAGTAGAAACTCGCAGAAGCCGAATGTAGAAAATGAAACCAACAACGCTGTTGTAGAAACGAAACGAGGGAATGGCTTGAAAACAAAATATGGTTTTGGAGAGCTTTTGATTAGGAAAAGTTTATGGGCATCTAGAAATAAGGTTGTTGATGGAAAGGAAAACACGGAAAATAATGGTGTGAATATTGACAAGTCAAAGGAGAATGAAACCACAGTTTTAGGGGATGTCGAAATCAAAGGTGCTGGCGTGGTAGAGTCTCATAATGATGATATGGTTTCGGGGTTTCTGTATGACAGGCTGCAGAAAGAGGTTATTAGTCTAAGGAAATCTTGTGAAAAGAAAGACAGTTATTTGAATGCTAAAGATGAAGAAATCAAGGTGAATACCATTTCTTTTTCTCTATCTTTCTCTCCATTTTCGTTGCTGATTCAATGTACTTGATTTATTTTCAGATGCTCATAAAGAAGGTGGACGCATTGATAAAAGCAGTAGAGGTAGAGTCCAAGAAAATGAAGAGAGAAGCAGCAGCAAGAGAAAAGAATTCAACACCAGAAAAACTTGATGACAAAAAAAAAATAAGAATCACAAACTCCTCAAAAAGGTATTTTCCGAGCTCTTATTTTATTTTTCAATTTATCAAATTAATAATCTTTTTCAAATGGTAATTCTTAATGTTTATCATGATATGCTTTTACAAGGGCTGTGAAATGATCTTGAAGATAAATTTGACCGAGACGGTGAGCATGTTTGGAAGTCAATTGTTTCACCAGCAGCCTGTTGTGATTTTAGCAATGTAAATACGATTTGATTATGTGAATATAGATAGATAGATAGATAGATAGATAGATAGATAGCATTTGAAGGCTAGTTAGCAGAAATAAGTTCAAAATTATTGGTGAAATATTGAACATCCTGTGGATAACTTTATTCATTATCCGTGTTGATATTTGCATTAATAATAAATACAATGTTTGATTTTGTGTATAACTGTGGCTATGACTCTTTGAATTCAAACATGTGTATCTCGTCATGAAGATGACAAAAGATGCAGGGAAACAGGTCCAGGATTAATCTGAAAAACGGAGAAAACACCCCCACTTGCTAGTATATCATTTCTGAACAAAGAAAGAAAATGGCATTGTGACCGGAATTCAAAATCAACCCGTTTTACACTTAAAATGTACACAGACAATATGCTAAAATCACCCTAATTACAGCTCAGGAATGGTAGCTAAAGAAGGTCGCCATTTTTGAAATCCTTCTTTCCCCAAAATGCATTGAAAGGAGATTTTTAAAGATTGAAATCTCCTTGCATTTCTAATCAACAACTCCAGTTGTTTCCTTGTTACCACAATCTTCACTTTTCGGCCTCCGGGCCTGCCATTTCCGACAGTTTTCCGAGACGCCGGAGCGCTACAGCTGCTTACAAAGTCCGGTATAAGGGAGGCCTTCAACTCTTTTTGTCCTCCATCAGAAACTACAACTCTAACTTTTCTCTGAGGTGAAGAAGATGCATGTACTTTTAGGCAATTCCCCATTATGCAATGGATGATGAGCTAAATGCTGATAAACATTTATATAGTGCTTGCATTGATAAAAATTTAACGTGCAAGCCACCTTACAAAGTCAAGAGGGCTGCATTATTCTAGTAGCAATGCATCATTTGACCTTCAATCTAACAACAGCATATTAATTGTTTATAAAAAGTCAGAGTGCCTTTTGGGGGTGGCTGTAGTCAATCATTATAAAAGCCACAAAAGGGTCAACTCATTATCGGGATCTATAAACTAAAGAAGTCAATTGTGAAGTTTTAAGTAGCCGTTTCCAGTACAATAGTTTTTGCCTGCCAAGGCAAGGCCTCTTGGCTCTTCCCATGGGATCTAACAAATAGCTAGTAACATGAAACCAAGTTAGGCTTCACAGTCTTATTGTCTCGTGTACCGGATACTACGTTCTAAATTGTGGTATTCTACCACATGCATTGTTCTTCGTATCTAATTTCATTCCATATACTTAGTTGATTCATTCCATTTTATTCCTTGTGCTACGTTTAGATCAGAGAAATGAAATTGGTGAATAAATGAAATCGAGAAGGGAATGGAATGATGAGTGGAATGATTCATTATATTCCTGACTGGAATCAGTTATTATTCTATACCCTCACTTTAGGAATAAAATTCACAAATTTGGTAGGTGTAAGACCCCAACTTTTATAAATAAAGATGAATTTTCTATAAATATCATTTTTGAATATTATGAAGTTAATTTGATATAATGTTATAGTTGTGGGTAATATTTATAAATTTTGCAAAGTACGCAAGTTGTTATATAATATTCGATTGGTCGGGGAATATTCGTTTTAACAGAGAATATTCGTACAACGGCACAATCATTGGTGGACTCCATTGGGAGAAACCTTCATTACATCTACGGTTTATAAGTCTTGTTTGGTTCAAGTTGGTACCCACACATTACCTGTCGATCTGATTTCATTAAAAATACTTGCATTTGACGTTATTCTAGGGATTGATTGGTTAACTACTCATCATGCAAAAATTGATTGTTTTCGTAAGGTTGTTAGCTTTCATATTCCTAATCGACCTATTATGCGAATTCAAGCAACCAAACCATTAAAATCAATCGCTGTCATCTCAAGCCATAAAGCTATTCGTTTATTGAAAAACGGATGTCAAGCTTTTTTACCTCATGTCACGAATCTAAACAAAAATACGTCAGTTTTGAATGATATTTCTATTGTTAATAAATTCCCTGACGTATTCCCTGAAGAACTTCCTGGCCTACCCCTAGAGCGTGAAATTAAATTTTGTATCGACCTTGAACCCGGTACAAAACCCATTTTCAAAGCCCCATATCGAATGACTCCTATTGAACTTCAGGAGTTAAAGATCTAACTGCAGGAATTGTTAGACATTGGCTTTATTCGTCCTAGTACTTCTCCTTGGGGTGCTCCTGTGCTATTCGTGAAGAAGAAAGATGGAAGTATGCGACTTTGTATTGATTATCGGGAGTTGAATCATGTCACCATAAAAAACAGGTACCTATTGCCACGTATTGATGACCTGTTTGACCAGTTGCAAGGAGCACAATTCTTTTCAAAGATCGATCTTCGTTCTGGATATCATCAGCTGAAGGTTAGAACTGAGGATATTCCAAAGACGGCTTTCAGAACTCGGTACGGGCATTATGAATTCCTAGTCATGTCCTTTGGATTGACTAATGCTCCTGCTGCCTTCATGGATATGATGAACCGGGTATTCAAAGAATATTTGGATCACTTTGTGGTCGTCTTTATTGATGACATCTGTGACGCCCCCAAAATAGGTATACAACACCCATTCTGAGTTGCCAAAAACATGGTACAGAAAGCAAACTATAACTTAAATAATACAATTGTCGTGCAAAATACGACAACACATACTGTGAGTTTAAATACAAATATTGTCTTCTAGACAATATCCACACTCAAATAAATCCTCAATACAATTATTCAAACACTATTTTACAGAAATAGTGAGGACTGCTAAAACATATTTCTAGAACCATCACTCCATACCCCGACTAGATCTTGCTATATTCTCACCTCCTGAGAAGAAAAATAGAACAAAAAGGAAAAGGGTGAACTAGCCCAGTAAAGAATATTATGACTAAGATAATATACAACAAATTATCATTAGTATTCAACAGGGAAAAATCTGATAGAATATAATCGACAACAAGTTTTAGATCAACAACTGCAGCGGAAACAACAAACCATTAGAAGAGTCAAGTAGAGAATGAATTCTACTATCTTCTAAGATTTAAAAGTCCATCATCAATATTTTATCTCTGTAACATCAATTAATAATCATCTTTATCCAAATATTCATCTTTGCACTACAGGCCAAAGATATTCATTTGTATCACTTGTCAGTCATGTTCATCTCAACACCTGTTCATCTTTGCACTACAGGCCAAATATATTCATCAAGTAATCATACATCTTTGCACTACAGGCCAAAGATATTCAGTAATATCATCATTTAGGACTGAGGATGATGAAAAATATCTTAAAGAAAACGAATCCAGTGAGACAGAAGGACAAATAGTAGGGATTCGTATAACAGTTTATCCAAGATCAATAATACTTCATAATAATCAATTGTGAAGCAGAATTCAAAAATAAAGATCAAAACATGGATACAATCAAAGATAGTAACCATAATAAACATCTTGGACAAAAAGGGAAAATTTTATTTTTCGGTGAATAGTGCCGTATTCGTGAATAGTGCCGTATACGTGAATAGTAACGTATACGTGAATAGTAATCCCGACACAAAAAGTTTCAAATTTGATAAAAACTCATATCAATATTTCAGCATAATGATATTGAAGAAAATAATATCATTTAAGAAGAAAATAATATCCCTTACCTCAATATATCAGTACTTCTGGTCGGAATACCGGTATAAGGCTGAAAGAAACTTGCTCTGGTGAATAGAAACTCTCAAAGTATCTAAATACTCACAAAATACACTCAATAATCTAGAGAAAGAAAGAGAGAAAACTTGTTTCTGGTGTGATTTTTAATTCTAACTTAGCCCTCTATTTATAGGAAAATGTTAGCACGCCGAAGCAGACTTAACCTGCAACCTGATGGCTTTACCTGCTACTATTTCCACCCACCACATTTGAATAAAAATCTCAGTACATTTCTTCACCAACCAAAAGTGGGGTCCACCAATTCTAGAATTTTCCATCAAAATGATAAACTCCGAAAATTCAACAATTTCTGAACCAGTCATCTTGTAAAATTCATAATAAATCATACGTTTATTTTTAACGGTTCAAAATTTGTGGACATATACTCAACTTATATATGTAAAACATATCCAAAAATTACCACGATCCAACGGTCGGATTAAAAATTATAACCCCCGCAAAATATCTCAAAAATCCTGATTTTTAATACCTCCATTCCGACAAAAATACTGATAAAAATCTCAACATTAACTCCTACATTTTTAACCACAAAAAAAATATATCTCTCATTTATATCCACATAAAATAAATATTTCCTTATCATATGAATCAATAATTAATTATTCACAAATAATATTACAGAATCACATTTATGACAACCAGGCCGTTCCCAGGAAAGAGGGGGCTTTCCAATAAGGATTTCTCCTTACTGGCGCGCAATTAGATGACCAAATCTCTCCTTAGACAGAACTTTCTAGACATTGCCAATAATGTTATCTAATAATATTATTCAAATAATATGAATTATTGATCTGATAATGGAAAATACTGTGCAGCAATAATTATTGAAATAACAATAATATAAAATATCAACGCAACAATTATTGAATCAATAAAATAAAATATTGAACAGTAACTACTGTAACAATTATTGAGTAGTGCCTTCTTACGTAAGAATCAATAATTGGTGCAATACCGTGTGCTACTGTATTTTAACCACCGGGTATTCCAACAGTATTAACGGTAACAACTACACCGTTATTTATAAACAACTTATACTTGTCGTTTTCTTCATCCAATCGCTTTCCATTATGGGGCCCATACAAGGCTGCGCCGTCTTACGAATATTCCCCGACAGCAAGAATATTCCACGACCAAACGAATATTCCCCGACAAAATGAATATTTTATAACCACTTGCTTATTTTGTAAAATTTGCACATTTCACCCATAACCAAAGTATTATATCAAATTAATCCCTTATTATTCACAATAATATTTAGAGAAAATTTGATTTTATTCATTAATAAGTTGGGGTCTTACAACATCCTTATTTATTCCAAAAGCCGTGAAGATCATGAGCAACACTTGAGGCTGGTACTCCAAAAGCTTCATGAATACAACCTTTATGTCAAGTTGAAGAAATGCGAGTTCTGGCTGGAGGAGGTAGCATTCCTTGGGCACGTAGTATCAAGTCGTGGAATATCGGTTGACCCGGCAAAGATTGAAGCTATTCAAAGCTGGGAGCAACCTAAATCAGTGACCGAAGTACGTAGCTTTCTTGGTTTAGCTGGTTATTATCGGAGATTCGTGGAAGGATTTTTTCAAATCGCTACTCCATTAACTCAGCTGACTCGGAAAGATACAAAATTCAATTGAAGCGAAGAATGTGATAAGAGTTTTTAAGAACTCAAGAGGAGACTCATTTCAGCACCTGTTCTAATAATACCATTTGGCTCGGAGGGATTTTTCATCTACAGTGATGCTTCGAGCAAAGGGTTGGGATGCGTTCTTATGCAACATGGAAAAGTCATAGCCTATGCATCAAGACAACTCAAGGAATATGAGAGGAATTATCCTACTCATGATCTAGAGTTGGCAGCTGTTGTCTTTGCACTTAAAATTTGGAGGCATTACTTGTATGAGGAGAAGGTGGATATCTTTACGGATCATAAAAGCCTCAAATATTTCTTCACTCAAAAGGAACTCAACATGCGACAACGACGTTGGCTTGAACTGTTGAAAGATTATGATCATACCATTCAATACCATCCTTGAAAAGAGAACGTGGTAGCTGACGCATTGAGTAGAAGATCATATGCAAGTACGAGTGCGATATTGTCAACACAAAGGCCCATTTTGTGTGACTTACAAAGGATAGAGATAGAGTTAAAGACTCCAGGGACCCATGTAATGATGGCGAATATACGAGTAGAACCGACTTTAATTGATAAAGTTAAAGCTGCTCAAGCTACAGACCTGGAGCTGATGCGTATGAGGATGAAAGTACAAGAAGGTGCTATGCCGGAAGTAAGAATCGATGAAGACGGAATACTTCGAGTCAACTCCAGACTTTGTGTTCCTAACAACCCTGATTTAAAGTATGAAATCATGATGGAGGCGCACAACACACCGTTTACAATCCATCATGGAAGTACTAAAATATATCATGATCTTCGTCATACATTTTGGTGGAACAATATGAAGAGAGAGATAGCGCTGTTTATCTCAAGGTGTTTAACTTGTCAACGAGTCAAAGCGGAGCATCAAGTACCAAAAGGTCCATTGCAACCACTTAAAATTCCAGAATGGAAGTGGGAGCACATTACCATGGATTTCATTACCGGTCTTCCTAAGGTTTCTCAAGGTATTATTGCGATTTGGGTCATTGTTGATAGATTGACTAAGTCTACTCATTTTTTACCGATACGAGAAACTTATACACTTGAACGTCTTGCTCGTATGTACATAAACGAGATTGTAAGACTGCATGGTATGCCAGTATCCATAGTTTCTGATCGAGACCCAAGATTCACTTCACGATTTTGGGTTAGTTTACAAAAAGCTATAGGCACGGATTTACGATTTAGTTCGGCATATCATCCTCAGATGGACGGACAATCAGAGAGGACTATTCAAACTCTGAAAGATTTATTAAGACTCTGTGTCCTTGACTTCAAGGGAAGTTGGGACAAGTTTTTATCATTAGTGGAGTTTTCCTACAACAACAGTTATCAAGTAAGTATTGGCATGGCTCCATTCGAAGCGTTGTATGGAAGAAAGTGTCGTTCTCCAGTATGCTGGGATGAGGTGGGTGAAGCAACGTTGTTGGGACCGGAGTTGGTACGTATGACTACAGAAAAGATTCAAACGATCCGACAACGTATAAAAACCTCACAAAATTGACAAAAGAGTTATGCTGATCTTCATCGAAAGGACGTGGAATTTGATATAGGAGATCATGTGTTCTTACGTGTTGCTCCATGGAAAGGAGTTACGAGATTTGGAAAGTGAGAAAAGCTCAATCCTCGATTCGTCGGTCCATTTTTAATCCTCGATCGAGTAGGAACTGTGGCTTATAGACTCGCTTTACCGCCATGTATGTCTCGTGTTCATAACGTTTTTCACATATCCATGTTACGTAAATATGTGGAAGACCCGAACCACATTATTGAGTTAGAACCGGACGAAATAGCGTAGGATTTGACGTATGAAGAAGTTCCTATTCAAATCTTAGATAAGAAAGAACATATTCTACGCTCCAAGGTTATACCTCAAGTCAAAGTTTTGTGGAGAAACCACGATGTTGAGGAAATGACTTGGGAGTTAGAATCTAAAATGAAATCAAGGTATCCTTACCTCTTCGACAAACCAGGTACGTACCCTAATTTCGAGGGCAAAATTTCATAAGAAGGGGAGGTTGTAAGACCCCAACTTTTATAAATAAAGATAAATTTTCTATAAATATCATTTTTGAATATTATGGAGTTAATTTGATATAATGTTATAGTTGTGGATAATATTTATAAATTTTGTAAAGTACACAAGTTGTTATATAATATTCGATTGGTCGGATAATATTCGTTTTAACAGGGAATATTCGTACAACGACACAATCATTGATGGACCCCACAATGTAATTATTGTCGGATTGAGAAAAAGACAAAAATATTTTATTAAAAATAACGGCGAAAGTTTTACCATTAATACTGTTGAACTACTCGGTAGTAAAAGTACAGTAATACGTGTGGTTGCATAGTAGCACACGGTATTGATTATTAATGCTTATGTGAGAAGTCACTCAGTTTGATTCAATTATTGTCAGTTAATAATATGAATTATTTAGCGATAATGACGTTTTGTTTTATTCGTATTATTAACGTAATAAAACAGAAACATCTTTTTATATAAAACAGAATACTTTATTAAAGTTATTCTATAAATAGAATCTATTATATTTTATTCAAAAGATTTTTTTTTAAATATGGACCGTCAGATTAAAGTAATCAATCTGGACCGTTCATGGATTAGTTACTATGCATTCTATTTTTCTATAAATAGCAGCTCATTCCTTCATTATTTCTTACCAATTCACTGAACTCTAGAGAGAGAAACTATAGAGAGAGAGAGAAGAAAAGTATTCTGCTACTTAACTACTTCCTTATTTCAGTTCTTCTTTAAAACGGTAAGAGGTGTTATTCTTTCTTATTCATGAAGAGAACTATTGTTATTTCATTTCTTATTATTCTGTTGGAATAACTTGTATACGCGGTCTACCCTATACTTGGTGACATTCTTTTATTATTCTGTTGGAACATCCTGTCTGTGTGTTTTACACCAGACCTGGTTCCGTCTTTATTATTATTCTGTTAGAACATCCTGTCTGTGTGTTTTATACCGGACCTGGTTCCGTCTTTATTATTATTTTGTTGGAATATTCTGTCTGTGTGTTTTACACCAGACCTGGTTCCATCTTTATTATTATTCTGTTGGAATATTCTGTCTGTGCATTTTACGCCGGACCTAGTTCTATTATTTATTATTCTGTTGGAATAACCTGTCTGTGCGGTTTATCGCATGCATGATGATTTCTTTTGTTATTCCATTCTTTATTATACTCAGTTGGTTAAATTTTGACTTCTATACTCCATGAAATTTGTGGAATATCCTTGATAATTGCGTTTCATCCAGTATCTTTTTATGAAAATATTCTTCTAAGCATTCTTGAATTTTACTCCACAAAGCAGTATCATGTTGACAATTTGGACGTTGTTAATTCTTGGATAAATTAATTCTTGAACTTGTTTTATTGAATTCTTATATCATTGTCATCATCCTCATATTTATAAAATGTTGAAAGTCATCTGTGGCCTGTAGTGCATAGATGGACTTGGTATGATTATGACCAGGGATTATTCGGTATAATCATGACCGTAATATTACAAATGACGTGGTAAAAGTCCTCATTGGCCCGTAGTGCATTGGTGGATAGTTGTTGGCATGATCATGACCATTAATGAATACACGAATATCCTTAGCCGTAGTGCAGGGGTGATTCGATGATGTGGATTATTTTATTAAGCTGAGTCCCAGCGAAAACAGTGTTGAAAAACCTTTTAAATCATAAAAGATAGTAGATTTTATTTTCTACTTGAGTCTTTTAATGGATTGCTTGTTCCGCTGCAGTTAAACTTGATGTTCGTTATATTTTATCAGTTTAACATTGTTGAAGGCTAATGATAATTTATTCTGCATTATCTTAGTCATAATATTTCTTACTGGGCTAGTTGAGCTCACCCTTTCTTTCACTGTTCTCTTCAGGAAATGAGAATATAGCTGGGACGAGTCGGGGAACGGAGTGATGAACCAGATGATAATATTAGTAGTCCTCACTATTCTGTTAAATAGTGTGACAATAATTATAATGAGGACTCCTTTTGAGTTTGTATAGTCTCTAATAGACAATAATTGTATTCAAACTCACAGTTATGTTTTGTCGTATTGTACCCGACAGTTGTATTAGTAAGCTGTATTTGTATTCTGTACCATGTATCTGACGACCCAATATGGGTGATGTATACCTAATTTTGGGGGCGTCACAGTAGGAATGAGAATAGTTCGTTCAATCCCAATGGAACAACCAAACACAATTTTTCCATTTCATTTCCACCTTCATTATTTCAATCCAAAGATAACATTAAATTTCCTAATTACTTCACATTCACATTACATAAATTATTTCTTTATTCAGCTTTAATTGTAAGACCCCAACTTTTATGAATAAAGATTTAATTTTATCTAAATATATATTATTTTGAATAGTAAGGTGTTGATTTGATATAATACTATAGTTATGGATGATAAGTGTAAATTTTACAAAGTAAACAAGTTGTCATAAAATATTCGTTTGGTAGGGGAATATTCGTACGACGGCGCAATCATTGGTGGACCCCACGACGGAATAACTGTCATATATAAAAAGCGACAAAAATAGCTTGTTCATAAAATTACGGTAAGACTTACCGTTAAATTGTTGAAATACCCAATGATAAAAGTACAGTAATACGTGTTGTTCCACAGTGATACGCGGTATTGCACAGTAGCACACAATATTTCACAGTATCTCTGATTATTGATGTTTACGTAAGATGTCATTCAGTTTCATTCAATAATTGCCACAGTAGTTGCTACATAGTATCTTATATTATTGATTCAATTATTGTCACAGTATCATTTGCAAAATATTTTATATTATTAAATCAATAATTGAGACGACACAGTTATTTATACTATTATTTGTATTATTGACAATGTCTAGAAATTTTTATCGAGAAAAAGGGGTTAGGCTATTTAATTGCGCGCCAATAAGGAGAAATTCTTATCGGAAAGCCCCCTCTTTTTTGAGAATAATCTGGTTGTCAATATTGTGAGTTATAATATTATTTATGAATAATTATTGTAAGATTAAAAATATGTTGATTAAAGATAAGCGATTTGTGGTAGATATTTATTCAATTTTTGTTATAAATAGAAGGGTTTGTCATGAAACATTTGTTGTAAGTTTGACTTATTATTTCATGGACCCTCATGTGCCAATTTGTCAAACTGTCGGTAGAAAGTTATATCAGTTTTGTTTTATTATTATTATAATAGTAATAAAACAGAAAACTTTTTATATAAAACGTAAAACTTTTTATAATATATATAAAGTTGTTTGTTTTATTAGAATATAAATAGAATGTATTATATTTTATGTAAAATTTTTATTTTATTAGAATATTTTATTGCATAGTGTCGCATAGTAAAAATTAGATTTTGCCCGTGAAATCGTCTGTAAAAAAATTTCTGTTCATCCGTGATTATTTTCTTAAATAGTGCACTGCCATTCTCCTATAAATAGGATACTTAGTTAAGAAATGAAAATCACACCAGAATCAGAGAATTCTTCTTCTATAATATTGTACGTATTTATTTTAGTATAAGAATATTTTGAGTGTAACAAATATTGCAAGATTTCTTCAATAATATCTCCACTATACCAGTCAGATTTAGTCTCCTACTAAGGTAAATGATATTATTTTCTTCATACTCATAAGAGTTGTCATTCTATTCCTTATTAATCTGTGTAAATAACTTGTCAACACGGACTACCGCATGCCTAGTGAATAACCCTTCGTATCAATTTTTTATTAAATTATGGAAATGATCTGTCTACGCGGATTGCCGTATGATGGGTAAAAATTCATTTGTAGTTTCGTATATTCTTTCATACTCGTATGAGATATCATTTCTTTTGTACTCGTCAAAGGATATCGTTTTCTTTCATATTTTTCTTCATTTATGGTACAAAATTATTGTTTGTTTCCATAACTTTATTATTAAATGATGAAAATATCTGAAATTAGTAGAATATCCTTGAGTTTTGTGCTTCATCTTGTATCGTTTCACTGAAATATTTGTATGAACTTTCTTATTAAAATTTAATATTTTCACTCAGGATACTATTCATGGGGTACTATTCATAGGGTACTATTCACGAGGGGTACATTCACGAGGTACTATTCACGACAAAATTAGTTTTTTTTCTGTCCAAATTATTTTTGATACATGAATATCATTCTTGAATTTTACTCCACAATTAGTTATCATGTTGACAATTTGGACATTCTTGAACTCTGGATAAATTAAATTATAAATCTTTAATATTTATCCTTTATCTCACTTGATTCATTATTTATATCATTGTTATCATCCTCATGCTTATATTGTGCTGAAAGTCATCTTTGGCCCATAGTGCAAAGATGGATTATTGATTGGTATGTTTATGACCAGAAATTATATATTGGTATAATCATGATCTTTAATGTTACAGATAAATGTTTGTAATGAAAGTCCTCTTTGGCCGGTAGTACATATGTGACGCCCCCAAAATAGGTATATATCACCCATTCTGAGTCGCCAAAAATATGGTACAGAAATAACTATAACTTTATTAATACAATTATCGTGCAAAATACGACAACACATAAACTGTGAGTTAAAATACTAATATTGTCTTCTAGATAATATCCACACTCAAATAAGTTCTCATTATAATTATTGATACACTATTTTATAAAATAGTGAGGACTACTATAACAACTGCCTTGGAACATCACTCCAAACCCCGACTACTTTCCGCTATATTCTCGCTTCCTGATAAGAAAAATGAAATAAAAAGAAAAAAGGGTGAGCTTAACTAGCTCAGTAAAGAATATTATGACTAAGATAATATAGAACAAATTATCGTTAGTCCTCATCAGGAAAAAATCTGATAGAATATAATAGACAACAAGTTTTAGATCAACAACTGCAGCGAAAACATCAATCCATTAGAAGATTCAAGTCGAGAATGAATTCTACTATCTTTTAAGATTTAAAAGTCTATCATCAATATTTTATCCCTGTAATATCAATCAATATACATCTTGAATCAAATATTCATCTTTGCACTACAGGCCAAATATATTCATTTGTATCATCAGTTGGTCATGTTTATCTCAACACCTGTTTATCTTTGTACTACGGGCCAAAGATATTCATCAGCTAATCATTCATCTTTGCACTATAGGCTAAAGATATTTAGTAATATCATCATTTAGGACAGGGAATGATGAAAATATTTTAAAGAAAATGAATCCAGTGAGATAAAAGAATAAGGATTAAGAATTCGTATTTTAGTTCATCCATGTTCAAAAATACTCCATAATAAACTATTGTGGAGTAAAATTTAAGAATGAGGATCAAAACATGGATACAATCAAAGCTAGTAACCAAAATAAATAACTTGGACAAGAAAAAAAAATTTTAATTTTTCTTTGAATAGTGTCATATACGTGAATAGTGTCGTATACGTGAATAGTAACCCCAACACAAAAAAATAAGAATTTCACAAGAAAAATCTTACCAATATTCCGGTATAATGATATTAAAAGAAATAACATAATTTACGAGAAAAAAATAGAATCTCTTACCTCAAAAGGACAGTGCTTCTGACTGGAATATCAGATATAATGTTAAAAAAAATTTGCACCGTATAGCAACACTCAAAGTATCAAAATACTCACAAAAATACGCTCGATAATATAGAGAGAGAAAACTTCAGATTCTGATGTGATTTTTAATTCTAACCTAAGCACCCTATTTATAGGAAAATGCTTAGAACACCAAAGCAGAAAATTTAATAAAATAATAATATTTATTAAAAAAATTTCTACGCCCACCTTAGAAATCTGAATCCAGCATTTTACAACAACAAGTGGGCCCACCAACACACAAAACATGTTTTAAATATTTTTTGTAACAAAATCAATTCAGACCCAATATTCCAGAACTTCAATAATTCCTAATAAATAGTTCTTTTATCAGAAAAATTCGAATCTTATGTCCATTCTATAGAAAATTCAATTCTCTACAATTTTATAGCTTTAAGTTTTTCTAAATTCCAAATAAAAATTGACCGAAAATCACATACGGACAATTTCGTAGGCTATAATCAAATTTTAATTAAAAATGGGGTCCACCAACATGTTTAACATATTTTTAGCATTTATTGTAATAAAAATAGTCTTCCTCCTTATTTATTCATATATTATACAGTCATTATAAAAATATCACTAGTATTATATTATTATATTATCGCATTATACATTTATAATGTAATATAATAATATATTTGAATAAATTATTTTATCAAAAAAGATAAAATATAAATTTTTAACAATTATCACTTTTTAAAAAATTCCTCCATTTATATCCACATAAATAAATATTTTCCTTTTCATATAAATTAATACTTAATTATTTACAAATAATATTACAGAATCACAATAATGACAACCAGGTCGTTCTTAGAAAGAGGGGGCCTTCCGGTAAGGATTTCTCCTTACTGACGCGCAATGAAATAACATCTCCTAGACAGAACTTCCTTAGACATTGCCAATAATGTTATCTAATAATATTATTCAATTAATATAAATTATTGATCTGATAATGGAAAATACAGTGACAATTATTGAATCAACAATAATATAAAATATTAATGCAGCAATTATTGAATCAATAAAATAAAATATTGAACAGTAATTACTGTAACAATTTTTGAGTAGTGCCTTCTTACGTTAGAATCAATAATTGGTGCAATACCGCGTATTACTGTGTAACACCGCGTATTACTGTGTTTTAACCACCAGGCATTCTAACAGTGTTAACGGTAACAACTACGCCGTTATTTATAAAAACTCATACTTGTCGTTTTCTTCATCTAATCGCTTTCTGTTATGGGGCCCACACAAGGCTACGCCGTCATACGAATATTCCCCAACAGCAAGAATATTGCACGACCAAATGAATATTTTCCGACAATAATGAATATTTTATAACCACTTGCTTATTTGAAATATTTGTGCATTTTACCCATAACAAACCACATTAATCAAATCAACCCCTTACTATTTCAAAATAATAAATAGAGGAAATTCAATTTCATTTATAAAAAGATGGGGTATTACAACCTCTCCTCCTTATAAAATTTCGTCCTCAAAATTGACGTACGTACCTGGTGTTTCAAAAAGGTGAAGATACCTCGCTTTCATTTCCGTTTCTAACTCCTAGATCATTTCCGCAGTAGCATGGTTCCTCCATAAAACTTTGACTTGTGGTATGACCTTTGTGCGTAGGACATGCTCCTTCCTATCTAAGATCTTGACAGGTACCTCCTCGTACGTTAAATCTTTGGATATTTCGTCTGGTTCTAACTCAATAATGTGGTTCGGGTCTTTTACATATTTACGAAGCACATATATGTGAAAAATATTATGAAAACGAGACATGCTTGGAGGTAACGCGAGTCTATAGGCCACATTTCCTACTCAGTCAAGAATCTGAAAGGGACCAATAAATCGTGGATTGAGCTTTCCTCTCTTTTCAAATCTTATAACTCCCTTCCATGGAGCAACACGTAACAATACATGATCCCCAATATTAAATTCCATGTCTTTTCTATGAAGATCTGCATAACTCTTTTGTCGATCCAATGCCGTTTGTATACGTTGTCGAATCATTTGGACCTTTTCTGTAGTCATACGTACCAACTTTGGTCCCAATAATATTGTTTCACCCACCTCATCCCAATATACTGGAGAGCGACACTTTCGTCCATACAATATTTCGAATGGAGCCACACCTATACTTGCCTGATAACTGTTGTTGTAGGAGAATTTCACCAATGGTAAATACTTATCCTAACTCCCTTTGAAGTCTAGGACACAGAGTCTTAATAAATCTTCAAGAGTTTGAATAGTCCTCTCTGATTGTCCGTCCGTTTGAGGATGGTATGCTGAACTGAATCGTAAATCCGTGCCCATAACTTTCTGCAAGCTAACCCAAAATCGTGAAGTGAATCTTGGGTCAAGATCCGAAACAATGGATACTGACATGCCATGCAATCTCATAATTTTATTTACATACATACGAGCAAGACGTTCAAGGGAATAAGTCTCCCATATCGACAAGAAATGAATAGACTTGGTTAATCTATCAACAATAACCTAAATCGCATCTATGCCTTGAGAAACCTTGGGAAGACCCGTAACGAAATCTATGGTAACGTGTTCCCACTTCTATTTCAGAATCTCAAGTGGTTGCAATGGACCCTTTGGCACTTGATGCTCCTCCTTTACACGTTTACAAATTAAACACCTTGAGATAAACTTCGCGATCTCTCTCTTCATATTGTTCCAGCAAAATATATGTCGAAGATCACGATACATTTTGGTACTTCCAGGATAGATTGCAAACGGTGCATTGTGTGCCTCCATCATGATCTTGTACTTTAAATCAGAATCGTTAGGAACACAAAGTCTGGAGTTGACTCGAAGTATTCCTTCTTCATCGATTCTTGCTTCTGGGATAACACCTTCTTGTACTTTCTTCTTCATACGCATCAGCTCCGGGTCTGTGGCTTGAGCAACTTTAACTTTATCGATTAAAGTTAATTTTATACGTATACTTGACATCATCGCATGGGTCCCCGGAGTCTTGAATTCTATCTCCATCCTTTGCAAGTCATACAAAATGAGCCTTTGTGTTAACAATATCGCACTCGTACCCGCATATGATTTTCTACTCAATGCGTCAGCTACTACGTTCGCTTTTTTAGGATGGTATTGGATGGTATGATCGTAATCTTTCAACAGCTCGAGCCAACGTCGTTGCTGCATGTTGAGGTCCTTTTGGGTGAAAAAATATTTAAGGCGCTTATGATCCGTATAAATCTCCATTTTATTCCCATACAGGTAGTGTCTCCAGATTTTCAATGCGAAAATGACTGCTGTCAACTCCAGATCATGAGTAGGATAATTCCTCTCATATTCTTTGAGTTGTCGCGAGGCATAGGCTATGATTTTCCTATGTTGCATGAGAATACATCTTAACTTTTTGCCTAAAGCATCACTATAGATAACAAATCCATCCGAACTAGACGGTATTATCAGAACAGGTGCCGAAATGAGTCTTCTCTTAAGCTCTTGGAAACTCTTCTTGCATTCCTCGCTCCATACAAATTTTGTATCTTTTCGAGTCAGCTGAGTTAACGGAGTAGCGATTAGAGAAAATCTTTCCACAAATCTCCGATAATAACCAGCTAAACCCAGAAAGCAACGTACTTCGGTCACCGACTTCGGTTGCTCCTAACTTTGTATTGTTTCAATCTTCTTCGGGTCAACAGATACTCCATGTTTTGACACCACGCGCCCAAGAAATGCTATTTCCTCAAGCCAAAACTCACATTTCTTTAACTTGGCATATAGCTTATTTTCACGAAGCCTTTGAAGTACCAGGTTCAAATGGTGCTCATGATCTACACAGCTTTTGGAATATATGAGGATGTCATCAATAAAGACGACAACGAACTGATCCAAATATTCCTTGAATACCCGGTTCATCATATCCATGAAAGCTGCAGGAGCATTAGTCTATCCAAAAGATATGACTAGAAATTCATAATGCCCGTACTGAGTTCTAAAGGCAGTCTTCGGAATATCCTCACTTTTAATCTTCAGCTGATGATATCCAGAACTAAAATCGATCTTTGAAAAGAATTGTGCTCCTTACAACTGGTCAAACATGTCATTAATGCGAGGTAGCGGATACCTATTCTTGATGGTGACATGGTTCAATTCTCGATAGTCAATACAAAGTCGCATACTTCCGTCTTTCTTCTTTACGAATAAAACAGGAGCACCCCAAGGAGATGTACTAGGACGAATGAAACCGATGTCCAACAACTCCTGTAGTTGGACCTTTAGCTCCTGAAGTTCAATAGGAGCCATTCGATATGTGATTTTAGAAATGGGTTTTGTATCAGGTTCAAGATCAATAAAGAATTTAACTTCACATTCTGGGGGTAGACCGGGAAGTTCTTCAGAAAATACGTCAGGAAATTCACTAACAACATAAATATTATTCAAATCTGATGTGTTTTTGTTCAATTTCATGACATGGGCTAAGAAGACTTGACATCCATTTTTTAATAAAAAAATGGCTTTGTAGTTTGATATGATAGTGATTGACTTTAGTGGTTTGGTTGCTTGAATTCACATAACAGGTTGGTTAGGAATATGAAAAATAACAACCTTACGTAAACAATCAATTTTGGCATGATGAGTAGTTAATCAATCAATCCCTAAAATCACATCAAAAGCAAGTATCTTTAAAGAGATAAGATCCACAGGTAATGTGATGGTGCCAACTTGGATCAAGCAAGATTTATAAACAGTGGATGTAATGAAAGTTTCTTCTAACGGAGTCTCAACAGATAAGTCAAAGTCTAATTTTTCTGGAGTCAAGTTCAAACGTTGAGCACAAGCAGGAGAGATAAAAGAATGGGTAGAACCGGTATCTAGTAAGGTATAAACTTCGTAAGAGTTTATGATTATGTAAGACCCCAAATTATTAATAAATAAAATTTAATTTCCTCTATTTATTATTCTGAAATAGTAAGGGTTGATTTGATTAATGTGGTTAGTTATGGGTAAAGTGCGCAAATATTTTAAATAAGCAAGTGGTTATAAAATATTCATTGTTGTCGGGGAATATTCGCTTGGTCGTGGAATATTCTTACTGTCGGAGAATATTCGTACGACGGCGCAATCTTTTGTGGGCCCCATAACAGAAAGCGATTGGATGAAGAAAACGACAAAAATAAGTTGTTTATAAATAACGGCGTAGTTGTTATCGTTAATACTGTTGGAATACCCGGTGGTTAAAGCACGGTAATACGCGTTGTTGCATAGTAGCACACGGTATTGCACTAATTATTGATTCTTACGTAGAAGGCACTACTCAATAATTGTTACAGTAATTACTATTCAATATTGTATTTTATTGATTCAATAATTGCTGCGTTGATATTTTATATTACTGTTGTTTTAATAATTGTCACTACACAGTATTTTCTATTATCGGAGCAATAATTCATATTATCTGAATAATATTATTAGATAACATTATTGGCAATGTCTAGAAAGTTCTGTCTAAGGAGAGATTTGGTCATCTAATTGCGCGTCAGTAAGAAGAAATCCTTATTGGAAAGCCCCCTCTTTCCTGGGAACGACCTGGTTGCCAGTACTGTGATTCTGTAATATTATTTGTGTATAATTAATTATTAATTTATATGATGAGGAAAATAGTGATTTTATGTGGATATAGATGGAGAAAATTTTTAATGGGACAATTGTGACGCCCCCAGAATAGGTATACAACACCCATTCTGAGTCGCCAAATACATGGTACAGAAAGTAAACTACAACTTCAATAATACAATTGTCGTGCAAAATACGACAACACATACTGTGAGTTTAAATACAAATATTGTCTTCTAGACAATATCCACACTCAAATAAATCCTCATTACAATTATTCAAACACTATTTTATAGAAATAGTGAGGACTGCTAATACATCTTTCTAGAACCATCACTCCATACCCCGACTAGATCCTGCTATGTTCTCACCTCCTGAGAAGAAAAATGGAACAAAAAGGAAAAGGGTGAGCTCAACTAGCCCAGTAAAGAATATTATGACTAAGATAATATACAACAAATTATCGTTAGTCTTCAACAGGAAAAAATCTGATAAAATATAATCGACAACAAGTTTTAGATCAACAACTGCAGCGGAAACAACAAACCATTAGAAGAGTCAAGTAGAGAAAGAATTCTACTATCTTCTAAGATTTAAAAGTCCATCATCAATATTTTATCCCTGTAACATCAATTAATAATCATCTTTAACCAAATATTCATCTTTGCACTACAGGCCAAAGATATTCATTTGTATCATCAGTCGGTCATGTTCATCTCAACACCTGTTCATCTTTGCACTACAGGCCAAAGATATTCATCAAGTAATTATACATCTTTGCACTACAGGCCAAAGATATTCAGTAATATCATCATTTAGGACTGAGGATGATGAAAAATATCTTAAAGAGAACGAATCCAATGAGACAGAAGGACAAATAGTAGGGATTCGTATAACAGTTTATCCAAGATCAATAATACTTCATAATAATCAATTGTGAAGCAGAATTCAAAAATAAAGATCAAAACATGGATACAATCAAAGATAGTAACCATAATAGACATCTTGGACAAAAAGGGAAAATTTTATTTTTCGGTGAATAGTGCCGTATTCGTGAATAGTGCCGTATACGTGAATAGTGCCGTATACGTGAATAGTAACCCCGACACAAAAAGTTCCAAATTTGATAAAAACTCATATCAATATTTCAGCATAATGATATTGAAGAAAATAATATCATTTAAGAAGAAAATAATATCCCTTACCTCAAAATATCAGTACTTCTGGTCGGAATACCGGTATAAGGCTGAAAGAAACTTGCTCTGATGAATAGAAACTCTCAAAGTATCTAAATACTCACAAAATACACTCAATAATCTAGAGAGAGAAAGAGAGAAAACTTGTTTCTGGTGTGATTTTCAATTCTAACTTAGCCCTCTATTTATAGGAAAATTTTGGTAGGTTTGACCTGCAACCTGATGGCTTTACCTGCTACTATTCCCACCCACCACATTTGAAATATAATTCAGCACATTTCTTCACCAACCACAAGTGGGGCCCACCAATTCTAGAATTTTCCATCAAAATGATAAACTCCGAAAATTCAACAATTTCTGAACCAGTCATCTTGTAAAATTCATAATAAATCATACGTTCATTTTTAACGGTTCAAAATTTGTGGACATATACTCAACTTATATATGTATAACATATCCAAAAATTACCACGATCCAACGGTCGGATTAAAAATTATAACCCCCGCAAAATATCTCAAAAACCCTGATTTTTAATACCTCCATTCCGACAAAAATATGATAAAAACCTCAACATTAACTCCTTCATTTTTAACCACAAAAATATATCCCTCATTTATATCCACATAAAATAAATATTTCCTTATCATATGAATCAATAATTAATTATTCACAAATAATATTACAGAATCACATTTATGACAACCAGGCCGTTCCCAGGAAAGAGGGGGCTTTCCAATAAGGATTTCTCCTTACTGGCGCGCAATTAGATGACCAAACCTCTCCTTAGACAGAACTTTCTAGACATTGCCAATAATGTTATCTAATAATATTATTCAAATAATATGAATTATTGATCTGATAAATGAAAATACTGTGCAGCAACAATTATTGAAACAACAATAATATAAAATATCAACGCAGCAATTATTGAATCAATAAAATAAAATATTGAATAATAACTACTGTAACAATTATTGAGTAGTGCCTTCTTACGTAAGAATCAATAATTGGTGCAATACCGTGTGCTACTGTATTTTAACCACCGGGTATTCCAACAGTATTAACGGTAACAACTACGCCGTTATTTATAAACAACTTATACTTGTCGTTTTCTTCATCCAATCGCTTTCCGTTATGGGGCCCACACAAGGCTGCGTCGTCGTACGAATATTCCCCGACAGCAAGAATATTCCACGACCAACCGAATATTCACCGACCAAAAATAAATATTTTATAACCACTTGCTTATTTTGCAAAATTTGCACATTTCACCCATAACCAAAGTATTATATCAAATTAACCCCTTATTATTCACAATAATATTTAGAGAAAATTTGATTTTATTCATTAATAAGTTGGGGTCTTACAACCTCCCCTCCTTATGAAATTTCGTCCTCGAAATTGACGTACGTACCTGATGTTTCAAAAAGGTGAGGATACCTCGCTTTCATTTCTGATTCCAACTCCCAGGTCATTTCTTCAATAGCATGGTTTCTCCACAAAACCTTAACTTGTGGTATAACCTTCGTGCGTAGGACATGCTCTTTCCTATCCAAGATCTTAACAGGTACCTCCTCGTACGTTAAATCTTCAGCTATCTCGTCTGGTTCTAACTCAATAATGTGGTTCGGGTCTTTAACATATTTACGAAGCATAGATATGTGAAAAACATTATGAACACGAGACATGCTTGGAGGTAATGCGAGTCTATATGCCACATTTCCTATTCGCTCAAGAATCTCAAATGGACCAACAAATCTTGGATTGAGCTTTCCTCTCTTCCCAAATCTTGTAACTCCCTTCCATGGTGCAACACGTAACAATACATGATCCCCAATATTAAATTCCACGTCCTTCCGATGAAGATCCGCATAACTCTTTTGTCGATCCTGTGCCGTTTGTATACGTTGTCGAATCGTTTGGATCTTCTCTGTAGTAATGCGTACCAATTCTGGTCCCAACAATGTTGCTTCACCCACCTCGTCCCAGCATACTGGAGAACGACATTTTCTTCCATACAACGCCTCAAATGGAGCCATACCTATGCTCGCCTGATAACTGTTGTTGTAGGAGAATTCCACCAATGGTAGGTACTTATCCCAACTCCCTTTGAGATCTAAGACACAAAGTCTTAATAGATCTTCAAGAGTTTGAATAGTCCTCTCTGATTGTCCGTCCGTTTGAGGATGGTATGCTGAACTGAATCGTAAATCCGTGCCCATAGCTTTCTGCAAGCTAACCCAAAATCGTGAAGTGAATCTTGGGTCACGATCCGAAACTATGGATACTGGCATGCCATGCAATCTCACAATCTCGTTCACGTACATACTAGCAAGACGTTCAAGGGAATAAGTCTCACGTATCGGCAAGAAATGAGCGGACTTGGTTAATCTATCAACAATAACCCAAATCGCATCTATGCCTTGAGAAACCTTGGGAAGACCTGTAACAAAATCCATAGTAATGTGTTCCCACTTCCATTTCGGAATCTCAAGTGGTTGCAATGGACCCTTTGGTACTTGATGCTCCGCTTTTACACGTTGACAAGTTAAACATCTCGAGATAAACTCCGCGATCTCTCTTTTCATATTGCTCCACCAAAATGTATGTCGAAGATCGTGATACATTTTGGTACTCCCAGGATGGATTGCAAACGGTGTGTTGTGTGCCTCCATCATTATTCTATGCTTCAAGTCAAAATCGTTAGGAACACAAAGTCTGGAGTTGACTCGAAGTATTCCTTCTTCATCGATTCTTGCTTCTGGAATAGCACCTTCTTGCACTTTCTTCTTCATACGCATCAGCTCTATATCCGTAGCTTGAGCAGCTTTAACTTTATCGATTAAAGTCGGTTCTACTCGTATATTTGATATCATCATGTGGGTACTTGGAGCCTTCATCTCTATCTCCATCCTTTGCAAGTCATACAAAATGGGCCTTTGTGTTAAAAACATTGCACTCGTACCCGCATATGATCTTCTACTCAATGCGTCAGCTACTACGTTTGCTTTTCCAGGATGGTATTGGATGGTATGATCGTAATCTTTCAACAGCTCAAGCCAACGTCGTTGCCGCATGTTGAGTTCCTTTTGGGTGAAGAAATATTTGAGGCTTTTATGATCTGTATAGATCTCCACTTTCTCCCCATACAGGTAGTGTCTCCAGATCTTCAACGCAAAAACGACTGCTGCCAACTCCAAATCATGAGTAGGATAATTCCTCTCATATTCTTTGAGTTGTCGTGAGGCATAGGCTATGACTTTCCCATGTTGCATGAGAACACATCCTAACCCTTTGCCTGAAGCATCGCTGTAGATAACAAATCCATCCGAACCAGATGGTATTGTCAAAACAGGTGCCGAAATGAGTCTCCTCTTGAGTTCTTGGAAACTCTTCTCGCATTCCTCACTCCATACGAATTTTGTATCTTTCCGAGTCAGCTGAGTTAACGGAGTAGCGATTCGAGAAAATCCTTCCACAAATCTCCGATAATAACCAGCTAAGCCCAGAAAGCTACGTACTTCGGTTACCGACTTCGGTTGCTCCCAACTTTGTATGGCTTCAATCTTCGCCGGGTCGACAGATACTCCATGTTTTGACACCACGTGCCCAAGGAATGCTACTTCCTCAAGCCAGAACTCGCATTTCTTCAGTTTGGCATATAGCTTGTTTTCACGAAGCCTTTGCAGTACCAGCTTCAAATGGCGCTCATGATCTTCACGGCTTTTGGAATAGATGAGGATGTCATCAATAAAGACAACAACGAACTGATCCAAATATTCTTTGAATACACGGTTCATCATATCCATGAAGGCAGCAGGAGCATTAGTCAATCCAAAAGACATTACTAAGAATTCATAATGCCCGTACCGAGTTCTGAAGGCAGTCTTTGGAATATCCTCAGTTTTAATCTTCAGCTGATGATATCCAGAACGAAGATCGATCTTTGAAAAGAATTGTGCTCCTTGCAACTGGTCAAACAGGTCATCAATGCGAGGTAGCGGATACCTATTCTTGATGGTGACATGGTTCAATTCTCGATAGTCAATACAAAGTCGCATACTCCCGTCTTTCTTCTTTACGAATAAAACAGGAGCACCCCAAGGAGACGTACTAGGACGAATAAAACCGATGTCCAACAACTCCTGTAGTTGGACTTTTAACTCCTGAAGTTCAATAGGAGCCATTCGATATGGGGTTTTAGAAATGGGCTTTGTACCGGGTTCAAGGTCAATAAAGAATTCAATTTCTCGTTCCGGGGGTAGACCGGGAAGTTCTTCAGGAAATACATCGGAAAATTCTCTAACAATAGAAATATTATTCAAATCTGACTTGTCTTTGTTCAAATCCATAACATGGGCTAAGAAAGCTTGACATCCGTTTTTCAATAAACGAATAGCTTTGTGGCTTGATATGACAGTGACTGATTTTAGTGGTTTAGTAGTTTGAATTCGTATGACAGGTTGGTTAGGAATATGAAAACTAACAACCTTACGAAAACAATCAATTTTAGCATGATGAGTGGTTAACCAATCAATTCCTAAAATCACATCAAAAGCAAGTATCTTTAAAGAGATAAGATCAACAGGTAATGTGATAGTGCCAACTTGGATCATGCAAGATTTATAAACTGTAGATGTAACGAAGGTTTCACCCAACGGAGTTTCAACAGATAAGTTAAAGTCCAATTTCTCCGGAGTCAAGTTTAAACGTTGAGCACAAGCAGGAGAGATAAAAGAATGGGTAGAACCGGTATCTAGTAAAGTATAAACTTCGCAAGAATTCAAGATTAGCTTACCCGTGATCACCTCGTTCGGGTTTCTCGCGTTTTGGCCAGTTACGACAAACGCTCTTCCAGGAACCGCTGATTTCGACTTATCCGGGACAGCCCTTGGAGTCACCACTCCCGCTGAACTTGGTTTCGCTATAGTACAATCTCGAGCGATGTGGCCTTCCTTCCCACAGTTATAACATACCTTGGATTGTTGTGGACAGTTTGGGCTGATATGTCCCTCTTTCCCGCATTTGTAACATCTAACTGGCGGTCGTTCTCCTCCCCTAAAATTTGTTGTTGTGCTGGTGCTGGTGCTGGTGCTGATGTCTTCCCGTCATTGTTGAATCTCTCTTTCTGAAATTTCCACTTGACTCACCTCTCCTATTATCATGGCCACGATGACCACCCGAGTGGTTACCGCCTTTGTTCGTATTTTTCCCTCCTCGTTGGTTATCATCGCTCTGATGATTGCTGTCACCGGTATGACCCTGGTTGTGGTCCCTCGGTTGAGTATACTCATTATCTCTCTCTAATAATTGAGCCCTGTTTACAACATCTGAATATAAAGAAAATTTATGAGAGATAAGATATTGCCGAATCTCGGGTTTTAGACCTCTCAGAAACATCCTTGTCATTCGTTCCTCATTTTCGACCAAATGAGGTGCAAACCTGGATAACTCTGCAAACTTCGCCTCGTACTGGGACACCGTCATGTTGTTTTGTTCCAGTCTAATAAACTCAACCTCCTTCATATGACGAATACTTTCAGGAAAGTACTTGTCATTGAACAGTTTTTGAAATGTTTCCCAGGACATGTTGAGTGCGTCAGGCTGGGTACGCTTCACAGACTCCCACCAGTAGTCTGCCTCACCGCGGAACATAAATGTGGCGAATGGAACCTTCTGTTCCTCCGTGCATCCCAAGACATCAAATATCTTGGTAATTTGCTTGACCCACGTTTCCGCCATGATCGGATCCGGCTTTCCCTTAAATTCTGGTGGTCCCAATTCTTTGAACTGCTTAGCTGTGACAAACCGCGCGTTGTTATCATTTCCACCCGTATTCTGCACACGAGTCTCCCTCGTCTGATTTTGCATGAACTGCAAAAAGCTCCTAAACATTCCATCATTCATCGTTTGCTCGGTAACGTTGTTTACAGGAGGAATATTGCCTTCCTGTTGCACGTTCCCCTGGGTAGTGATCAAAGGTGTCTCCACGGTCTGATTTACTCCATTATTAACGTTCTCAGCTGCCATTCTTAAATACTGCCATAAAACAAGGGTTAATAGTCATGTCATATATTATCCCTATACTCTGACCGACCAAATAAACACCAAATAAACTTAGTCAGGTCATACTAGCGAAGGAATTCCCCGTCTCTCCCCTCCTAGTTCTTGTCTCACATCTCAGCCAGGGATCATATCCCTAAGCTCTGATACCAACTGTGACGCCCCCAGAATAGGTATACAACACCCATTCTGAGTCGCCAAATACATGGTACAGAAAGCAAACTACAACTTCAATAATACAATTGTCGTGCAAAATACGACAACACATACTGTGAGTTTAAATACAAATATTGTCTTCTAGACAATATCCACACTCAAATAAATCCTCATTACAATTATTCAAACACTATTTTACAGAAATAGTGAGGACTGCTAATACATCTTTCTAGAACCATCACTCCATACCCCGACTAGATCCTGCTATGTTCTCACCTCCTGAGAAGAAAAATGGAACAAAAAGGAAAAGGGTGAGCTCAACTAGCCCAGTAAAGAATATTATGACTAAGATAATATACAACAAATTATCGTTAGTCTTCAACAGGGAAAAATCTGATAAAATATAATCGACAACAAGTTTTAGATCAACAACTGCAGCGGAAACAACAAACCATTAGAAGAGTCAAGTAGAGAAAGAATTCTACTATCTTCTAAGATTTAAAAGTCCATCATCAATATTTTATCCCTGTAACATCAATTAATAATCATCTTTAACCAAATATTCATCTTTGCACTACAGGCCAAAGATATTCATTTGTATCATCAGTCGGTCATGTTCATCTCAACACCTGTTCATCTTTGCACTACAGGCCAAAGATATTCATCAAGTAATTATACATCTTTGCACTACAGGCCAAAGATATTCAGTAATATCATCATTTAGGACTGAGGATGATGAAAAATATCTTAAAGAGAACGAATCCAATGAGACAGAAGGACAAATAGTAGGGATTCGTATAACAGTTTATCCAAGATCAATAATACTTCATAATAATCAATTGTGAAGCAGAATTCAAAAATAAAGATCAAAACATGGATACAATCAAAGATAGTAACCATAATAGACATCTTGGACAAAAAGGGAAAATTTTATTTTTCGGTGAATAGTGCCGTATTCGTGAATAGTGCCGTATACGTGAATAGTGCCGTATACGTGAATAGTAACCCCCGACACAAAAAGTTCCAAATTTGATAAAAACTCATATCAATATTTCAGCATAATGATATTGAAGAAAATAATATCATTAAGAAGAAAATAATATCCCTTACCTCAAAATATCAGTACTTCTGGTCGGAATACCGGTATAAGGCTGAAAGAAACTTGCTCTGATGAATAGAAACTCTCAAAGTATCTAAATACTCACAAAATACACTCAATAATCTAGAGAGAGAAAGAGAGAAAACTTGTTTCTGGTGTGATTTTCAATTCTAACTTAGCCCTCTATTTATAGGAAAATTTTGGTAGGTTTGACCTGCAACCTGATGGCTTTACCTGCTACTATTCCCACCCACCACATTTGAAATATAATTCAGCACATTTCTTCACCAACCACAAGTGGGGCCCACCAATTCTAGAATTTTCCATCAAAATGATAAACTCCGAAAATTCAACAATTTCTGAACCAGTCATCTTGTAAAATTCATAATAAATCATACGTTCATTTTTAACGGTTCAAAATTTGTGGACATATACTCAACTTATATATGTATAACATATCCAAAAATTACCACGATCCAACGGTCGGATTAAAAATTATAACCCCCGCAAAATATCTCAAAAACCCTGATTTTTAATACCTCCATTCCGACAAAAATATGATAAAAACCTCAACATTAACTCCTTCATTTTTAACCACAAAAATATATCCCTCATTTATATCCACATAAAATAAATATTTCCTTATCATATGAATCAATAATTAATTATTCACAAATAATATTACAGAATCACATTTATGACAACCAGGCCGTTCCCAGGAAAGAGGGGGCTTTCCAATAAGGATTTCTCCTTACTGGCGCGCAATTAGATGACCAAACCTCTCCTTAGACAGAACTTTCTAGACATTGCCAATAATGTTATCTAATAATATTATTCAAATAATATGAATTATTGATCTGATAAATGAAAATACTGTGCAGCAACAATTATTGAAACAACAATAATATAAAATATCAACGCAGCAATTATTGAATCAATAAAATAAAATATTGAATAATAACTACTGTAACAATTATTGAGTAGTGCCTTCTTACGTAAGAATCAATAATTGGTGCAATACCGTGTGCTACTGTATTTTAACCACCGGGTATTCCAACAGTATTAACGGTAACAACTACGCCGTTATTTATAAACAACTTATACTTGTCGTTTTCTTCATCCAATCGCTTTCCGTTATGGGGCCCACACAAGGCTGCGTCGTCGTACGAATATTCCCCGACAGCAAGAATATTCCACGACCAACCGAATATTCACCGACCAAAAATAAATATTTTATAACCACTTGCTTATTTTGCAAAATTTGCACATTTCACCCATAACCAAAGTATTATATCAAATTAACCCCTTATTATTCACAATAATATTTAGAGAAAATTTGATTTTATTCATTAATAAGTTGGGGTCTTACAACAATTGTTGAAAATAAATATTTTATCTTTTTCTGATAAAATAATTCATTTAAATATATTATTTTAATAATATATTGATGGTGGTATTTTTACAATGAATGTGGGATATATGAGTATATGAGGAGGAAGAGTATTTTTGTGATATTAAATGATTAACACATGTTTTGTGTGTTGGTGGACACAATTCTTGACCGAAAATTTATTATTGAATATAAAATCATCCGTTTATGAATTTCGGTCAATTTCTGTTTAGAATTTGGAAAAACTTTCTTCTGTAAAGTTGTAGAGAATTGAATTTGCTATAAAAACTCGTGAGATTCGAATTTTCTGACAAAATGGCTATTTATTATGAATTATTGAAGTTTCAAAGTTCCGAAATAATTGATTTTTGGGAGTTTAGTTAATTATTTTGAGAAAAACATTTTTTGTATTTTTTTGGACATCATAAACATGTGCAAGGTGGCTGATTTTAGATTTTCTTAGGTGGGCTTGAAAATTTATATATATATATATATTATTATTATATTAAATTTTCTGCTTTGGTGTTCTAAGCATTTTCCTATAAATAGGGTGCTTAGGTTAGAATTAAAAATCACACCAGAAACACAAGTTTCTCTCTCTTTCTCTCTCTATATTAGTGAGCATATTCTTGTGAGTATTCTAATACTTTGAGTATTGCTATACGGTGCAAGTTCAAGTCATAACCTATATCCGGTGTTTCAACTAGAAGTACTGTTTTTGCTGAGGTAAGGGATGTTATTTCTTCTTAAATGATATTATTTTCTTCAATATCATTATGCCGAAGTATTGATCTAAACTTTTTATTAAATTTAGAACTTTTCATGTCGGGGTTACTATTCATGAGTTACTATTCATGAGTTACTATTCACGAGTTACTATTCATCGAAAAATAAAATTTTTTTCTTTTCGTCTAAAATATCTATTCTGGATACTAGCTTTGATTGTATCCATGTTTTGATCATTCTTGAATTTTACTTCACTATGATTATTTATAAGGTATTTTTGGACATGGAATAGCTGAAATACGAATCCTTAATATTTATTATTTTGTTTCACTAGATTCGTTTCCTTTAAAATATTTTTCATCATCCTCAGTCCTAAATGATGATATAACTGAATATCTTTGGCCTGTAGTGCAAAGATGAATGATTTCTGATGAATATCTTTGGCCCGTAGTGCAAAGATGAACAAGTGTTGAGATGAACATGACCAACTGATGAATATCTTTGGCCTGCAGTGCAAAGATGACTGTATGATTCAAGATATTTATTGATTGATATTACAGGGATAAAATATTGATGACGGGCTTTTAAATTCATAGATAATCGTAGATTTCATTCTCTACGTAACTCTTCTATGAATTATTATTTTCCGCTGCGAATATTGATTTAAAACTTGTTGTCTATTGTATTCTATTAAATTTTTCCCTGTTGAAGACTAACGATAATTTGTTGTATATTATCTTAGTCATAATATTCTTTGCTGGGCTAGTTGAGCTCACCCTTTTCCTTGTTGTTCCATTTTTCTTCTCAGGAGGCGAGAATGTAGCGAGTACTAGTCGGGGTGTGGAATGATGGTTCAAGACAGTTATTTAAGTAGTCCTCACTATTTTGTAAAATAGGGTATCAATAAGTATAATGAGGACTTAATTGAGTATGAATACTGTCTAGATGGTAATATTTGTATTTAAACTCATAGTATATGTGTTGTCGTATTTTGCACGACAATTGTAATAATAAAGTTGTAGTTATTTTCTGTACCATGTATTTGGCGACTCAGAATGGGTTCGATGGATTGGACCTATTTTGGGGGCGTCACAGTTGGTATCAGAGCTTAGGGATATGATCTCTGACGGAGATCGGGGAATAGAATTAAGAGGGGAGAGACGAGTAAATCCTTCGCTAGTGTGTCCTACGTAAGCTTATTTGTTGGTCAGTCATAATATAGGGATATTATGTTAATTTGTTAAATTAACCCTTATTTTATGGTAGTATTTGAGAATGTCGACTGAGAATATTAAAAGTGGAGTAAATGAGATGGTGGAGACACCTGTGCTCACCAACGAGGAGAACGCGCAACAGGCTGGCAATGTTCCTCCTGTGAACAACACCACTGAGCAGACGGTGAACGATGAGATGTTTAGAAGTTTTTTGCGGTTCATGCAAAACCAGACGAAGGAGATTCCTGTTCAAAGTATAGGAAGAAACAATGGCAACGCACAGCTGGTCACAGCCAAGCAGTTTAAATAGTTGGGACCACCAGAATTTAAGGGAAAGTCGGATCCGATCATGGAAACGTGGGTCAAGCAAATTACCAAGATATTCGATGTCTTGGGATGCACGGAGGAACAGAAGGTTCCATTCGCCACCTTTATGTTCCGTGGCGAGGCAGACTACTGGTGGGAGTCTGTGAAATGTACCCATCCAGCCGCACTCAGCATGTCTTGGGAGACATTTCAGAAACTGTTCAATGACAAATACTTTCCTGAAAGTGTTCGTCATATAAAGGAAGTGGAGTTTATTAGACTGGAGCAGAACAACATGACGGTGTCTCAGTACGAGGCGAAGTTTGTAGAGTTGTCCAGGTTTGCACCTCATTTGGTGGAGAATGAGGAATGTATGACGCGGATGTTTCTGAGAGATTTGAAACCCGGCATACGTCAATATCTCATTTCTCATAAATTTTCTCTCTATTCAGATGTTGTCAACAGGGCTCAATTATTAGAGCGAGATAACAAGTATGGTCAACCGAGGGACCACAACCAGGATCATACCGGTGATAACAGTCATCAGAACAATAATAACCAGCAGAGAAAGAAAAATACAGACAAGAACGGCAACCACTCTGGTGGTAATCGTGGCCATGAAAATAGAAGAAGCGAGTCGGGAGGAGATTTTAAAAAGAGGAGATTCAACAATGATAATACGAAGACGTCATCACCAGCAGCAACTGGTTCCAAGGGAGGAGAACGACCACCGATCATATGCTATAAATGTGGAAAAGAGGGACATATCAGCCCAAACTGTCCACAACAGTTCAAGGTATGCTATAATTGTGGAAAGGAAGGACATATCGCTCCAGATTGTACGGTAGCGAAACCAAGTTCAGCGGGGACGGTGACTCAAAAGGCTGCCCCAAAAAAGTCAAAGTCAACGGTTCCTGGAAGAGCGTTTGTCGTGACTGGTCAACATGCGAGGAACCCAAACGAGGTGATCACGGGAGTTAAAAGTCCAACTACAAGAGTTGTTGGACATCGGCTTCATTCGTCCTAGTACATCTCCTTGGGGTGCTCCTGTTTTATTTGTAAAGAAGAAAGACGGGAGTATGCGACTTTGTATCGATTATCGAGAATTAAACCATGTCACCATCAAGAATAGGTATCCGCTACCTCATATTGATGACCTGTTTGACCAGTTACAAGGAGCACAATTCTTTTCAAAAATTGATCTTTGTTCTGGATATCATCAGCTGAAGGTTAAAACTGAGGATATTCCGAAGACTGCCTTTAGAACTCGGTACGGGCATTATGAATTCTTAGTCATGTCTTTTGGATTGACTAATGCTCCTGCGGCTTTCATGGATATTATGAACCGAGTATTCAAGGATTATTTGGATTAGTTCGTTGTTGTCTTTATTGATGACATCCTCATATATTCCAAAAGCCGTGAAGATCATGAGCACCATTTGAAGCTGGTACTCCAAAGGCTGCGTGAAAACAAGTTATATGCTAAGTTGAAGAAATGCGAGTTTTGGCTTGAGGAAGTAGCATTCCTAGGGCACGTGGTGTCAAAACATGGAGTATCTGTGGACCCGGCGAAGATTGAAGCAATACAAAGCTGGGAGCAACCGAGGACGGTGACCGATGTACGTAGCTTTCTGGGCTTAGCTGGTTATTATCAGAGATTCGTAGAAGGGTTTTCTCGAATCGCTACCCCCGTTAACTCAGCTGACTCGGAAGGATATCAAATTCGTATGGAGCGAAGAATGCGAGAAGAGTTTCCAAGAGCTTAAGAGGAGACTCATTTCGGCACCTTTTCTGACAATACCATCTGGTTCGGATGGATTTGTTATCTATAGCGATGCTTCAGGCAAAGGGTTAGGATGTGTTCTCATACAACGTGGGAAAGTCATAGCCTATGCCTCGCGACAACTTAAAGAATATAAGAGAAATTATCCTACTCATGATCTAGAGTTGGCAGCAGTCGTTTTCGCGCTAAAGATCTGGAGGCACTATCTATATGGGGAGAAAGTGGAGATATATTCAGACCATAAAAGCCTTAAATATTTCTTCACTCAAAAAGAACTCAACATGCGGCAACGACGTTGGCTCGAGCTGTTGAAAGATTAGGACCACACTATTCAATACCATCCTGGAAAAGCAAATGTGGTAGCTGACGCGTTGAGTAGAAGATCATATGCAGGAATGAGTGCGATGATGTCAAGTATACGCGTAGAACCAACTTTAATCGATAAAGTTAAAGTTGCTCAAGCTACAGACCCGGAGCTGATGCGTATGAAGAAGAAAGTGCAAGAAGGTGCTATTTCGGAAGCAAGAATCGATGAAGAAGGAATACTTTGAGTCCACTCCAGACTTTGTGTTCCTAGCGATTCTGATTTGAAGTACAAGATCATGATGGAGGCACACAATACACCATTTGTAATCCATCCTGGAAGTACTAAAATGTATCGTGATCTTCGACATACATTTTGGTGGAACAATATGAAGAGAGAGATTGCAAAGTTTATCTCGAGGTGTTTAACTTGTCAACGTGTAAAGGCGGAGCATCAAGTACCAAAAGGTCCATTGTAACCACTTGAGATTCCGAAATGGAAGTGGGAACACATTACCATGGATTTCGTTACGGGTCTTCCCACGGTTTCTCAAGGCATAAATGCTATTTGGGTTATAGTTGATAGACTAACCATGTCTGCTCATTTCTTGCCGATACGGGAGACTTATTCCCTTGAACGTCTTGCAAGTATGTACGTGAATGAGATTGTAAGGTTGCATGGCATGCCAATATCCATAGTATCGGATCGTGACCCAAGATTCACTTCAAGATTTTGGGTTAGTTTGCAAAAAGCTATGGGCACGGATTTACGGTTCAGTTCGGCATACCATCCTCAAACAGACGGGCAATCAGAGAGGACTATTCAAACTCTTGAAGATCTATTAAGACTTTGTATCTTAGATTTCAAAGGAAGTTGGGATAAGTACCTACCATTGGTGGAATTCTCCTACAACAATAGTTATCAAGCAAGTATAGGTGTGGCTCCCTTTGAAGCATTGTATGGACGAAAGTGTCGCTCTCCAGTATATTGGGATGAGGTGGAAGAAGCAACATTGTTAGGACCAGAGTTGGTACGAATGACTACAGAGAAGATCCAAACGATTCGACAACGTATACAAACGGCACAGGATCGACAAAAGAGTTATGTGGATCTTCATCGAAATGACGTGGAATTTGACATTGGGGATCATGTATTATTACGTGTAGCTCCATGGAAAGGAGTTACAAGATTTGGGAAGAGAGGAAAGCTTAATCCACGATTTATTGGTCCATTTCAGATTCTTGACCGAGTAGGAAATGTGGCCTATAGACTCGCGTTACCTCCAAGTATGTCTCGTGTTCATAATATTTTTCATATATCTGTGCTTCGTAAATATGTGAAAGACCCGAACCACGTTATTGAGTTAGAACCGGACGAGATAGCCGAAGACTTAACGTATGAGGAGGTACTTGTCAAGATCTTGGATAGGAAGGAGCATGTCCTACACACGAAGGCCATACCACAAGTTAAAGTTTTGTGGAGAAACCATGCTATTGAGGAAATGACCTGAGAGTTAGAAACGGAAATGAAAGCGAGGTATCCTCATCTTTTCGAAACACCAGGTACGTATGTCAATTTCGAGGACGAAATTTCATAAGGAGGGGAGGTTGTAAGACCCCAAATTATTAATAAATGAAATTTAATTTCCTCTATTTATTATTCTGAAATAGTAAGGGTTGATTTGATTAATGTGGTTAGTTATGGGTAAAGTGCGCAAATATTTTAAATAAGCAAGTGGTTATAAAATATTTATTGTTGTCGGAGAATATTCACTTGGTCGTGGAATATTCTTACTGTCGGAGAATATTCGTACGACGGCGCAATCTTTTGTGGGCCCCATAACGGAAAGCGATTGGATGAAGAAAACGACAAAAATAAGTTGTTTATAAATAACGGCGTAGTTGTTACCGTTAATACTGTTGGAATACCCGGTGGTTAAAGCACGGTAATACGCGTTGTTGCACAGTAGCACACGGTATTGCACCAATTATTGATTCTTACGTAGAAGACACTACTCAATAATTGTTACAGTAATTACTGTTCAATATTGTATTTTACTGATTCAATAATTGCTGCGTTGATATTTTATATTACTGTTATTTTAATAATTGTCACTACACAATATTTTCTATTATCGGAGCAATAATTCATATTATCTGAATAATATTATTAGATAACATTATTGGCAATGTTTAGAAAGTTCTGTCTAAGGAGAGGTTTGGTCATCTAATTGCGCGCCAATAAAAAGAAATTCTTATTGGAAAGCCCCCTCTTTCCTGGGAACGGCCTGGTTGCCAGTACTGTGATTCTGTAATATTATTTGTGTATAATTAATTATTAATTTATATGATGAGGAAAATAGTGATTTTATGTGGATATAGATGGAGAAAATTTTTAATGTGACAATTGTTGAAAATAAATATTTTATCTTTTTCTGATAAAATAATTCATTTAAATATATTATTTTAATAATATATTGATGGTGGTATTTTTACAATGAATGTGGGATATATGAGTATATGAGGAGGAAGAGTATTTTTGTGGTATTAAATGATTAACACATATTTTGTGTGTTGGTGGACACAATTCTTGACCGAAAATTTATTATTGACTGTAAAATCGCCCGTTTGTGACAAAAGGGCTATTTATTATGAATTATTGAAGTTTCGAAGTTCCGAAATAATTGATTTTTGGGAGTTTTAGTTAATTATTTTGAGAAAAACATTTTTTGTATTTTTTTGGACATCATAAACATGTGCAAGGTGGCTGATTTCAGATTTTCTTAGGTGGGCTTGAAAATTTATATATATATTATTATTATATTAAATTTTCTGCTTTGGTGTTCTAAGAATTTTTCTATAAATAGGGTGCTTAGGTTAGAATTGAAAATCACACCAGAAACACAAGTTTCTCTCTCTTTCTCTCTCTATATTAGTGAGCGTATTCTTGTGAGTATTCTAATACTTTGAGTATTGCTATACGGTGCAAGTTCAAGTCATAACCTATATCCGGTGTTTCAACTAGAAGTACTATTTTTGCTGAGGTAAGGGATGTTATTTCTTCTTAAATGATATTATTTTCTTCAATATCATTATGCCGAAGTATTGATCTGAACTTTTTATCAAATTTAGAACTTTTCATGTCGGGGTTACTATTCATGAGTTACTATTCACGAGTTACTATTCACCGAAAAATGAATTTTTTTTCTTTTCGCCCAAAATATCTATTCTGGATACTACCTTTGATTGTATCCATGTTTTGATCATTCTTGAATTTTACTTCACTATGATTATTTATAAGGTATTTTTGGACATGGAATAGCTGAAATACGAATCCTTAATATTTATTATTTTGTTTCACTAGATTCGTTTCCTTTAAAATATTTTTCATCATCCTCAGTCCTAAATGATGATATAACTGAATATCTTTGGCCTGTACTGCAAAGATGAATGATTTCTGATGAATATCTTTGGCCCGTAGTGCAAAGATGAATAGGTGTTGAGATGAACATGACCAACTGATGAATATCTTTGGCCTGTAGTGCAAAGATGACTGTATGATTCAAGATATTTATTGATTGATGTTACAGGGATAAAATATTGATGATGGGCTTTTAAATTCATAGATAATCGTAGATTTCATTCTCTACGTAACTCTTCTATGAATTATTATTTTCCGCTGCGAATATTGATTTAAAACTTGTTGTCTATTGTATTCTATTAAATTTTTCCCTGTTAAAGACTAACGATAATTTGTTGTATATTATCTTAGTCATAATATTCTTTACTGGGCTAGTTGAGCTCACCCTTTTTCTTGTTGTTCCATTTTTCTTCTTAGGAGGCGAGAATGTAGCGAGTACTAGTCGGGGTGTGGAATGATGGTTCAAGACAGTTATTTTAGTAGTCCTCACTATTTTGTAAAATAGGGTATCAATAAGTATAATGAAGACTTAATTGAGTATGAATACTGTCTAGATGGCAATATTTGTATTTAAACTCACAGTATATGTGTTGTCGTATTTTGCACGACAATTGTAATAATAAAGTTGTAGTTATTTTCTGTACCATGTATTTGGCGACTCAGAATGGGTTGGATGGATTGGACCTATTTTGGGGGCGTCACAGATTAGCTTACCCGTGATCACCTCGTTCGGGTTCCTCGCATTTTGGCCAGTCACGACAAAAGCTCTTCTAGGAACCGCTGACTTTGACTTGTCTGGGACAGCCTTTGGAGTCACCATCCCCGCTGGACTTGGTTTCGCTACAGTACAATCTCAAGCGATATGACCTTCCTTTCCATAATTATAACATACCTTAAAATATTGTGGGCAGTTTGGGCTGATGTGTCCCTCTTTCCCGTATGTTTTAAAATAATAAATAGAGACAATTCAGTTTCATTTATAAAAAGTTGGGGTCTTACAACATAGATGGACAAGTGTTTGACATAATCATGACTACTAGTGATACAAATAATTATCTTTGGCCCGTAGTGCATAGATAATTTGTTGATCGGAAATAATTATTGATTGGTGTTACATGAATAAAATATTAATGATGGACTTTTAAATCATAGAAGATAGTAAACATCATGCTCTATTTGACTATTCTAATGGATTGCTATTTTCACTCCAGTTATTGATCTAAAACTTGTTGTCTATTGTATTCTATCAGATTTTTCCCTATTGAGGGCTAAGGATAATTTTTTCTACATTATCTTAGTAATAATATTCTTTACCGGGTTAGTTGAGCTCACCATTTTCTTTCATTATTTTTTTCAGGAAATGAGAATATAACTGGGACTAGTCGAAAAATAGAGTGATGGTCCAAGATGGTTGCTATAGTATTCCTCACTATTCTATAAAAACGTATGACAATAATTATAATGAGGAATTTATTTGAGTTTGGATATTGTTTACAAGACAATATTTGTATTGAAACTCATAACTTATATTTTATCGTATTTTACACAACAGTTAATAGTTGTATATAGGAAGCTTGTATTTGGATTCTGTATCATGTATTTGACGACTCAAAATGGGTTGTGTAGACCTATTTTGGGGGCGTCACATTGATCTTTACTGAAAGAAATTAAGCACAACTCGAGCTGCTTTAAGATTTGACATGTTATTAAGAACAGTTCCAGAATTTTGCTCAACAATCCTATAACCTAATTGTTGAATAATTCTTTCCAAGTAGTAGTTTTTTTGAAGCCCCAATTGGAGGAGTACAATATAATTTCTCCAAGTTCAGACCTCGGATGATTCTTGGTTACTTAATTCAGTGAAGCACATTTGAGCAATTTCATCATCTTGATCTTCATGATCGGATTCATCGTGTAAGACCCCAAGTTTTTATAAATAAAATTGAATTTTCCTTTATTCATTATTTTGAAATAATAAGGTGTTAATTTGATATAATGCTTTGGTTATAGGTGAAATGTGAAAATTTTGCAAAATAAGCAAGTGGTTATAAAATATTCATTGTTGTCGGGGAATATTCGTTTGGTCGTGGAATATTCTTGCCGTCGGAAAATATTCGTACGGTGTCGCAGCCATTTGTGGGCCCCATAATGAAAAACTGTCGGATGAAGAAAACGACAAGTTTGAGTTTTTTTATAAATAACGGCGTAGTTGTTACCGTTAACACTGTTGGAATACCCGGTGGTTAAATTACAGTAATACGCGTGGTTGCACAGTAGCACATGGTATTGCACAGTATTTTTAGATTATTGATTCTTACGTAAGAAGGCACTACTCAATAATTGTTACAGTAATTACTGTTCAATATTTTATTTTATTGATTCAATAATTGCTGCGTTAATATTTTATATTATTGTTGATTCAATAATTGTCACTGCACAATATTTTTCATTATCAGATCAATAATTCATATTTTTTGAATAATATTATTAGTTAATATTATTGGCAATGTCTAAGAAAGTTATATCTAGAAAAGGGATTTGGTCATCTAATTGCGCGCCAGTAAGGAGAAATCCTTATCGGAAAGCCCTCTTCTTTCTTGGGAACGACCTAGTTGTCATTATTTTGATTCTGTAATATTATTTATGAATAATTAATTATTAATTTATATGATAAGAAAATATTTATTTTTTGTGGATATAAATGAAGGAATTAATGCTTAGAAATTTTTATCAGTATTTTGTCGAAATGGAGGTATTAAAAATTATTTGTATGTGGATTTTGGCCATTTTTTCTTTGGAATTTGGAAAACATTTCTTCTAAAAAGTTGTAGAGATTTAAATTTCCTATGCAATGGATATAAAATTCGTATTTTTCTAATAAAAGGGCTATTTATTATGAATTATTGAAGTTTCAAAAATAAATATTTTTATTAAAAACATGGGTGAGCCCCACTTTTGGTTGTTGTGGAATTTTCTAAATTTGGTGGGCCCCACTTGTGGTGTGCTGAGTTTGGTCAAGTGGTGTGCACGAAATTTTTTATTAAAATATTATTTTATTAAATTTTAGTCTGCTTTGGCGTTCTGATATTTTCCTATAAATAGGGTGCTTAGTTAGAAATGAAAATTACACCAGAATCTGAAGTTTTCTCTCTCTATAATATCGAGCGTATTTTGTGAGTATTTAGATACTTTGAGAGTTGCTATTTATTGCAAGTTTTCTTTAATATTATATCCGATATTCTAGTCAGAAGTACTGTTCTTTTGAGGTAAGGGATGTTATTTTCTTCGTAAATAATGTTATTTCGTTCAATATCATTATACCGAAATATTGATATTAATTTTATTATTAAATTTTTACCTTTTCATGTCGAGGTTACTATTCACGTATATGATACTATTCACGTAAACGGCACTATTCACAAATACGATACTATTCACGAAGTACGATTTTTCTTGTGAAATTTCTACCTTTTCATGTCGGAGTTACTATTCACGTATACGACACTATTCACGTATACGATACTATTCACGAATACGACATTATTCTCAGAAAAATTAAATTTTCTTTTCTTTGTCCAAGTTGTCTATTTTGGTTATTAACTTTGATTATATCCATGTTTTGATATTCATTCTTGAATTTTACGCCACAATTGATTATTATGGAGTATTTTTAAATTTAGACAAATTGAAGTATGAATTCCTAATCTTCGTCCTTTTGTCTCACTAGATTCATTTTTTTAAAATACTTTTCATCATCCTCAGTCCTAAATGGTGATATAACAGAATATCTTTGGCCTATAGTGCAAAGATGAATGATTACCTGATGAATATCTTTGGCCCGTAGTACAAAGATGGACATGTGTTGAGATGAAAATGACCGACTGGTGATACAAATGAATATCTTTGGCTCGTAGTACAAAGATGAATATTTGATTTAAGATGTATATTGATTGATGTCACAGAGATAAAATATTGGTGATGGATATTTAAATCATTGAAGATAGTAGACTTCATTCTCTACTTAACTCTTCTAATGAATTGTTATTTTCACTGCGAAAATTGATCTAAAACTTGTTGTCCATTATATTTTATATGATTTATTGAAGGCTAACTATAATTTGTTCTACATTATCTTAGTCATAATATTCTTTTCTGGGCTAGTTGAGCTCACCCTTTTTCTTTTTGTTCCATTTTTCTTCTCAGGAGGCGAGAATATAACGGGAACTAGTCGGGGTATGGAATGATGGTTCGAGACAGATATTTTAGCATTCCTCACTATTTTATAAAATAGTGTATCAATAATTATAATGAAGACTTATTTGAGTTTGGATATTGTCTAGAAGATAATATTTGTATTTAAACTCGCAACATATGTGTTGTCGTATTTTGCACGACAATTATAATAATGAAGTTTGTATTTGTTTCTGTACCATGTATTTGGCGACTCAGAATGGGTTGTGTGGACCTATTTTGGGGGTGTCAAAGTTGGTATCAGAGCTTAAGGATATGATCTCTGGTGGAGATCGGGAAATAGAACTAGGAGGGGAGAGACGCGTAAATCCTTCACTAGTGTGTCCTACCTAAGCTTATTTGGTATTTAATTGGTCGGTCGAAATATAGGGATAATATGTGGAATGTTAATTTCTTTAATTAACCCTTATTTTATGGCAGTATTTGAGAATGACAGCTAAAAATATTAATAATAGAGTGAATGAGACCGTGGAAACACCTTTAATCACCAACCAGGAGAACGTGCAACAGGACGACAATGTTCCTCCTGTAAACAACACCACCGATCAAACGATGAATGATGTGATATTTAGAAGCTTTTTACAGTTCATGCAAAATTAGACGAAGGAGACTCGTGTATAAAATACGGGTGGAAATAATAGCAACGCGCGGCTTGTCCTAGCCAAGCAGTTCAAATAGTTGGGACCACCAGAGTTTTTGAGAAAGTCAGATCCGATCAAGGCGGAAACGTGGGTTTAATAAATTACCAAGATATTTGATGTCTTGGGATGCACAGAGGAACAAAAGGCTCCATTCTCCACCTTTATGTTCCGTGGTGAGACAGATTACTGGTGGAAATCTGTGAAGCGTACCCAGCCAGCCACACTCAATATGTCTTGGGAAACGTTTCAGAAACTGTTCAATGAAAAATATTTTCCTGAAAGTATTCGTTATATTAAAGTATTCGTCAAACACTTTCATATCAAGCCTTAAAGCCATTCGTTTATTGAAAAATGGATGTCAAGCTTTCTTAGCCCATGTTATGGATTTAAACAAAAATACGTCAGATTTGAATGATATTTCTGTTGTTAGTGAATTTCCTGAAGAACGTCCTTGCCTACCCCAGAGCATGAAGTCAAATTTTGTATTGACCTTGAACCCGTTACAAAATCTATTTCCAAAACCCTATATCGAATGGCTCCTATTGAACTTTAGGAGTTAAAAACCCAACTACAAGAGTTGGTACCCGAGCCTCTCGCTGGTGACTTCCTTTGTGGAATGCACCGAAGTCGGACTCTCCGTAGAGGACACCATATTCGTGTGATGGTAAACTGATAGGTGCCAATGTAACGTACTATCCATGATTGGGATATGAGTCACAGTTGAGAGTAACCTAAGTCAGTAATCGAAATACGTAGCTTTCTAGGCTTAGCTGGTTATTATCAAATATTCGTGGAAGGATTTTCACGAATCGCTACTCCATTAACTTAGCTGACTCGAAAAGATACAAAATTTGAATGGAGCGAGGAATATGAGAAGGGCTTTCAAGAACTCAAGAGGAGACTCATTTCGGCAACTGTTCTGACAATACCATCTGATTCGGATGGATTTGTTATCTACAGCGATACTTCGGGCAAAGGGCTAGGATGTGTTCTCATCCAACATGGAAAAGTCATAGCCTATGCCTCGCGACAACTTAAAGAATATGAGAGAAATTATCCTACTCATGATCTGGAGTTGGCAGCAGCCGTTTTCGCGTTGAAGATCTGGAGACATTACCTGTATGAGGAGAAAATGGAGATTTATACGGATCATAAAAGTCTTAAATATTTTTTTACCCAAAAAGAACTCAACATGCGGCAACGACGTTGGCTCGAGCTGTTGAAAGATTACGACCATATCATTCAATATCATCCTAGAAAATCAAACGTGTTAGCTGGCGCATTGAGTAGAAGGTTATATGCGGGTACGAGTGCGATATTGTCAACACAAAGGCCCATTTTGTATGACTTGCAAAGAATGGAGATAGAGTTAAAGACTCCAGGGACCGTCGTGATGATGTCAAATATATGAGTAGAACCGACTTTAATTGATAAAGTTAAAGCTGCTCAAGCTACGGACCTGGAGCTGATGCGTATGAAGAATAAAGTGCAAGAAGGTGTTATTCCAAAAGCAAGAATCGATGAACAAGGAATACTTCGAGTCAACTCCAGACTTTGCATTCCTAATGATTCTGACTTGAAAAATAGAATCATGATGGAGGCACACAGCACACCGTTTGCAATCCATCTTGGGAGTATCAAAATGTATCATGATCTTCGACATATATTTTGGTGGAGCAATATGAAGAGAGAGATCGTGGAGTTTATCTCGAGGTGTTTAACTTGTCAACGTGTAAAGGCGGAGTATCAAGTGTCAAAGGGTCCATTGCAACCACTTGAGATTCTGAAATAGAAGTGGAAACACATTACCATGGATTTCGTTACGGGTCTTCCCATGTTTTCTCAAGGCATAGATGCGATTTGGGTTATTATAGATAGATTAACCAAGTCTGCTCATTTCTTGTCTATATGAGAGACTTATCCCCTTGAACTTCTTGCTCGTATTTACGTGAATGAGATTGTGAGATTGCATGGCATGCCAGTATCCATAGTTTTAGATCGTGACCCAAGATTCACTTCACAATTTTGGGTTAGTTTATAGAAAGCTATGGGCACGAATTTACGATTCATTTTGGCATACCATCCTCAAACGGACGGGCAATCAAAAAGGACTATTCAAACTCTTGAAGATCTATTAAAATTCTGTGTCCTAGATTTCAAAAGAAGTTGGGATAATTACCTGCCACTGGTAGAATTCTCCTACAATAACAATTATCAAGCAAGTATAGGTGTGGGTCCATTCGAAGCGTTGTATGGATGAAAGTGTCGCTCTCCAGTATGTTGGGATGAGGTGGGTGAAGCAACATTGTTGGGACTAAAATTGGTACGCATGACTACAGAGAAGATCTAAATGATCCGACAATGTATACAAACGACATATGATCGACAAAAGAGTTATGCGAATCTTCATTGAAAGGACGTAAAATTTAATATTGGGGATCATGTATTGTTACGTATTGCTCCATGGAAGAAAGTTACAAGATTCAGGAAAAGAGAAAAGCTCAATCCACGAATTGTTGGTCCATTTGAGATTCTTGATCGAATAGAAAATATGGTCTATAGACTCGTATTACCTCCAAGCATGTCTCGTGTTCATAATATTTTTCACATATCTATGCTTTGTAAATATGTGAAAGACCCAAACCACATTATTGAGTTAGAACCAGACGAGATAGCGGAAGATTTAACGTATGAGGAGGTACCTGTCAAGATCTTGGATAGGAAGGAGCATTTCCTGCGCACAAATATTGTACCACAAGTCAAAGTTTTGTGGAGGAACCATGCTATTGAGGAAATGACTTGGGAGTTAGAATCGAGAATGAAAATGACGTATCATCACCTTTTCAAAATACCAGGTACGTACGTCAATTTCGAGGATGAAATTTCATAAGGAGGGGAGGTTGTAAGACCCAAACTTTTTTTTTAAATAAAATTGAATTATCGTCTATTCATTATTTTAAAATAATATGGTGTTAATTTAATATAATGCTTTGGTTATGGGTGAAATGTGCAAATTTTGAAAAATAAGTAAGTGGTTATAAAATATTCATTGTTGTCGGGAAATATTCGTTTGGTCGTTGAATATTCTTGCTGTCGGGGAATATTCGTACAATGACGCAGCCATTTGTGGGCCCCATAACAGAAAATTGCTGGATGAAGAAAATAACAAGTTTGAGTTTTTTATAAATAACGACGTAGTTGTTACCGTTAACACTGTTGGAATACCCGGTGGTTAAAGTACAATAATACGCGTGGTTGCACAGTAGCACACGGTATTGTACAGTATTTTTGGATTATTAATTCTTACGTAAGAAGGCACTACTCAATAATTGTTACAGTAATAACTGTTCAATATTTTATTTTATTGATTCAATAATTGCTACATTGATATTTTATATTATTGTTGATTCAATAATTGTCACTGCACATTATTTCCCATTATCAGATAAATAATTCATATTATTTGAATAATATTATTAGATAACATTATTAGCAATGTCTAAGGAAGTTTTGTCTAGAAAAGGGGTTTGGTCACCTAATTGCGCGCCAGTAAGGAGAAATCCTTATCGAAAAGCCCCATTCTTTCCAGGGAACGACCTGATTGTCATTATTGTGATTCTGTAATATTATTTATGAATAATTAATTATTAATTTATATGATAAGGAAATATTTATTTTATGTGGATATAAATGAATGAATTAATGCTGAGGAGTTTTTATCAATATTTTGTCGGAATGAAGGTATTAAAAATTATCTGTATGTGAATTTCGGTCATTTTCTATTTGAAATTTGGAAAAATTTTCTTCTACAAAGTTGTAGAGAATTAAATTTTCTATGGAATGGATATAAAATTCGTATTTTTTTGATAAAAGGGCTATTTATTATGAATTATTAAAGTTTCAAAAATAAATATTTTTATTAAAAATATGGGTGGGCCCCACTTTTGGTTGTTGTGGAATTTTCTAAATTTGGTGGGCCTCACTTGTGGTGTGTTGAGTTTGGTCAAGTGGTGTGTGTAAAATTTTTTATTAAAATATTATTTTATTAAATTTTAGTTTGCTTTGGCGTTCTGGCATTTTCCTATAAATAGGGTGCTTTGTTAGAATTGGAAATCACACAAGAATCTGAATTTTTCTCTCTATAATATCAAGCGTATTTTGTGAGTATTTAAATACTTTGAGAATTGCTATTCAGTACAAGTTTTCTTCAATATTATATCCTGTTAGTTCCCAAAGGCATAATAGTTATCTAGAAGGGGGGTTAAATAGATATTTTAAATTCTTTTCGAAATACTTGTTAGTTTTGATAATGACTTAAATACAACGAAATTGTGATTTTTTTGTTTTCCCTTTAAGATATAACGAGTTAATGGAAGTTAAGCAGTTATGACTGTTATAGCAGTTATAATAAGAATATAAGAGACACAGTATTTTTAAGTGGTTCAGAACACTTAAAGTGTGACGCCCCCAGAATAGGTATACAACACCCATTCTGAGTCGCCAAATACATGGTACAGAAAGCAATCTACAACTTCAATAATACAATTGTCGTGCAAAATACGACAACACATACTGTGAGTTTAAATACAAATATTGTCTTCTAGACAATATCCACACCCAAATAAATCCTCATTACAATTATTCAAACACTATTTTACAGAAATAGTGAGGACTGCTAATACATCTTTCTAGAACCATCACTCCATACCCCGACTAGATCCTGCTATGTTCTCACCTCCTGAGAAGAAAAATGGAACAAAAAGGAAAAGGGTGAGCTCAACTAGCCCAGTAAAGAATATTATGACTAAGATAATATACAACAAATTATCGTTAGTCTTCAACAGGGAAAAATCTGATAAAATATAATCGACAACAAGTTTTAGATCAACAACTGCAGCGGAAACAGCAAACCATTAGAAGAGTCAAGTAGAGAAAGAATTCTACTATCTTCTAAGATTTAAAAGTCCATCATCAATATTTTATCCCTGTAACATCAATTAATAATCATCTTTAACCAAATATTCATCTTTGCACTACAGGCCAAAGATATTCATTTGTATCATCAGTCGGTCATGTTCATCTCAACACCTGTTCATCTTTGCACTACAGGCCAAAGATATTCAGTAATATCATCATTTAGGACTGAGGATGATGAAAAATATCTTAAAGAGAACGAATCCAATGAGACAGAAGGACAAATAGTAGGGATTCGTATAACAGTTTATCCAAGATCAATAATACTTCATAATAATCAATTGTGAAGCAGAATTCAAAAATAAAGATCAAAACATGGATACAATCAAAGATAGTAACCATAATAGACATCTTGGACAAAAAGGGAAAATTTTATTTTTCGGTGAATAGTGCCGTATTCGTGAATAGTGCCGTATACGTGAATAGTAACCCCCGACACAAAAAGTTCCAAATTTGATAAAAACTCATATCAATATTTCAGCATAATGATATTGAAGAAAATAATATCATTAAGAAGAAAATAATATCCCTTACCTCAAAATATCAGTACTTCTGGTCGGAATACCGGTATAAGGCTGAAAGAAACTTGCTCTGATGAATAGAAACTCTCAAAGTATCTAAATACTCACAAAATACACTCAATAATCTAGAGAGAGAAAGAGAGAAAACTTGTTTCTGGTGTGATTTTCAATTCTAACTTAGCCCTCTATTTATAGGAAAATTTTGGTAGGTTTGACCTGCAACCTGATGGCTTTACCTGCTACTATTCCCACCCACCACATTTGAAATATAATTCAGCACATTTCTTCACCAACCACAAGTGGGGCCCACCAATTCTAGAATTTTCCACCAAAATGATAAACTCCGAAAATTCAACAATTTCTGAACCAGTCATCTTGTAAAATTCGTAATAAATCATACGTTCATTTTTAACGGTTCAAAATTTGTGGACATATACTCAACTTATATATGTATAACATATCCAAAAATTACCACGATCCAACGGTCGGATTAAAAATTATAACCCCCGCAAACTATCTCAAAAACCCTGATTTTTAATACCTCCATTCCGACAAAAATACTGACAAAAACCTCAACATTAACTCCTTCATTTTTAACCACAAAAATATATCCCTCATTTATATCCACATAAAATAAATATTTCCTTATCATATGAATCAATAATTAATTATTCACAAATAATATTACAGAATCACATTTATGACAACCAGGCCGTTCCCAGGAAAGAGGGGGCTTTCCAATAAGGATTTCTCCTTACTGGCGCGCAATTAGATGACCAAACCTCTCCTTAGACAGAACTTTCTAGACATTGCCAATAATGTTATCTAATAATATTATTCAAATAATATGAATTATTGATCTGATAAATGAAAATACTGTGCAGCAACAATTATTGAAACAACAATAATATAAAATATCAACGCAGCAATTATTGAATCAATAAAATAAAATATTGAATAATAACTACTGTAACAATTATTGAGTAGTGCCTTCTTACGTAAGAATCAATAATTGGTGCAATACCGTGTGCTACTGTATTTTAACCACCGGGTATTCCAACAGTATTAACGGTAACAACTACGCCGTTATTTATAAACAACTTATACTTGTCGTTTTCTTCATCCAATCGCTTTCCGTTATGGGGCCCACACAAGGCTGCGTCGTCGTACGAATATTCCCCGACAGCAAGAATATTCCACGACCAACCGAATATTCACCGACCAAAAATAAATATTTTATAACCACTTGCTTATTTTGCAAAATTTGCACATTTCACCCATAACCAAAGTATTATATCAAATTAACCCCTTATTATTCACAATAATATTTAGAGAAAATTTGATTTTATTCATTAATAAGTTGGGGTCTTACAACCTCCCCTCCTTATGAAATTTCGTCCTCGAAATTGACGTACGTACCTGATGTTTCAAAAAGGTGAGGATACCTCGCTTTCATTTCTGATTCCAACTCCCAGGTCATTTCTTCAATAGCATGGTTTCTCCACAAAACCTTAACTTGTGGTATAACCTTCGTGCGTAGGACATGCTCTTTCCTATCCAAGATCTTAACAGGTACCTCCTCGTACGTTAAATCTTCAGCTATCTCGTCTGGTTCTAACTCAATAATGTGGTTCGGGTCTTTAACATATTTACGAAGCATAGATATGTGAAAAACATTATGAACACGAGACATGCTTGGAGGTAATGCGAGTCTATATGCCACATTTCCTATTCGCTCAAGAATCTCAAATGGACCAACAAATCTTGGATTGAGCTTTCCTCTCTTCCCAAATCTTGTAACTCCCTTCCATGGTGCAACACGTAACAATACATGATCCCCAATATTAAATTCCACGTCCTTCCGATGAAGATCCGCATAACTCTTTTGTCGATCCTGTGCCGTTTGTATACGTTGTCGAATCGTTTGGATCTTCTCTGTAGTAATGCGTACCAATTCTGGTCCCAACAATGTTGCTTCACCCACCTCGTCCCAGCATACTGGAGAACGACATTTTCTTCCATACAACGCCTCAAATGGAGCCATACCTATGCTCGCCTGATAACTGTTGTTGTAGGAGAATTCCACCAATGGTAGGTACTTATCCCAACTCCCTTTGAGATCTAAGACACAAAGTCTTAATAGATCTTCAAGAGTTTGAATAGTCCTCTCTGATTGTCCGTCCGTTTGAGGATGGTATGCTGAACTGAATCGTAAATCCGTGCCCATAGCTTTCTGCAAGCTAACCCAAAATCGTGAAGTGAATCTTGGGTCACGATCCGAAACTATGGATACTGGCATGCCATGCAATCTCACAATCTCGTTCACGTACATACTAGCAAGACGTTCAAGGGAATAAGTCTCACGTATCGGCAAGAAATGAGCGGACTTGGTTAATCTATCAACAATAACCCAAATCGCATCTATGCCTTGAGAAACCTTGGGAAGACCTGTAACAAAATCCATAGTAATGTGTTCCCACTTCCATTTCGGAATCTCAAGTGGTTGCAATGGACCCTTTGGTACTTGATGCTCCGCTTTTACACGTTGACAAGTTAAACATCTCGAGATAAACTCCGCGATCTCTCTTTTCATATTGCTCCACCAAAATGTATGTCGAAGATCGTGATACATTTTGGTACTCCCAGGATGGATTGCAAACGGTGTGTTGTGTGCCTCCATCATTATTCTATGCTTCAAGTCAAAATCGTTAGGAACACAAAGTCTGGAGTTGACTCGAAGTATTCCTTCTTCATCGATTCTTGCTTCTGGAATAGCACCTTCTTGCACTTTCTTCTTCATACGCATCAGCTCTATATCCGTAGCTTGAGCAGCTTTAACTTTATCGATTAAAGTCGGTTCTACTCGTATATTTGATATCATCATGTGGGTACTTGGAGCCTTCATCTCTATCTCCATCCTTTGCAAGTCATACAAAATGGGCCTTTGTGTTAAAAACATTGCACTCGTACCCGCATATGATCTTCTACTCAATGCGTCAGCTACTACGTTTGCTTTTCCAGGATGGTATTGGATGGTATGATCGTAATCTTTCAACAGCTCAAGCCAACGTCGTTGCCGCATGTTGAGTTCCTTTTGGGTGAAGAAATATTTGAGGCTTTTATGATCTGTATAGATCTCCACTTTCTCCCCATACAGGTAGTGTCTCCAGATCTTCAACGCAAAAACGACTGCTGCCAACTCCAAATCATGAGTAGGATAATTCCTCTCATATTCTTTGAGTTGTCGTGAGGCATAGGCTATGACTTTCCCATGTTGCATGAGAACACATCCTAACCCTTTGCCTGAAGCATCGCTGTAGATAACAAATCCATCCGAACCAGATGGTATTGTCAAAACAGGTGCCGAAATGAGTCTCCTCTTGAGTTCTTGGAAACTCTTCTCGCATTCCTCACTCCATACGAATTTTGTATCTTTCCGAGTCAGCTGAGTTAACGGAGTAGCGATTCGAGAAAATCCTTCCACAAATCTCCGATAATAACCAGCTAAGCCCAGAAAGCTACGTACTTCGGTTACCGACTTCGGTTGCTCCCAACTTTGTATGGCTTCAATCTTCGCCGGGTCGACAGATACTCCATGTTTTGACACCACGTGCCCAAGGAATGCTACTTCCTCAAGCCAGAACTCGCATTTCTTCAGTTTGGCATATAGCTTGTTTTCACGAAGCCTTTGCAGTACCAGCTTCAAATGGCGCTCATGATCTTCACGGCTTTTGGAATAGATGAGGATGTCATCAATAAAGACAACAACGAACTGATCCAAATATTCTTTGAATACACGGTTCATCATATCCATGAAGGCAGCAGGAGCATTAGTCAATCCAAAAGACATTACTAAGAATTCATAATGCCCGTACCGAGTTCTGAAGGCAGTCTTTGGAATATCCTCAGTTTTAATCTTCAGCTGATGATATCCAGAACGAAGATCGATCTTTGAAAAGAATTGTGCTCCTTGCAACTGGTCAAACAGGTCATCAATGCGAGGTAGCGGATACCTATTCTTGATGGTGACATGGTTCAATTCTCGATAGTCAATACAAAGTCGCATACTCCCGTCTTTCTTCTTTACGAATAAAACAGGAGCACCCCAAGGAGACGTACTAGGACGAATAAAACCGATGTCCAACAACTCCTGTAGTTGGACTTTTAACTCCTGAAGTTCAATAGGAGCCATTCGATATGGGGTTTTAGAAATGGGCTTTGTACCGGGTTCAAGGTCAATAAAGAATTCAATTTCTCGTTCCGGGGGTAGACCGGGAAGTTCTTCAGGAAATACATCGGAAAATTCTCTAACAATAGAAATATTATTCAAATCTGACTTGTCTTTGTTCAAATCCATAACATGGGCTAAGAAAGCTTGACATCCGTTTTTCAATAAACGAATAGCTTTGTGGCTTGATATGACAGTGACTGATTTTAGTGGTTTAGTAGTTTGAATTCGTATGACAGGTTGGTTAGGAATATGAAAACTAACAACCTTACGAAAACAATCAATTTTAGCATGATGAGTGGTTAACCAATCAATTCCTAAAATCACATCAAAAGCAAGTATCTTTAAAGAGATAAGATCAACAGGTAATGTGATAGTGCCAACTTGGATCATGCAAGATTTATAAACTGTAGATGTAACGAAGGTTTCACCCAACGGAGTTTCAACAGATAAGTTAAAGTCCAATTTCTCCGGAGTCAAGTTTAAACGTTGAGCACAAGCAGGAGAGATAAAAGAATGGGTAGAACCGGTATCTAGTAAAGTATAAACTTCGCAAGAATTCAAGATTAGCTTACCCGTGATCACCTCGTTCGGGTTTCTCGCGTTTTGGCCAGTAACGACAAACGCCCTTCCAGGAACCGCTGATTTCGACTTATCCGGGATAACTTTTGGAGTCACCATCCCCGCTGAACTTGGTTTTGCTACAGAACACTCTCGAGCTATATGACCTTCCTTTCCACAGTTATAACATACCTTGGATTGTTGTGGGCAGTTTGGGCTGATATGTCCCTCTTTCCCACATTTGTAACATACGACCGGTGGTCGTTCTCCTCCCCTAGAAACAGTTGATGTTTGTGCTGACGTCTTCACGTTATCATTGTTGTACCTTCTCTTCTTGAAATCTCCTCCCGACTCGCTCCTTCTATTATCACGACCACGATTACCACCAGAGTGGTTACCGCTTTTGTCCGAATGTTTTCCTCCCTGCTGGTTTTCATTGCTTCGATGACTGCCGCCACCGGTATGACCCTGGTTGTGGTCCCTCGGTTGCACATACTCATTATCTCGCTCTAATAATTGAGCCCTGTTTACAACATCTGAATATAAAGAAAATTTATGAGAGATAAGATATTGCCGAATCTCGGGTTTTAGACCTCTCAGAAACATCCTTGTCATTCGTTCCTCATTTTCGACCAAATGAGGTGCAAACCTGGATAACTCTGCAAACTTCGCCTCGTACTGGGACACCGTCATGTTGTTTTGTTCCAGTCTAATAAACTCAACCTCCTTCATATGACGAATACTTTCAGGAAAGTACTTGTCATTGAACAGTTTTTGAAATGTTTCCCAGGACATGTTGAGTGCGTCAGGCTGGGTACGCTTCACAGACTCCCACCAGTAGTCTGCCTCACCGCGGAACATAAATGTGGCGAATGGAACCTTCTGTTCCTCCGTGCATCCCAAGACATCAAATATCTTGGTAATTTGCTTGACCCACGTTTCCGCCATGATCGGATCCGGCTTTCCCTTAAATTCTGGTGGTCCCAATTCTTTGAACTGCTTAGCTGTGACAAACCGCGCGTTGTTATCATTTCCACCCGTATTCTGCACACGAGTCTCCCTCGTCTGATTTTGCATGAACTGCAAAAAGCTCCTAAACATTCCATCATTCATCGTTTGCTCGGTAACGTTGTTTACAGGAGGAATATTGCCTTCCTGTTGCACGTTCCCCTGGGTAGTGATCAAAGGTGTCTCCACGGTCTGATTTACTCCATTATTAACGTTCTCAGCTGCCATTCTTAAATACTGCCATAAAACAAGGGTTAATAGTCATGTCATATATTATCCCTATACTCTGACCGACCAAATAAACACCAAATAAACTTAGTCAGGTCATACTAGCGAAGGAATTCCCCGTCTCTCCCCTCCTAGTTCTTGTCTCACATCTCAGCCAGGGATCATATCCCTAAGCTCTGATACCAACTGTGACGCCCCCAGAATAGGTATACAACACCCATTCTGAGTCGCCAAATACATGGTACAGAAAGCAAACTACAACTTCAATAATACAATTGTCGTGCAAAATACGACAACACATACTGTGAGTTTAAATACAAATATTGTCTTCTAGACAATATCCACACTCAAATAAATCCTCATTACAATTATTCAAACACTATTTTACAGAAATAGTGAGGACTGCTAATACATCTTTCTAGAACCATCACTCCATACCCCGACTAGATCCTGCTATGTTCTCACCTCCTGAGAAGAAAAATGGAACAAAAAGGAAAAGGGTGAGCTCAACTAGCCCAGTAAAGAATATTATGACTAAGATAATATACAACAAATTATCGTTAGTCTTCAACAGGAAAAAATCTGATAAAATATAATCGACAACAAGTTTTAGATCAACAACTGCAGCGGAAACAACAAACCATTAGAAGAGTCAAGTAGAGAAAGAATTCTACTATCTTCTAAGATTTAAAAGTCCATCATCAATATTTTATCCCTGTAACATCAATTAATAATCATCTTTAACCAAATATTCATCTTTGCACTACAGGCCAAAGATATTCATTTGTATCATCAGTCGGTCATGTTCATCTCAACACATGTTCATCTTTGCACTACAGGCCAAAGATATTCAGTAATATCATCATTTAGGACTGAGGATGATGAAAAATATCTTAAAGAGAACGAATCCAATGAGACAGAAGGACAAATAGTAGGGATTCGTATAACAGTTTATCCAAGATCAATAATACTTCATAATAATCAATTGTGAAGCAGAATTCAAAAATAAAGATCAAAACATGGATACAATCAAAGATAGTAACCATAATAGACATCTTGGACAAAAAGGGAAAATTTTATTTTTCGGTGAATAGTGCCGTATTCGTGAATAGTGCCGTATACGTGAATAGTGCCGTATACGTGAATAGTAACCCCCGACACAAAAAGTTCCAAATTTGATAAAAACTCATATCAATATTTCAGCATAATGATATTGAAGAAAATAATATCATTAAGAAGAAAATAATATCCCTTACCTCAAAATATCAGTACTTCTGGTCGGAATACCGGTATAAGGCTGAAAGAAACTTGCTCTGATGAATAGAAACTCTCAAAGTATCTAAATACTCACAAAATACACTCAATAATCTAGAGAGAGAAAGAGAGAAAACTTGTTTCTGGTGTGATTTTCAATTCTAACTTAGCCCTCTATTTATAGGAAAATTTTGGTAGGTTTGACCTGCAACCTGATGGCTTTACCTGCTACTATTCCCACCCACCACATTTGAAATATAATTCAGCACATTTCTTCACCAACCACAAGTGGGGCCCACCAATTCTAGAATTTTCCACCAAAATGATAAACTCCGAAAATTCAACAATTTCTGAACCAGTCATCTTGTAAAATTCGTAATAAATCATACGTTCATTTTTAACGGTTCAAAATTTGTGGACATATACTCAACTTATATATGTATAACATATCCAAAAATTACCACGATCCAACGGTCGGATTAAAAATTATAACCCCCGCAAACTATCTCAAAAACCCTGATTTTTAATACCTCCATTCCGACAAAAATACTGACAAAAACCTCAACATTAACTCCTTCATTTTTAACCACAAAAATATATCCCTCATTTATATCCACATAAAATAAATATTTTCTTATCATATGAATCAATAATTAATTATTCACAAATAATATTACAGAATCACATTTATGACAACCAGGCCGTTCCCAGGAAAGAGGGGGCTTTCCAATAAGGATTTCTCCTTACTGGCGCGCAATTAGATGACCAAACCTCTCCTTAGACAGAACTTTCTAGACATTGCCAATAATGTTATCTAATAATATTATTCAAATAATATGAATTATTGATCTGATAAATGAAAATACTGTGCAGCAACAATTATTGAAACAACAATAATATAAAATATCAACGCAGCAATTATTGAATCAATAAAATAAAATATTGAATAATAACTACTGTAACAATTATTGAGTAGTGCCTTCTTACGTAAGAATCAATAATTGGTGCAATACCGTGTGCTACTGTATTTTAACCACCGGGTATTCCAACAGTATTAACGGTAACAACTACGCCGTTATTTATAAACAACTTATACTTGTCGTTTTCTTCATCCAATCGCTTTCCGTTATGGGGCCCACACAAGGCTGCGTCGTCGTACGAATATTTCCCGACAGCAAGAATATTCCACGACCAACCGAATATTCACCGACCAAAAATAAATATTTTATAACCACTTGCTTATTTTGCAAAATTTGCACATTTCACCCATAACCAAAGTATTATATCAAATTAACCCCTTATTATTCACAATAATATTTAGAGAAAATTTGATTTTATTCATTAATAAGTTGGGGTCTTACATAAAGCTCCTAGTCCACTCTTCTACTCCTCGAGTAGAAAATTCACTAAGGATATCTTTACACTTTCTGAATCTCACAGATTCCTTCAAGACCAACAATCTTGGAACTTCTTAGTTCACTTTTGAACTTTTCAAGTCCAGCAGACTTGGTACTTCTCAGTTCACTTAGAACTCTTCAAGTCCTTCTGACTTGGAACTTTTTACTTCACTTGATAATAGTTGAGTTCTTGAATGGTGTTACTGTGAGACCCCGAATTTTATGAAATAAAAATATTCAATTTTTCTATTTTGGTAAATAGTTAAATTGATAAAAGTTTAAAGTTAAAGGTAATATGTGAATTTTTTTTTTGCAAAGTAAGCAAGTTGATATAAAATATTCGTTGTGTCGGAAAATATTCGATTAGTCGGGGAATATTCTTTTTGTCGGGGAATACCAGTACGACGGTACAATCATTGGTGGACCCCACAACAGAATTATTGTTGGATTGAGAAAACGATAAAAATATTTTTATGAAAATAACGACATAAGTTTTCCCGTTAACTGTTGAAACACCCGGTGTTAAAAGTACAGTAATACGCGTGGTTGCATAGTAGCACACGGTATTGATTATTGATGCTTACGTGAGAAGTCACTCAGTTTTGTTTTATTAGTATTATTAATGTAATAAAACAGAAAAGCTTTTTATATAAAACAGAATACTTTTATAAAGTTATTCGTTTTATTAGACTATAAATAGAATATATAATATTCTATAATGCATAGTGTTTTGCATAGTAATATCTTTTTATATAAAACAGAATATTTTTATAAAGTTATTTATTTTATTAGACAATAATTAGAATATATTATATTTTATTATGCATAGTGTTGCATAGTGCCTGCATAGTGTTTTGCATAGTAAATTTTTTTTATATAAAACATAATACTTTTATAAAGTTATTCGTTTTATTAGATTATAAATAGAATATATTATATTTTATTTAAAAGATTTTGCTTTAAATATGGACCGTCCGATTAAAAGTAAATCAATCTGGACCGTTCATGAATTAGTTACTATGCAGTCCATTCTTCTATAAATAGAAGCTCAATCCTTCATTATTTCTTACGAATTCACTAAAACTCTAGAGAGAGAAACTATAGAGAGAGTTCTTCTTCTATAATTTTGAGCGTATTTCTTTAGTGTTTAAGAAAGCTTTGAGCATAGTGAAAGTTTTCTTCGAGTATATCCTTGCCCTACCAGTCGGAATACTCTTCTTTTACGGTAAGGGATATTATTTGTTGTACTCGTAAGGGGTATTATTTCTTTTGTATTCATAAAGAGAACTTCTGTATACGCGGACAACCCCTATACTTGGTGAAATTCTTATGTTATTCCATTCTTTATTATTCTGTTGGAATATCCTGTCTGTGCATTTTATGCCGGTCCTGGTTCTATCTTTATTATTCTGTTGGAATATCCTGTTTGTGCGTTTTACGCTGGACCTGGTTCCGTCTTTATTATTCTGTTGAAATATCCTGTCTGTGCGTTTTACGTCAGACCTAGTTCCGTCTTTATTATTTTGTTGGAATAACCTGTCTATGCGAAGTACCGCATGCATGGTGATTTCTGTTGTTATTCCATTCTGTATTATTCTGTTGGAACATCCTGTCGGTGCGAATTTTGCCTGACCTGGTTCCGTTACTTATTATTCTGTTGGAATAACCTGTCTATGCGAAGTACCGCATGCATGGTGATTTCTTTTGTTATTCCATTCTTTATTATACTCAGTTGGTTAAAGTTTTGACTTCTATACTCCATGAAATTAGTGGAATATCCTTAATATTTGCACTTTATCAAGTATTTTTTCATGAAAATATTCTTCTGAGCATTCTTAAATTATACTCTAGAAAGAAGTATCATGTTGACAAATTGGACGTTATTGGTTCCTGGACAAATTAATTCGTGAACTTGTTTTATTGAATTCTGATATCGTTGTCATCATCCTCATGTTTATATTATGTTGAAAGTCATCTGTGGCCTGTAGTGCATAGATGGACTTGGTATGATTATGACCAGGGATTATTCGGTATAATCATAACCGTAATGTTACAAATGATGTGAAAAAAGTCCTCATTGGCCCGCAGTGCATTGATGGACAGTTTTTTGTATGATTATGGTTATGGATTCTCTTCGGGCAAGGGTGAAAAGATGAATTGTTTTATGGCATGATCAGGACCGTTGATGAAAACACGATTATCTTTGGCCCGTAGTGCATGGATAATTGTGGTCGTGACACTAAAGAATATCCTTGGCCGTAGTGCAAGGATGATTCGATGATGTTGATTAATTATTGAGCTGAGTCTCAGCGATGAAATATTAATTCATGGATGTGATAATAATGAATATCTTTGGCCGTAGTGCATGGATAATTCATTGATGTGATATTAACGAATATCCTTGACCGTAGTGCATGGATAATTCGGCGATGTGGATTATTTATTAAGTTGAGTCTCAGCGATAAAATATTGGTTATACACTTTTAATTTGTAGAAGATAGTAGACATCATGCTCTACTTGACTTTTCTAAAATATAATTGTATGTCTTTGGCTTGTAGTGCAGAGATGAATTGTTTGGCCGTAGTGCAAAGATGAATTTATTAGTATGATTGTGAGCAGAAATTGTGATTTGGTATAACCATGATTTTTGATGTTTCAGGTGAAGATAGGTGATGAAAATTATCTTCGTCCTGGATACGAAGAGGAATTTAGAATCAGAATTATGATTATGAGTTATTCATATGATTGTGGACAGGAATTGTTGATTGATGTTACAGGGATAAAACATTTTTGGTGGACTTTTAACATGGAGAAGATAATAGACCTGATGGTCTATTTGACTCTTCTAATGGATTGCTCGTTCCGCTACAACTGTGGTTGAAAACTTTTATCATCTACCATATGTTCTAAATCTCTGATTTATTAATGATGAAAGCTATTGATGGTGTAAATTAGCTTTAGTCATGATATTCTTTACTGGACTAGTTGTGCTCACCCTTTCTGCTTCACAATTCCTTTCAGGTAATAAGAGTGTTGCTGGGTCGAGTGGGGATAACATGGGAATAGAACGGTGGTCTCTAGCTGTGGAGGTTCTCCCTAAACAGTATAGAAAAGTGTGTTATATTCTATAAATCATTTAGTAGTTATATTTGGTGAATCAAATAGGGTGAGGCGAACCCAACTTTGGAAGGGTGTTTTGCCACTATTATACAAGATGTGTAATGACATACAACCTCGTGTTCTCATAAGACATGGTTGTGCATGTCAGACCCCAACTTATTAATGAATAAAATCAAATTTTCTCTAAATATTATTGTGAATAATAAGGGGTTAATTTGATATAATACTTTGGTTATGGGTGAAATGTACAAATTTTGCAAAATAAGCAAGTGGTTATAAAATATTTATTTTTGGTCGGTGGATATTCGGTTGGTCGTGGAATATTCTTGCTGTCGGGGAATATTCGTACGACGACGCAACCTTGTGTGGGCCCCATAACGGAAAGCGATTGGATGAAGAAAACGACAAGTATAAGTTGTTTATAAATAACGGCGTAGTTGTTACCGTTAATACTGTTGGAATACCCGGTGGTTAAAATACAGTAGCACACGGTATTGCACCAATTATTGATTCTTACGTAAGAAGGCACTACTCAATAATTGTTACAGTAGTTATTATTCAATATTTTATTTTATTGATTCAATAATTGCTGCGTTGATATTTTATATTATTATTGTTTCAATAATTGTTGCTGCACAGTATTTTCATTTATCAGATCAATAATTCATATTATTTGAATAATATTATTAGATAACATTATTGGCAATGTCTAGAAAGTTCTGTCTAAGGAGAGGTTTGGTCATCTAATTGCGCGCCAGTAAGGAGAAATCCTTATTGGAAAGCCCCCTCTTTCCTGGGAACGGCCGGTTGTCATAAATGTGATTCTGTAATATTATTTGTGAATAATTAATTATTGATTCATATGATAAGGAAATATTTATTTTATGTGGATATAAATGAGGGATATATTTTTGTGGTTAAAAATGAAGGAGTTAATGTTGAGGTTTTTGTCAGTATTTTTGTCGGAATGGAGGTATTAAAAATCAGGGTTTTTGAGATAGTTTGCGGGGGTTATAATTTTTAATCCGACCGTTGGATCGTGGTAATTTTTGGATATGTTATACATATATAAGTTGAGTATATGTCCACAAATTTTGAACCGTTAAAAATGAACGTATGATTTATTATGAATTTTACAAGATGACTGGTTCAGAAATTGTTGAATTTTCGGAGTTTATCATTTTGGTGGAAAATTCTAGAATTGGTGGGCCCCACTTGTGGTTGGTGAAGAAATGTGCTGAATTATATTTCAAATGTGGTGGGTGGGAATAGTAGCAGGTAAAGCCATCAGGTTGCAGGTCAAACCTACCAAAATTTTCCTATAAATAGAGGGCTAAGTTAGAATTGAAAATCACACCAGAAACAAGTTTTCTCTCTTTCTCTCTCTAGATTATTGAGTGTATTTTGTGAGTATTTAGATACTTTGAGAGTTTCTATTCATCAGAGCAAGTTTCTTTCAGCCTTATACCGGTATTCCGACCAGAAGTACTGATATTTTGAGGTAAGGGATATTATTTTCTTCTTAATGATATTATTTTCTTCAATATCATTATGCTGAAATATTGATATGAGTTTTTATCAAATTTGGAACTTTTGTGTCGGGGGTTACTATTCACGTATACGACACTATTCACGTATACGGTACTATTCACGAATACGGCACTATTCACCGAAAAATAAAATTTTCCCTTTTTGTCCAAGATGTCTATTATGGTTACTATCTTTGATTGTATCCATGTTTTGATCTTTATTTTTGAATTCTGCTTCACAATTGATTATTATGAAGTATTATTGATCTTGGATAAACTGTTATACGAATCCCTACTATTTGTCCTTCTGTCTCATTGGATTCGTTCTCTTTAAGATATTTTTCATCATCCTCAGTCCTAAATGATGATATTACTGAATATCTTTGGCCTGTAGTGCAAAGATGAACATGTGTTGAGATGAACATGACCGACTGATGATACAAATGAATATCTTTGGCCTGTAGTGCAAAGATGAATATTTGGTTAAAGATGATTATTAATTGATGTTACAGGGATAAAATATTGATGATGGACTTTTAAATCTTAGAAGATAGTAGAATTCTTTCTCTACTTGACTCTTCTAATGGTTTGCTGTTTCCGCTGCAGTTGTTGATCTAAAACTTGTTGTCGATTATATTTTATCAGATTTTTCCCTGTTGAAGACTAACGATAATTTGTTGTATATTATCTTAGTCATAATATTCTTTACTGGGCTAGTTGAGCTCACCCTTTTCCTTTTTGTTCCATTTTTCTTCTCAGGAGGTGAGAACATAGCAGGATCTAGTCGGGGTATGGAGTGATGGTTCTAGAAAGATGTATTAGCAGTCCTCACTATTTCTGTAAAATAGTGTTTGAATAATTGTAATGAGGATTTATTTGAGTGTGGATATTGTCTAGAAGACAATATTTGTATTTAAACTCACAGTATGTGTTGTCGTATTTTGCACGACAATTGTATTATTGAAGTTGTAGTTTGCTTTCTGTACCATGTATTTGGCGACTCAGAATGGGTGTTGTATACCTATTCTGGGGGCGTCACAGTTGGTATCAGAGCTTAGGGATATGATCCCTGGCTGAGATGTGAGACAAGAACTAGGAGGGGAGAGACGGGGAATTCCTTCGCTAGTATGACCTGACTAAGTTTATTTGGTGTTTATTTGGTCGGTCAGAGTATAGGGATAATATATGACATGACTATTAACCCTTGTTTTATGGCAGTATTTAAGAATGGCAGCTGAGAACGTTAATAATGGAGTAAATCAGACCGTGGAGACACCTTTGATCACTACCCAGGGGAACGTGCAACAGGAAGGCAATATTCCTCCTGTAAACAACGTTACCGAGCAAACGATGAATGATGGAATGTTTAGGAGCTTTTTGCAGTTCATGCAAAATCAGACGAGGGAGACTCGTGTGCAGAATACGGGTGGAAATGATAACAACGCGCGGTTTGTCACAGCTAAGCAGTTCAAAGAATTGGGACCACCAGAATTTAAGGGAAAGCCGGATCCGATCATGGCGGAAACGTGGGTCAAGCAAATTACCAAGATATTTGATGTCTTGGGATGCACGGAGGAACAGAAGGTTCCATTCGCCACATTTATGTTCCGCGGTGAGGCAGACTACTGGTGGGAGTCTGTGAAGCGTACCCAGCCTGACGCACTCAACATGTCCTGGGAAACATTTCAAAAACTGTTCAATGACAAGTACTTTCCTGAAAGTATTCGTCATATGAAGGAGGTTGAGTTTATTAGACTGGAACAAAACAACATGACGGTGTCCCAGTACGAGGCGAAGTTTGCAGAGTTATCCAGGTTTGCACCTCATTTGGTCGAAAATGAGGAACGAATGACAAGGATGTTTCTGAGAGGTCTAAAACCCGAGATTCGGCAATATCTTATCTCTCATAAATTTTCTTTATATTCAGATGTTGTAAACAGGGCTCAATTATTAGAGCGAGATAATGAGTATGTGCAACCGAGGGACCACAACCAGGGTCATACCGGTGGCGGCAGTCATCGAAGCAATGAAAACCAGCAGGGAGGAAAACATTCGGACAAAAGCGGTAACCACTCTGGTGGTAATCGTGGTCGTGATAATAGAAGGAGCGAGTCGGGAGGAGATTTCAAGAAGAGAAGGTACAACAATGATAACGTGAAGACGTCAGCACAAACATCAACTGTTTCTAGGGGAGGAGAACGACCACCGGTCGTATGTTACAAATGTGGGAAAGAGGGACATATCAGCCCAAACTGCCCACAACAATCCAAGGTATGTTATAACTGTGGAAAGGAAGGTCATATAGCTCGAGAGTGTTCTGTAGCAAAACCAAGTTCAGCGGGGATGGTGACTCCAAAAGTTATCCCGGATAAGTCGAAATCAGCGGTTCCTGGAAGGGCGTTTGTCGTTACTGGCCAAAACGCGAGAAACCCGAACGAGGTGATCACGGGTAAGCTAATCTTGAATTCTTGCGAAGTTTATACTTTACTAGATACCGGTTCTACCCATTCTTTTATCTCTCCTGCTTGTGCTCAACGTTTAAACTTGACTCCGGAGAAATTGGACTTTAACTTATCTGTTGAAACTCCGTTGGGTGAAACCTTCGTTACATCTACAGTTTATAAATCTTGCATGATCCAAGTTGGCACTATCACATTACCTGTTGATCTTATCTCTTTAAAGATACTTGCTTTTGATGTGATTTTAGGAATTGATTGGTTAACCACTCATCATGCTAAAATTGATTGTTTTCGTAAGGTTGTTAGTTTTCATATTCCTAACCAACCTGTCATACGAATTCAAACTACTAAACCACTAAAATCAGTCACTGTCATATCAAGCCACAAAGCTATTCGTTTATTGAAAAACGGATGTCAAGCTTTCTTAGCCCATGTTATGGATTTGAACAAAGACAAGTCAGATTTGAATAATATTTCTATTGTTAGAGAATTTTCCGATGTATTTCCTGAAGAACTTCCCGGTCTACCCCCGGAACGAGAAATTGAATTCTTTATTGACCTTGAACCCGGTACAAAGCCCATTTCTAAAACCCCATATCGAATGGCTCCTATTGAACTTCAGGAGTTAAAAGTCCAACTACAGGAGTTGTTGGACATCGGTTTTATTCGTCCTAGTACGTCTCCTTGGGGTGCTCCTGTTTTATTCGTAAAGAAGAAAGACGGGAGTATGCGACTTTGTATTGACTATCGAGAATTGAACCATGTCACCATCAAGAATAGGTATCCGCTACCTCGCATTGATGACCTGTTTGACCAGTTGCAAGGAGCACAATTCTTTTCAAAGATCGATCTTCGTTCTGGATATCATCAGCTGAAGATTAAAACTGAGGATATTCCAAAGACTGCCTTCAGAACTCGGTACGGGCATTATGAATTCTTAGTAATGTCTTTTGGATTGACTAATGCTCCTGCTGCCTTCATGGATATGATGAACCGTGTATTCAAAGAATATTTGGATCAGTTCGTTGTTGTCTTTATTGATGACATCCTCATCTATTTCAAAAGCCGTGAAGATCATGAGCGCCATTTGAAGCTGGTACTGCAAAGGCTTCGTGAAAACAAGCTATATGCCAAACTGAAGAAATGCGAGTTCTGGCTTGAGGAAGTAGCATTCCTTGGGCACGTGGTGTCAAAACATGGAGTATCTGTCGACCCGGCGAAGATTGAAGCCATACAAAGTTGGGAGCAACCGAAGTCGGTAACCGAAGTACGTAGCTTTCTGGGCTTAGCTGGTTATTATCGGAGATTTGTGGAAGGATTTTCTCGAATCGCTACTCCGTTAACTCAGCTGACTCGGAAAGATACAAAATTCGTATGGAGTGAGGAATGCGAGAAGAGTTTCCAAGAACTCAAGAGGAGACTCATTTCGGCACCTGTTTTGACAATACCATCTGGTTCGGATGGATTTGTTATCTACAGCGATGCTTCAGGCAAAGGGTTAGGATGTGTTCTCATGCAACATGGGAAAGTCATAGCCTATGCCTCACGACAACTCAAAGAATATGAGAGGAATTATCCTACTCATGATTTGGAGTTGGCAGCAGTCGTTTTTGCGTTGAAGATCTGGAGACACTACCTGTATGGGGAGAAAGTGGAGATCTATACAGATCATAAAAGCCTCAAATATTTCTTCACCCAAAAGGAACTCAACATGCGGCAACGACGTTGGCTTGAGCTGTTGAAAGATTACGATCATACCATCCAATACCATCCTGGAAAAGCAAACGTAGTAGCTGACGCATTGAGTAGAAGATCATATGCGGGTACGAGTGCAATATTTTTAACACAAAGGCCCATTTTGTATGACTTGCAAAGGATGGAGATAGAGATGAAGGCTCCAAGTACCCACATGATGATATCAAATATACGAGTAGAACCGACTTTAATCGATAAAGTTAAAGCTGCTCAAGCTACGGATATAGAGCTGATGCGTATGAAGAAGAAAGTGCAAGAAGGTGCTATTCCAGAAGCAAGAATCGATGAAGAAGGAATACTTCGAGTCAACTCCAGACTTTGTGTTCCTAACGATTTTGACTTGAAGCATAGAATAATGATGGAGGCACACAACACACCGTTTGCAATCCATCCTGGGAGTACCAAAATGTATCACGATCTTCGACATACATTTTGGTGGAGCAATATGAAAAGAGAGATCGCGGAGTTTATCTCGAGATGTTTAACTTGTCAACGTGTAAAAGCGGAGCATCAAGTACCAAAGGGTCCATTGCAACCACTTGAGATTCCGAAATGGAAGTGGGAACACATTACTATGGATTTTGTTACAGGTCTTCCCAAGGTTTCTCAAGGCATAGATGCGATTTGGGTTATTGTTGATAGATTAACCAAGTCCGCTCATTTCTTGCCGATACGTGAGACTTATTCCCTTGAACGTCTTGCTAGTATGTACGTGAACGAGATTGTGAGATTGCATGGCATGCCAGTATCCATAGTTTCGGATCGTGACCCAAGATTCACTTCACGATTTTGGGTTAGCTTGCAGAAAGCTATGGGCACGGATTTACGATTCAGTTCAGCATACCATCCTCAAACGGACGGACAATCAGAGAGGACTATTCAAACTCTTGAAGATCTATTAAGACTTTGTGTCTTAGATCTCAAAGGGAGTTGGGATAAGTACCTACCATTGGTGGAATTCTCCTACAACAACAGTTATCAGGCGAGCATAGGTATGGCTCCATTTGAGGCGTTGTATGGAAGAAAATGTCGTTCTCCAGTATGCTGGGACGAGGTGGGTGAAGCAACATTGTTGGGACCAGAATTGGTACGCATTACTACAGAGAAGATCCAAACGATTCGACAACGTATACAAACGGCACAGGATCGACAAAAGAGTTATGCGGATCTTCATCGGAAGGACGTGGAATTTAATATTGGGGATCATGTATTGTTACGTGTTGCACCATGGAAGGGAGTTACAAGATTTGGGAAGAGAGGAAAGCTCAATCCAAGATTTGTTGGTCCATTTGAGATTCTTGAGCGAATAGGAAATGTGGCATATAGACTCGCATTACCTCCAAGCATGTCTCGTGTTCATAATGTTTTTCACATATCTATGCTTCGTAAATATGTTAAAGACCCGAACCACATTATTGAGTTAGAACCAGACGAGATAGCTGAAGATTTAACGTACGAGGAGGTACCTGTTAAGATCTTGGATAGGAAAGAGCATGTCCTACGCACGAAGGTTATACCACAAGTTAAGGTTTTGTGGAGAAACCATGCTATTGAAGAAATGACCTGGGAGTTGGAATCAGAAATGAAAGCGAGGTATCCTCACCTTTTTGAAACATCAGGTACGTACGTCAATTTCGAGGACGAAATTTCATAAGGAGGGGAGGTTGTAAGACCCCAACTTATTAATGAATAAAATCAAATTTTCTCTAAATATTATTGTGAATAATAAGGGGTTAATTTGATATAATACTTTGGTTATGGGTGAAATGTGCAAATTTTGCAAAATAAGCAAGTGGTTATAAAATATTTATTTTTGGTCGGTGAATATTCGGTTGGTCGTGGAATATTCTTGCTGTCGGGGAATATTCGTACGACGACGCAGCCTTGTGTGGGCCCCATAACGAAAAGCGATTGGATGAAGAAAACGACAAGTATAAGTTGTTTATAAATAACGGCGTAGTTGTTACCGTTAATACTGTTGGAATACCCGGTGGTTAAAATACAGTAGCACACGGTATTGCACCAATTATTGATTCTTACGTAAGAAGGCACTACTCAATAATTGTTACAGTAGTTATTATTCAATATTTTATTTTATTGATTCAATAATTGCTGCGTTGATATTTTATATTATTGTTGTTTCAATAATTGTTGCTGCACAGTATTTTCATTTATCAGATCAATAATTCATATTATTTGAATAATATTATTAGATAACATTATTGGCAATGTCTAGAAAGTTCTGTCTAAGGAGAGGTTTGGTCATCTAATTGCGCGCCAGTAAGGAGAAATCCTTATTGGAAAGCCCCCTCTTTCCTGGGAACGGCCTGGTTGTCATAAATGTGATTCTGTAATATTATTTGTGAATAATTAATTATTGATTCATATGATAAGGAAATATTTATTTTATGTGGATATAAATGAGGGATATATTTTTGTGGTTAAAAATGAAGGAGTTAATGTTGAGGTTTTTGTCAGTATTTTTGTCGGAATGGAGGTATTAAAAATCAGGGTTTTTGAGATAGTTTGCGGGGGTTATAATTTTTAATCCGACCGTTGGATCGTGGTAATTTTTGGATATGTTATACATATATAAGTTGAGTATATGTCCACAAATTTTGAACCGTTAAAAATGAACGTATGATTTATTATGAATTTTACAAGATGACTGGTTCAGAAATTGTTGAATTTTCGGAGTTTATCATTTTGGTGGAAAATTCTAGAATTGGTGGGCCCCACTTGTGGTTGGTGAAGAAATGTGCTGAATTATATTTCAAATGTGGTGGGTGGGAATAGTAGCAGGTAAAGCCATCAGGTTGCAGGTCAAACCTACCAAAATTTTCCTATAAATAGAGGGCTAAGTTAGAATTGAAAATCACACCAGAAACAAGTTTTCTCTCTTTCTCTCTCTAGATTATTGAGTGTATTTTGTGAGTATTTAGATACTTTGAGAGTTTCTATTCATCAGAGCAAGTTTCTTTCAGCCTTATACCGGTATTCCGACCAGAAGTACTGATATTTTGAGGTAAGGGATATTATTTTCTTCTTAATGATATTATTTTCTTCAATATCATTATGCTGAAATATTGATATGAGTTTTTATCAAATTTGGAACTTTTTGTGTCGGGGGTTACTATTCACGTATACGGCACTATTCACGTATACGGTACTATTCACGAATACGACACTATTCACCGAAAAATAAAATTTTCCCTTTTTGTCCAAGATGTCTATTATGGTTACTATCTTTGATTGTATCCATGTTTTGATCTTTATTTTTGAATTCTGCTTCACAATTGATTATTATGAAGTATTATTGATCTTGGATAAACTGTTATACGAATCCCTACTATTTGTCCTTCTGTCTCATTGGATTCGTTCTCTTTAAGATATTTTTCATCATCCTCAGTCCTAAATGATGATATTACTGAATATCTTTGGCCTGTAGTGCAAAGATGAACATGTGTTGAGATGAACATGACCGACTGATGATACAAATGAATATCTTTGGCCTGTAGTGCAAAGATGAATATTTGGTTAAAGATGATTATTAATTGATGTTACAGGGATAAAATATTGATGATGGACTTTTAAATCTTAGAAGATAGTAGAATTCTTTCTCTACTTGACTCTTCTAATGGTTTGCTGTTTCCGCTGCAGTTGTTGATCTAAAACTTGTTGTCGATTATATTTTATCAGATTTTTCCCTGTTGAAGACTAACGATAATTTGTTGTATATTATCTTAGTCATAATATTCTTTACTGGGCTAGTTGAGCTCACCCTTTTCCTTTTTGTTCCATTTTTCTTCTCAGGAGGTGAGAACATAGCAGGATCTAGTCGGAGTATGGAGTGATGGTTCTAGAAAGATATATTAGCAGTCCTCACTATTTCTGTAAAATAGTGTTTGAATAATTGTAATGAGGATTTATTTGGGTGTGGATATTGTCTAGAAGACAATATTTGTATTTAAACTCACAGTATGTGTTGTCGTATTTTGCACGACAATTGTATTATTGAAGTTGTAGTTTGCTTTCTGTACCATGTATTTGGCGACTCAGAATGGGTGTTGTATACCTATTCTGGGGGCGTCACAGTGCACATCTACTTACTGAATTTATCTACGAGTAGTACCTATATGATCTTGGAGTTTATTTGAAGTATAATTTTCACTTGGAGACAACGGAGATATTTATATGTCAAGAGAAGACTCACCATTGGAAAGAAGATAATAGTAATCTTCTTATTTTTCTTTAGAAACTTTTGGGTCAACCAAGGATAATTCTGTGAACATATGATATCTATCATAACTTAGACGCATGGCCTCCCATGTATGAAGGTTTTCTTGAGCACTTACCAAAGATTTTAATTTCTAAAACAGTTTTTGACTATACTTTTATGTAAAGTATCATTGTAAGCTTGTGGTCGAGGTACCATGAGAGTTACATACATTTGTATTAAAACTCATAGTTAACTGTGGTCGTATTCTATACGACAGCTCAACAGTTGTATAAATGAAGTTGTATTTGAATTTTGTACAATGTATCTGACGACTCAAAATGAGTGATGTATACCTAATTTTGGGGGCGTCACAGTTGGTATCAGAGCTTAGGGATATAGTCGCTGGCGGAGATAAGAGTCTAAAACTAGTAGGGGAGAGACGAGTTATATACTTCGCTAGTGTGTGACTTACCTAAGCTGAAATTGTTTACTTGATAAGTTGACAAATTATGATATGTCAATTAACCTTTGTTTTAAAGATATATTCGAGAATGATATCTAAAATACAGGAGATGAGAAATGGGAAAATTATGATAGCGATGAAATTATCGGGAAGGTACAATCTGAAAAGAAAGCAAGGTATTCTCATTTCTTCGAATATCAGGTACGTACGTAAATTTTGAGGGCGAAATTTCATAAGGAGGGGTGATTGTGAGACCCCGAATTTTATGAAATAAAAGTATTCAATTTTTCTATTTTGGTAAATAGTTAAATTGATAAAAGTTTAAAGTTAAGGGTAATATATGAATTTTTTTTTACAAAGTAAGCAAGTTGATATAAAATATTCGATTAGTCGGGAAATATTCTTTTTATCGGGGAATATCCGTACGACGGTACAATCATTGGTGGACCCTACAACGGAATTATTATCGGATTGAGAAAATGACAAAAATATTTTTATAAAAATAACGACGGAAGTTTTACCGTTAACTGTTGAAACACCCGGTGTTAAAAGTACAGTAATACGCGTGGTTGCATAGTAGCACACGGTATTGATTATTGATGCTTACGTGAGAAGTCACTCAGTTTTATTTTATTAGTATTATTAATGTAATAAAACAGAAAAACTTTTTATATAAAACAGAATACTTTTATAAAGTTATTCGTTTTATTAGACTATAAATAGAATATATAATATTCTATTATGCATATTATTTTGCATAGTAATATCTTTTTATATAAAACAGAATATTTTTATAAATTTATTTGTTTTATTAGACAATAATTAGAATATATTATATTTTATTATGCATAGTGTTGCATAGTGCCTGCATAGTGTTTTGCATAGTAAATTTTTTTTATATAAAACATAATACTTTTATAAAGTTATTCGTTTTATTAGATTATAAATAGAATATATTATATTTTATTTAAAAGATTTTGCTTTAAATATGGACCGTCCGATTAAAAGTAAATCAATCTGGACCGTTCATGAATTAGTTACTATGCAGTCCATTCTTCTATAAATAGAAGCTCATTCCTTCATTATTTCTTACGAATTCACTAAAACTCTAGAGAGAGAAACTATAGAGAGAGTTCTTCTTCTATAATTTTGAGCGTATTTCTTTAGTGTTTAAGAAAGCTTTGAGCATAGTGAAAGTTTTCTTCGAGTATATCCTTGCCCTACCAGTCGGAATACTCTTCTTTTACGGTAAGGGATATTATTTGTTGTACTCGTAAGGGGTATTATTTCTTTTGTATTCATAAAGAGAACTTCTGTATACGCGGACAACCCCTATACTTGGTGAAATTCTTATGTTATTCCATTCTTTATTATTCTGTTGGAATATCCTGTCTGTGCATTTTATGCCGGTCCTGGTTCTATCTTTATTATTCTGTTGGAATATCCTGTTTGTGCGTTTTACGCTGGACCTGGTTCCGTCTTTATTATTCTGTTGAAATATCCTGTCTGTGCGTTTTACGTCAGACCTAGTTCCGTCTTTATTATTTTGTTGGAATAACCTGTCTATGCGAAGTACCGCATGCATGGTGATTTCTGTTGTTATTCCATTCTGTATTATTCTGTTGGAACATCCTGTCGGTGCGAATTTTGCCTGACCTGGTTCCGTTACTTATTATTCTGTTGGAATAACCTGTCTATGCGAAGTACCGCATGCATGGTGATTTCTTTTGTTATTCCATTCTTTATTATACTCAGTTGGTTAAAGTTTTGACTTCTATACTCCATGAAATTAGTGGAATATCCTTAATATTTGCACTTTATCAAGTATTTTTTCATGAAAATATTCTTCTGAGCATTCTTAAATTATACTCTAGAAAGAAGTATCATGTTGACAAATTGGACATTATTGGTTCCTGGACAAATTAATTCGTGAACTTGTTTTATTGAATTCTTATATCATTGTCATCATCCTCATGTTTATATTATGTTGAAAGTCATCTGTGGCCTGTAGTGCATAGATGGACTTGGTATGATTATGACCAGAGATTATTCGATATAATCATGACCGTAATGTTACCAATGATGTGAAAAAAGTCCTCATTGGCCCGTAGTGCATTGATGGACAGTTTTTTGTATGATTATGGCTATGGATTCTCTTCGGCCAAGTGTGCAAAGATGAATTATTTTATGGCATGATCAGGACCGTTGATGAAAACACGATTATCTTTGGCCCGTAGTGCATGGATAAATATGGTCGTGACACTAAAGAATATCCTTGGCTGTAGTGCAAGGATGATTCGATGATGTGGATTAATTATTGAGCTGAGTCTTAACGATGAAATATTAATTCATGGATGTGATAATAATGAATACCTTTGGCCGTAGTGCATGAATAATTCATGGATGTGATACTAACGAATATCCTTGACCGTAGTGCATGGATAATTTGATGATGTGAATTATTTATTAAGTTGAGTCTCAACGATAAAATATTGGTTATACATTTTTAATTTGTAGAAGATAGTAGACATCATGCTCTACTTGACTTTTCTAAAATATAATTGTATGTCTTTGGCTTGTAGTGCAGGGATGAATTGTTAATAAATATCTTTGGTCGTAGTGCAAAGATGAATTTATTAGTATGATTATGAGCAGGAACTGTGATTTGGTATAACCATAATTTTTGATGTTTCAGGTGAAGATAGGTGATGAAAATTATTTTCGTCCAGGGTACAAAGAGGAATTTAGAATCACAATTATGATTATGAGTTATTCATATGATTGTGGACAGGAATTGTTGATTGATGTTACAGGGATAAAACATTATTGGTGGACTTTTAACATGGAGAAGATAATAGACCTGATGGTCTATTTGACTCTTCTAATGGATTGCTCGTTCCGCTACAACTATGGTTAAAAACTTTTATCATCTACCAAATGTTCTAAATCTCTGATTTATTAATGATGAAGGCTATTGATGGTGTAAATTAGCTTTAGTCATGATATTCTTTACCAGGCTAGTTGTGCTCACCCTTTCTGCTTCACAATTTCTTTCAGCTAATAAGAGTTTTGCCGGGTCGAGTGGGAATAACAGGGGAATAGAACGGTGGTCTCTAGCTGTAGAGGTTCTCCCTAAATAGTATAAAAAAGTGTGTTGTATTCTATACATCATTTAGTAGTTATATTTGGTGAATCAAATAGGGTGAGGCGAACCCAACTTTGGAAGGGTATTTTGCCACTATCATACAAGATGTGTAATGACATACAATCTCGTGTTCTCATAAGACATGGTTGTGCACATCCACTTACTGAATATATCTACGAGAACTACCTATATGATCTTGGAATTTATTTGAAGTATAATTTTCACTTGGAGACAACGGAGATATTTATATGTCAAGAGAAGACTCACCATTGGAAAGAAGATGATAGTAATCTTCTTATTTTTCTTTGAGGACTTTTGGGTCAACCAAGGATAATTCTGTGAACATATGATATCTATCATAACCTAGACGCATGGCCTCCCATGTACGAAGGTTTTCTTGAGCACTTTCCAAAGATTTTAATTTCTAAAACAGTTTTTGACTATACTTTTATATAAAGTATCATTGCAAGCTTGTGGTCGAGGTACCATGAGAGGTACATACATTTGTATTAAAACTCATGGTTAACTGTGGTCGTATTCTATACGACAGCTCAACAGTTGTATAAATAAAGTTGTATTTGAATTTTATACCCTATATCTGGCGACTCAGAATGGGTGATGTATACCTAATTTTTGGGGCGTCACAGCTACTCAGTTGCCGTTAAGCTTGTGTTCGAAAGAACTGAGTAGCTAAGCAAGCTTTCTTCTTGAGATCGTAGAGTTGAGCGTTGAGTGTTTTTCAGCGTTTTTGTTCAGTGCTTACTTACTTGTTTCATCTGCTAATCTTTTGCATATATGAGGCCTTTGAAATGTATCCGTTGAAGATATCCGTTGAAGCATTAAATGTATTTAACATTTCTGAGCTTTGATGGGGATTTTTTGCACAACTTCTGATTTTCAGTCTGACCCACTGACATAGCAGACTGCTGTCTCACCTAACACCTAAAAAAGGTATTTTCTGCTGACCCAAAGTACTTTTCTTAGCTTCTTCAATAAGTTTCTTTGTTATATACTAAGTGTAAGACCCCGAATTTTAGGAAATAAAAGTTTTTAATTTTTTATTTTGGTAAATAGTTAAATTGATAAAAGTTTAAAGTTAAGGATGATAATTAAAAATTTTGCAAAGTAAACATGTTGTTATAAAATATTCACTGTGTCGAGAAATATTCATTTGGTCGGAGAATATTCTTTTTGTCAAAGAATATTTGTATGACGACACCATCACTGGTGGTCCCCACAACAGAATAACTGTCGAAGTTAGAAAATGACAGAAATAACTTCTTATAAAAAAAATAATGGTGAAAGTTTTTACCGTTAAACTGTTGAAATACCCGGTGGTAAAAGTACAGTAATACGCGTGGTTGCATAGTAGCACACGGTATTAATTATTGATGCTTACGTGAGAAGTCACTCAGTTATGCTCAATTATTGCTACAGTAATTACTGCATAGTATCTCACGTTATTTGATTCAATTATTGTCACAATATTATCTGCATAATATTTTATAATATTTAATCAATAATTGAGATGACAAAGTTATTCATATTATTATTTGTAATATTGACAATGTCTAAAAAATTTTGTCGAGGAGAGGTTTGGTCACCTAATTGCGCGTCAATAGGGAGAAATCTTTATCGGAAAGCCCCCTCTTTCCTGGGAATGATTTGGTTGTTAAATATTATGAGTTATAGGATTAATGATGAATAATTGTTAATTGATTAAAAATGTGTTGATTAAAGATAAATGATTTGTGGTAATTATTTATTCAATTTTTGATATAAATAGAGGGGTTTGTTATGAGGTGTTTGTTATAAGTTTGACTTGTTATTCCATGAGGAGATGTGTTAATTTTTCAGACCGTTGGTTGAAGTTATAATAGTAAATCAATATGGATCGTTGGTTGAAGATATAATAGTAAATCAATATGGACCGCTAGTGGAAAGTTATAATAGTAAATCAATATAGATCGTTGGTTGAAGATATAATAGTAAATCAATATGGACCGCTGGTGGAAAGTTATAATAGTAAATTAATATGGATCGATGGTTTAAAGTTTTAATAGTAAATCAGTATGGACCTTTGCTTTAAGTTTTAATAGTAAATCAATATAGACCGTCCGTTTAAAAGTAAATTAATTTGGGCCGTTCATGAATTAGTTACAATTCAGTCTTTTTTCCTATAAATAGAAGTTCATTCCTTTATTATGTCTTACGAATTCTCTGAAACTCTAGAGAGAGAAAGAAGAAGAGTATTCTGCTATTACAATAATGCAGTCTCCAAATTTTTATTAAGGTAAGAGAGTAACTTGTCTACGCGGAATACAGCATGCATGGTGAATGACCCTTAGTATTCATTCTTTATTAAATTGTGGAAATGATCTATCTACGTGGATTACTGCATGGCGGGTGAAAATCCATTTGCAGAAAATCCGTTTGCTGTTCGTATATTCTTTTATACTCGTATGAGATATCATTTCTTTTGTACTCATCATGGAATATCGTTTTCTTTTATATTTTCCTTTTATGAGTACTATTCATGTGTTACTATTCACGTATACGGCACTATTTACGAATACAGAGTACTATTCATAGGTTACTATTCATGAGTAACTATTCACGGGTTACTATTCATGAGTTACTATTCACGAGTTACTATACACGAATTACTATTTATGGAGTGCTATTCACGACAAAATTGGTTTCTTTTTCTGACCAAGTTATCGTTGATTTATGAATCTTACTCTTGAAATTAAATCCATGTTTTGACTATATTGTTATTATTATCATATATAACATTTTTATAATCCTAGTGTTAAAATTTCTCTTTCACTTGAGTGTAAAGATGGGTAGATTATTGGTATGATCGTGACTATGGATTCTCTTTGGCCAGTAGTGCAAAGATGAATTGTTGACTGGTATAATCATCACCATTGAATTTATAATTGCATATCTTTAGCTTAAGTGCAAAGGTGAATTGATTAACATGATTATAATTATTGTTTATATAAATTCTGAAATGATTATATATTTCGTTGAGATATGAATATCTTTGGCCCATAGTGCAAAGATGACCTGTTGCTGAATATCATTGGCCCGTAGTGCAAAGATGACCTGTTGTTAAATATCTATGAACTGTAGTGCAAAGATGAACTGTTAATGAATATCTTTGGCCCGTAGTGCAAAGATGAGTTTATTAGTATGATTATGAACATGAACTGTGATTTGGTATAACCATGATCTTTGATGTTTCAGGTAAAGACAGGTGATAAAAATTATCTTTGTCCTGGGTGCGAAGAGGAATTTAGAATCACAATTATGATTATGAGTTATTCACATGATTGTGGACAGGAACTGTTGATTGATGTTACAGTGATAAAACATTATTGGTGGACTTTTAACATGGAGAAGATAATAGACTTTATGGTCTATTTGACTCTTCTAATGGATTGCTCGTTCCGCTGCCACTATGGTTGAAAAGTTTTATCTTTTACCACATGTTCTAAATCTCTGATTTATTACTGACGAAGGCTATTGATAATTTAATTATCTTTAGTCATGATATTCTTTACTGGGCTAGTTGTGCTCACACTTTTGCTTCACAATTCCTTTCAGGTAATAAGAGTGTAGCTTGGTCGAGCGGGGGTAACAGGGGAATAAAACGATGGTCTATAGCTGTTGAGGTTTCCCCTAAAACAGTATGAAAATAATTTTATTAAGAATTTTATATAAGTGTGTCGTATTTTATACGTCATTTTAACCGTTGATTTTGGTGAACCGAATAGGGTGGGGTGAACCCAACTTTGGAAGGGTGTTTTGCCACTATTATACAAGATGTCTAATGACAGATGATTTCGTGTTATCATAAGTCAAGGTTGTGTACATGCACTTGCTGATTATACCTATGAGCACTACCTATTTAATATTGGGGTTTGGTTGAAATATAATTCTCAATTGGAGACAATGGAGATAATTATATATCAAGAGAAGACTCACCATTAGAAAGAACATGATAGTAATCTTCTCGTTTTTCTTTGGGGTCTATTAGGTCAACCAAGGATAATTCTCGAGTCATATGATATCTATCATAACTTAAATGCATGGCCTCCCATGTACGAAGGTTTCCTTGAGCATTTTCTAAAGATTTTAATTTCTAAAATAATTATTGACTGTACTTTTATGTAAAGTACCATTGTAAGGTGTCGTAGTCGAGGCACCATGAGAGTTACATATATTTGTATTAAAACTCACAGTTTATGTGTTGTCGTACTCTGCACGACAGTTCAACAGTTGTATAAATGAAGTTTGTATTTGATTTCTGTAGTGTGATATCTGGCGACTCAGAATGGGTCTTGTGGACCTATTTTGGGGGCGTCACACTAAGGATGACTGTTGTGTCATTGGGACTCCTGAGGACTTTAACGTCTATAACCCATTCCATATTTGTTGCGATTTATTCTTAAAATAAATGGACGAGGCTCGATGCTTCTGACACAGAAATATGAAGCTCTACGATTCTGATCGTGGTGTCTTGCCACCATGGTTCTTGATCCGATACTAGCAAACGAGAACACTACAATTTCTCTTAAGTACTGGAACACTACGATCTTCACTTGTTTGACTTGCAGACTCTACGCTTCCGAGAGCACACTACGATCTCTGAGTTGGTTCAGTAAGCGTTTGGACTACTCTACGATTTCTGGAGAGGCCCTCCAAAGCAGACATACTACGATTCAGGATGCTCTACGATCCTGCCTTTGCTTCTGCAATCTCTTGATTAGCTTGATAGACTACGATTCTGTTGAAGCCTATCTATTACATCTCAAGATATAGATCAACCTAACAGCTTTGATGTTTTCATCTATACATTCATTTACAGAATGATAAACATTAACAACTCAGATCAACCTAAAAATTTTGATCTACCACTAAGTCCTTGTACATATATTCCTTTAAGGACTTTACATATAATCATGAATATTTACTTTCAACATCAAATTTAAGTATGCAATCTCCCAACATATCCAATATTCCAGTCAGAAGTACTGTTCTTTTGAGGTAAGGGATGTTATTTTCTTCGTAAATGATCTTATTTCGTTCAATATCATTATACCGAAATATTGGTATGAATTTTATTATGAAATTTTTACCTTTTCATGTCGAGGTTACTATTCACGCATACGAAACTATTCACGTATACGGTACTATTCACGAATACGATACTATTCACGAGTACTATTCACGAAGTATGATTTTTCTTATAAAATTTCTACCTTTTCGTGTCGGGGTTGCTATTCATGTATATAGCACTATTTATGAATACGACACTATTCACAAAAAAAATTTTTAAAAAAAATTCTTTGTCCAAGTTGTCTATTTTGGTTACTATCTTTGATTGTATCCATGTTTTGATCTTCATTCTTGAATTTTGCTTCACAATTGATTATTATGGAGTATTTTTGAACTTAGATAAATTGAGGTACGAATTTTTAATCTTTGTCCTTTTATCTCACTGGATTCGTTTTCTTTAAGATATTTTTCATCATCCTCAGTCCTAAATGGTGATATAACTGAATATCTTTGGCCTGTAGTGCAAAGATGAATGATTGCCTGATGAATATCTTTGACCCGTAGTGCAAAGATGGACAGGTGTTGAGATGAACATGACTAACTGGTGATATAAATGAATATCTTTGGCTCGTAGTGAAAAGATGAATATTTAATTCAAGATGTATATTGATTGATGTTATAGGGATAAAATATTGATGATGGACTTTTAAATCATAGAAGATAGTAGACTTCATTCTCTACTTAACTCTTCTAATGAATTGTTATTTCCGTTGCGAATATTGATCTAAAACTTATTGTCCATTATATTTTATCTGATTTATTGAAGGCTAACAATAATTTGTTCTATATTATTTTAGTCATAATATTCTTTATTGGACTAGTTGAGCTCACCATTTTCTTTTTTGTTCTATTTTTCTTCTCAGGAGGCGAAAATATAGCGGAAACTAGTCGGGATATGGAATGATGGTTCTAGACAGTTGTTTTAGCAGTCCTCACTATTTTTTAAAATAGTGTATCAATAATTTTAATGAGGACTTATTTGAGTTTAGATATTATCTAGAAGACAATATTTATATTTAAACTCACAGCATATGTGTTGTCATATTATGCACGACAATTGTAATAATGAAGTTTTTAGTTATTTCTGTACCATGTATTTGGCGACTCAGAATAGGTTGTGTGGACCTATTTTGGTGGTATCACACATCGTCACTCCATGTCATTAATGACTTCCCTTTTCAATTATTTGCTTTTTTCTTCCTTTTTTAGTTGGAAACAATCTCTTTTAAAGTGACCTGGCCTTCCACATTCAAAATAGGTTTCCTCTTGGGGCTTTTGCTTGAAGTCTTCCTTGTTGTCGAATGTTTTACCTTAAAAATTAGATTTGTTCTTCTTTCTAATTAGCTCTCACAATTTTTGAGTCACCATAGCTATTTCCTCATCAGAGTCTTCATCATCACCTTCCATGTAGCTTTCAGCTTGTAAAGATAAAGTTTTCTTTGTAGGTGCCTCATCTTCTTCATCATATCATTTTAGTTGATTTTAAAATTCTCCAATCTCTCCAAATAAGATGAAAATTTCTATGGTAATTATAAGGCCCCAACTTTTATGAATAAAATAGAATTTCCTCAATTTATTATTTTAAAATAGTAAGGGTTTGATTTGATTAATGTGGTTAGTTAAAGTAAAATGCGCAAATATTTTTAAATAAGTAAGTGGTTATAAAATATTCATTGTTGTCAGGAAATATTCGTACGATGGCGTAGCCTTTTATGAGCCCTATAACGGAAAACGATTGGATGAAGAAAACGACAAGTATGAGTTGTGACAACCCCAAAATAGGTCCATTCCATCCAACCTATTCTGAGTCGCCAAATACATGGTATAGAAAATAACTACAACTTTATTACAACAATTGTCGTGCAAAATACAACAACACATATGCTGTGAGTCTGGATACAAATATATACCAAATGTGACTCATGTCCCAACCGTGGACAACACCTAACAATGACACCTTACATAAAGGTATAGTCAAAAACTGTTTTAAAAATTAGAATCTTTGGGAAGTTCTCAAGGAAACCTTCGTACATGGGAGGCCATGCATCAAGGTTATGATAGATATCATATGGCCACAGAATTATCCTTGGTTGACCCAATATAACTACTAAATGAACTTTTTATACTGCTTAGGGAGAACTCTACAGCTAAAGACCACCGTTCTATTCCCTTGTTACCCCCGCTCGACCCAGCTACACTCTAATTACCTGAAAGGAATTGTGAAGCAAAAGGGTGAGCACAACTAGCCTAGTGAAGAATATCATAACTAAAGATAATTAAATTATCAATAGCCTTCATCAGTAATAAATCAGAGATTTAGAACATATGGTAGATGATAAAATTTTTCAACCATAGTTGCAGCGGAACGAGCAATCCATTAGAAGAGTCAAATAGACTATAAAGTCTATTATCTTCTCCACGTTAAAAGTCCACCAACAATATTTTATGCCTGTAATATCAATCAACAATTCCTGTCCACAATCACGTGTACAACTCATAATCGTAATTGTAGTTCTAAATTCCTTTTCTCATCCAGGACAAAGATAATTTTCATCACCTGAAACATCAAAGATCATGGTTATACCAAATCACAGTTCATGTTCATAATCATACTAATAATTTCATCTTTGCACTACGGGCCAAAGATATTCATCAACAGACCATCTTTGCACTACAGGCCAAAGATATTCATCAACAGGTCATCTTTGCATTACAGCCTAAAGATATTCAACCACAGATCATCTTTGCACTACAGGCCAAAGATATTCATCAATAATTCATCTTTGCACTACAGGCCAAAGATATTTCTCAACAGTTTATATTTGCACTACATACTAAATATATTCATCAACAGTTCATATTTGCACTACATGCCAAATATATTAATATCTCAAAGAAATATATAATCATTTTAAAATTTATATAAACAATAATTATAACCATGTTAATCAATTCATCTTTACACTTAAGCTAAAGATATTCAATTATAAATTCAATGGTCATGATCATACCATTTAACAATTCATCTTTGCACTACAGGCCAAAGATATTCCTCAGTCACGATCATACCAATAATTTACCCATCTTTACACTCAAGTGAAAGAGAAATTCAACATCAGGGTTATAAAAATATTATATATGATAATAAAAATAATATTATCAACAACTGCATTTATTTTCAAGAGCAACAATCATAAATCAACGATAATTTGGTCAGAAAAAAGAAACTAATTTTTTTTTTCGTGAATAGTAACTCGTGAATTGTAACTCATGAATTGTAACCCCGACTCAAAAGGTAGAAATTCTACAATAAAATCCATACCAATATTTTGATATAATGATATTGAAAGAATAACATTTCTTTAAACTTATAAACAATTTATTTTAATTGTTTACACTTTACTAATTAATGCATTTAATCATCATAAAATGCTAAACTCATAAGATTTTATCACCAATAATCAAAACCCTCAAAAAAAATCTGTCTATACCACATATATGATTCTCAAGCCATAAAATCATATTTTCCAATTTTTTTTCTTCACATAACATATTTAATTCAATTATTCATAACTAGTCCATTTTCATTAAAAATATCAAATCAGTTCCAAAAATATTTCTTTTCTGAAATTTATCAGAATATAGTCCCATATTGAACATATATTTTTCTCAGAATTTTTAAAATTCATTTACTATTTTTCATATGGCCAAAACCGCCGAATATTTAGACATTTATCTTAAATTGTACTTTTATCCAAAAATTTCAAAATTCACAGAGTACACTGATATTATATAGATGTACTCCCAATAAAAATTTTATCAATTTTGGAGTTAACCACAAGGAGTTATAAGCGGTTACTTTTAAAATAGTCTTTTCTCATAAAATTCACAACTCATAATCTATACATCCAAAAATCGCCATTTTTGGACACAATCAAGAAAACTCATCAATTAATCATTTCAAATTTTTCCAAAATTTTTGAAGTTCAGAAAAATTACGAAACTGAAAATCATAACAACCCTTAAAATTCCTTACTATCCATTACCTCAAAAGAGCAACACTTCAGACTGGATATCGGATATAACGCTAAAGGAAACTTGCACTGATGAATAGTAACTCACCAAGTATCTAAATACTCACAAAATACACTCAATAATCTAGAGAGAGAAGGAGAGAAAACTTGTTTCTGGTGTGATTTTCAATTTTAACTTAGCCCTCTATTTATAGAAAAATGTTAGCACGCCGAAGCAGACTTAACCTGTAACCTGATGGCTTTACCTGCTACTATTTCCACCCACCACATTTGAATAAAAATCTCAGCACATTTCTTCACCAACCAAGAGTGGGGCCCACCAATTCTAGGATTTTCCACCAAAATGATTAACTCCGAAAATTCAACAATTTCTGAACCAGTCATCTCGTAAAATTCATAATAAATCATACGTTCATTTTTAACGGTTCAAAATTTGTGGACATATACTCAACTTATATATGTATAACATATCCAAAAATTATAACGATCCAACGGTCGGATTAAAAATTATAACTCCCGTAATATATCTCAAAAAATACTGGTTTGATTTTTAATACCTCCAATCCGACAAAATACTGATAAAACACCTCAACATTAATTCCTTCATTTATAGCCACATAAATAAATCCATCATTTATAACCACGTCAAATAAATATTTTCTTATCATATGAATCAATAATTAATTATTCACAAATAATATTACAGAATCACAATAATGACAACCAGACAGTTCCCAGGAAAGAGGGGGCTTTCCAATAAGGATTTTTCCTTACTAGCGCGCAATTAGATGACCAAACCTCTCCTTAGACAGAACTTTCTAGACATTGCCAATAATGTTATCTAATAATATTATTCAAATAATATGAATTATTGATCTGATAATGGAAATACTGTGCAGCGACAATTATTGAACAACAATAATATAAAATTTGAACGTAACAATTATTGAATAAATAAAATAAAATATTAAACAGTAATTACTGTAACAATTATTGAGTAGTGCCTTCCTTCGTAAGAATTAATAATTCAAAAATACTGTGCAATATTATGTGCTACTGTGCAATAACGCGCATTACTGTATTTTAACCACCGGATATTCTAACAGTGTTAACCGTAACAACTACGCCGTTATTTGTAAAAACTCAAATTTATCGTTTTCTTCATTCGACAGTTATTCTGTTATGAGGCCCACAAATAGCTGCGCCATCGTACGAATATTCCCCGATAGAAAGATTATTCCACGACCAAACGAATATTCCCCGACAAAATGAATATTTTATAACCACTTGCTTATTTTGAAAAATATTCATATATCACCCTTAACTTTAACTTTTTATTAATTTAACCATTTACTAAATAGAAAAATTGAATACTTTTATTTGATAAAATTCGGGGTCTTACAATCTTCCCTCCTTATGAAATTTCGTCCCCGAAATTTGCGTACCTGGTATTTCAAAGAGTTGAGAAACCTTGCTTTCATTTTAGATTCTATCTTCCCTGTCATCATGATTTCTCCATTGCTCATCTCCTGTATTTCAGATATCATTCTAGAATACAGCTTCAAAATAAGGGTTAATTGAACAAATTAATATTTACATAATATCCCGATATTATGACTGACCAACAAATAAACTTAGGTAGGACACACTAGTAAATGATTTACTCATCTCTCCCCTCCTAGTTATATTCCCCGATCTCCGCCAGAGATCATATCCCTAAGCTCTGATACCAACTGTGACAACCCCAAAATAGGTCCATTCCATCCAACCTATTCTGAGTCGCCAAATACATGGTACAGAAAACAACTACAACTTTATTACAACAATTTTCGTGCAAAATACAACAACACATATGTTGTGAGTTTGGATACAAATATATACCAAATGTGACTCATGTCCCAACCGTGGACAGCACCTCACAATGACACCTTACATAAAGGTATAGTCAAAAACTGTTTTAGAAATTAGAATCTTTGGGAAGTGCTCAAGTAAACCTTCGTACATGGGAGGCCATGCATCAAGGTTATGATAGATATCATATGGCCACAGAATTATCCTTGGTTGACCCAATATAACTACTAAATGAACTTTTTATACTGCTTAGGGAGAACTCTACAGCTAAAGACCATCGTTCTATTCCCTTGTTACCCCCGCTCGACCCAGCTACACTCTAATTACCTGAAAGGAATTGTGAAGCAAAAGGGTGAGCACAACTAGCCCAGTGAAGAATATCATAACTAAAGATAATTAAATTATCAATAGCCTTCATCAGTAATAAATCAGAGATTTAGAACATATGGTAGATGATAAAATTTTTCAACCATAGTTGCAGCGGAACGAGCAATCCATTAGAAGAGTCAAATAGACTATAAAGTCTATTATCTTCTCCACGTTAAAAGTCCACCAACAATGTTTTATGCCTGTAATATCAATCAACAATTCCTGTCCACAATCACGTGTACAACTCATAATCGTAATTGTAGTTCTAAATTCCTTTTCTCATCCAGGACAAAAATAATTTTCATCACCTGAAACATCAAAGATCATGGTTATACCAAATCACAGTTCATGTTCATAATCATACTAATAAATTTATCTTTGCACTACGGGCCAAAGATATTCATCAACAGACCATCTTTGTACTACAGGCCAAAGATATTCATCAACAGGTCATCTTTGCACTACAGGCTAAAGATATTCAACCACAGATCATCTTTGCACTACAGGTCAAAGATATTCATCAATAATTCATCTTTGCACTACAGGCCAAAGATATTCCTCAACAGTTCATATTTGCACTACATACCAAATATATTCATCAACAGTTCATATTTGCACTACATGCCAAATATATTAATATCTCAAAGAAATATATAATCATTTAAGAATTTATATAAACAATAATTATAACCATGTTAATCAATTCATCTTTACACTTAAGCTAAAGATATTCAATTATAAATTCAATGGTCATGATCATACAAGTTAACAATTCATCTTTGCACTACAGGCCAAAGATATTCCTCAGTCACGATCATACCAATAATTTACCCATCTTTACACTCAAGTGAAAGAGAAATTCAACATCAGGGTTATAAAAATATTATATATGATAATAAAAATAATATTATCAACAACTGCATTTATTTTCAAGAGCAACAATCATAAATCAACGATAATTTGGTCAGAAAAAAGAAACTAATTTTTTTTTCGTGAATAGTAACTCGTGAATAGTAACTCATGAATAGTAACCCCGACTCAAAAAGTAAAAATTTCACAATAAAATTTATACCAATATTTTGATATAATGATATTGAAAGAATAACATTTCTTTAAACTTATAAACAATTTATTTTAATTGTTTACATTTTACTAATTAATACATTTAATCATCATAAAATGCTAAACTCATAAGATTTTATCACCAATAATCAAAACCCTCAAAAAAAATCTACTTATACCACATATATGATTCTCAAGCCATAAAATCATATTTTCTAATTTTCTTCCTTCACATAACATATTTAATTCAATTATTCATAACTAGTCCATTTTCATTAAAAATACCAAATCAGTTCCAAAAATATTTTTTTTCTGAAATTTATCAGAATATAGTCCCATATTGAACATATATTTTTCTCATAATTTTTAAAATTCATTTACTATTTTTCATATGGCCAAAACCGCCGAATATTTAGACATTTATCTTAAATTGTACTTTTATCCAAAAATTTCAAAATTCACAGAGTACACTGATATTATATAGATGTACTCTCAATAAAAATTTCATCAATTTTGGAGTTAACCACAAGGAGTTATAAGCGGTTACTTTTAAAATAGTCTTTTCTCATAAAATTCACAACTCATAATCTATACATCCAAAAATTGCCATTTTTGGACACAATCAAGAAAACTCATCAATTAATCATTTCAAATTTTTCTAAAATTTTTAAAGTTCAGAAAAATTACGAAATTGAAAATCATAACAACCCTTAAAATTCTTTACTATCCCTTACCTCAAAAGAGCAGCACTTCAGACTGGATATCGGAGATAACGCTGAAGGAAACTTGCACTGATGAATATCAACTCACCAAGTATCTAAATACTCACAAAATACACTCAATAATCTAGAGAGAGAAAGACAGAAAACTTATTTCTGGTGTGATTTTCAATTTTAACTTAGCTCTCTATTTATAGAAAAATGTTAGCACGCCGAAGCAGACTTAACCTGTAACCTGATGGCTTTACCTGCTACTATTCCCACCCATCACATTTGAATAAAAATCTCAGGACATTTCTTCACCAACCAAGAGTGGGGCCCACCAATTCTAGAAATTTCCACCAAAATGATTAACTCCGAAAATTCAACAATTTCTGAACCAGTCATCTCGTAAAATTCATAATAAATCATACGTTCATTTTTAACGGTTCAAAATTTATGGACATATACTCAGCTTATATATGTATAACATATCCAAAAATTACAACGATCCAACGGTCGGATTAAAAATTATAACTCCCGTAATATATCTCAAAAAACACTGGTTTGATTTTTAATACCTCCAATCCAACAAAATACTGATAAAATACCTCAACATTAATTCCTTCATTTATAACCACATAAATAAATCAATCATTTATAACCACGTCAAATAAATATTTCCTTATCATATGAATCAATAATTAATTATTCACAAATAATATTACAGAATCACAATAATGGTAACCAGACAGTTCCCAGGAAAGAGTGGGCTTTCCAATAAGGATTTTCCTTACTAGCGCGCAATTAGATGACCAAATCTCTCCTTAGACAGAACTTTCTAGACATTACCAATAATGTTATTTATAATATTATTCAAATAATATGAATTATTGATCTGATAATGAGAAATATTGTGCAGCGACAATTATTGAACAACAATAATATAAAATTTGAACGTAACAATTATTGAATAAATAAAATAAAATATTAAACAGTAATTACTGTAATAATTATTGAGTAGTGCCTTCCTTCGTAAGAATCAATAATTCAAAAAATACTGTGCGATACCATGTGCTACTGTGCAACCACCCGTATTATTGTACTTTAACCACCGGGTATTTCAACAGTGTTAACGGTAACAACTACGCTGTTATTTGTAAAAACTCAAATTTTTCATTTTTTCATCCGACAGTTATTCTGTTATGGGGCCCACAAATAGCTGCGCCGTCGTACGATATTCCCCGACAGAAAGAATATTTCACGACCAAACGAATATTTTCCGACAAAATGAATATTTTATAACCACTTGCTTATTTTGAAAAATATTCATATATCACCCTTAACTTTAACTTTTTATCAATTTAACCATTTACTAAATAGAAAAATTGAATACTTTTATTTAATAAAATTCGGGGTCTTACATGAGTTTTTATAAATAACGACATAGTTGTTACCGTTAACACTGTTGGAATACCCGGTGGTTAAAACACAGTAATACGCGTTATTGCACAGTAGCACACGGTATTGCACCAATTATTGATTCTTACATAAGAAGACACTATTCAATAATTGTTATAGTAATTACTGTTCAATATTTTATTTTTGATTCAATAATTGTTACGTTGATATTTTATATTGTCGATTCAATAATTTTTATTTCACAGTATTTCCCATTATCTGATCAATAATTCATATTATTTGAATAATATTATTAGATAGCATTATTGACAATGTCTAAGGAAGTTCTGTCTAAGGAGAGGTTTGGTCACCTAATTACGCGCCAGTAAGGAGAAATCCTTATCAGAAAGCTCCCTCTTTCCTGAGAACGTCCTGGTTGTCATTATTGTGATTCTGTTATATTATTTGTGAATAATTAATTATTGATTTATATGATAAGAAAAATATTTATTTTATATGGATATAAATGGAGGAATTTTTAAAAAAGTGACAATTATTAAAAATTGATATTTTATCTATATTATTATATTACATTATAAATGCATAATGTGATAAATATAATTATAATAACGGTGATATTTTTACAATGAATGTGTGATATATGAATAAATGAGGAGAAGAATATTTTTGTTACAATAAATGCTAAAACGTGTTAAACATGTTAGTTGGCCCCGTTTTTTGACTAAAATTTGATTATAGCTTGCAAAATCGTCGTATGTGAATTTCAATCAATTTCCGTTTAGAATTTAAAAAAATTTAAAGCTACAAAGTTGTAGAGAATTAAATTTCCTATAGAATGGACATAAGATTCGAATTTTTCTGATAAAGGGCTATTTATTATGAATTATTGAAGTTTTGAAATAATTGATTTTTGGAGTTTTATTTATTTTTTTAAGAAAAAATGATTTTATCATTGTTGGGGGCCCTACTGGTAGCTGAAATCAGATTTTCAAGAAGTGGGCGTGAAATTTTTCTATAAATATAATATTTTATTAAATTTTCTGTTTTGGTGTTCTAAGTATTTTCTTATAAATAGGGTGCTTAGGTTAGAATTAAAAATCACACCAGAATTTGAAGTTTTCTCTCTCTATATTATCGAGCGTATTTTTGTGAGTATTTTGATACATTGAGTGTTGCTATACGGTGCAAGTTTCCTTCAACATTATAGCTGATATTCCAGCCAGAAAGTATATTCTTTTGAGGTAAGGGGTGTTATTTTTCTTTTTTCGTAATGATGTTATTTCTTTTAATATCATTATACCGAAATATTGGTAAGTTTTTTTTGTGAAATTCTTATCTTTTTGTGTCGAGGTTACTATTCACGTATACAACACTATTCACGTATACGACACTATTCACAGAAAATAAAATTTTCTTTTTTGTCCAAGTTGTTGTTTATTATGATTACTAGCTTTGATTGTATCCCTGTTTTGATCTTTATTTTTGAATTTTGCTCCACAATGGTTTATTATGGAGTAATATTTTAAAACATGGATGAACTAAAATACGAATCCTTAATCCTTGTCTTTTATCTTACTAGATTCGTTTTCTTTAAACTATTTTCATCATTCTCAGTCGATATAACTGAATATCTTTAGCCTGTAGTGCAAAGATGAATGATTAACTGATGAATATCTTTGGCCCGTAGTGCAAAGATGAACAGGTGTTGAGATGAACATGACCAACTGGTGATACAAATGAATATCTTTGGCTTGGTAGTGCAAAGATGAATATTTGATTCAAGATGTTTATTGATTGATGTTATAGGGATAAAAATGTAATGATGGACTTTTAAATCTTAGAAGATAGTAGAATTCATTCCCTACTTAACTCTTCTAATGGATTGTTATTTCCGCTGCAGTTGTTGATCTAAAACTTGTTGTCTATTATATTCTATCAGATTTTTTCCTGTTGAAGACTAATAATAATTTGTTGTATATTATCTTAGTCATAATATTCTTTACTGGTCTAGTTGAGCTCACCCTTTTTCTTTTTTGTTCCGTTTTTCTTCTTAGGAGGCGAGAATATAGCGAAAACTAGTTGGGGTGTGGAGTGATATTTCCAGTCAGTTATTTTAGCAGTCCTCACTATTTTATAAAATTGCGTGATAATAATTATAATGAAAGCTCCTTTTGAGTTTGAATACTGTCTATTAGACAATATTTGTATTTAAACTCACAGTATATGTGTTGTCGTATTTTGCACGACAATTGTATTAATGAAGTTGTATTTGTTTCTGTACCATGTATTTGGTGACTCAGAATGGGTGATGTATACCTATTTTGGGGGCGTCACAGTTGGTATCAGAGCTTAGGGATTCAGTCTCTGGCGGAGATCGGGTGTAAGACCCCAACTTATTAATGAATAAAATAAATTTTCTCTAAATATTATTGTGAATAATAAGGGGATTAATTTGATATAATACTTTGGTTATGGGTGAAATGTGCAAATTTTGTAAAATAAGCAAGTGGTTATAAAAATTCATTTTTTCGGGGGGAATATTCGTCTGGGCGGTGGATATTCTTGTTGTCGGGGAATATTCGTACGACGGCGCAGCCTTGTGTGGGCCCCATAACGGAAAGCGATTGGATGAAGAAAACGACAAGTATAAGTTGTTTATAAATAACGGCGTAGTTGTTACCGTTAATACTGTTGGAATACCCGGTGGTTAAAATACAGTTGCACACGGTATTGCACCAATTATTGATTCTTACGTAAGAAGGCACTACTCAATAATTGTTACAGTAGTTATTATTCAATATTTTATTTTATTGATTCAATAATTGCTGCGTTGATAATTTATATTACTATTGTTTCAATAATTGTTGCTGCACAGTATTTTCATTTATCAGATCAATAATTCATATTATTTGAATAATATTATTAGATAACATTATTGGCAATGTCTAGAAAGTTCTGTCTAAGGAGAGGTTTGGTCATCTAATTGAGCGCCAGTAAGGGAAATCCTTATTGGAAATCCTCCTCTTTCTGGGAACGGCCTGGTTGTCATAAATGTGATTCTGTAATATTATTTGTGAATAATTAATTATTGATTCATATGATAAGGAAATATTTTTTTATGTGGATTTAAATGAGGGATATATTTTTGTGGTTAAAAATGAAGGAGTTAATGTTGAGGTTTTTATCCGTATTTTTTGTCGGAATGGAGGTATTAAAAAATCAGGATTTTTGAGATATTTTAACGGGGATTATAATTTTAATCCGACCGTTGGATCGTTGGTAATTTTTTGGATATGTTATACATATATAAGTTGAGTATATATGCCACAAATTTTGAACCGTTTAAAATGAACGTATGATTTATTATGAATTTTACAAGATGACTGGTTTAGAAATTGTTAAATTTTCGGAGTTTATCATTTTGATAGAAAAATCTAGAATTCGTGGGCCCCACTTGTGGTTGATAAAAAAATGTGTTGAATTATATTTCAAATGTGGTGGGTGGGAATAGTAGCAGGTTAAGCCATCAGGTTGCAGGTCAAGCTACTAAAATTTCTCTATAAATAGAGGGCTAAGTTAGAATTGAAAATCACACCAGAAACAAGTTTTCTCTCTCTCTCTAGATTATTGAGTGTATTTTGTGAGTATTTAGATACTTTGAGAGTTTCTATTCATCAGAGTAAGTTTCTTTCAGCCTATATACCGGTATTCCGACCAAAAGTACTGATATCTTGAGGTAAGGGATATTATTTTCTTCTTAAATGATATTATTTTCTTCAATATCATTATGCTGAAATATTGATATGAGTTTTTATCAAATTTGGAACTTTTTTATGTCGGAGTTACTATTCACGTATACGGCACTATTCACGCATACGGTACTATTCACGAATACGGCACTATTCACCGAAAAATAAAATTTTCCCTTTTTGTCCAAGATGTCTATTATGGTTACTATCTTTGATTGTATCCATGTTTTGATCTTTATTTTTTGAATTCTGCTTCACAATTGATTATTATGAAGTATTATTGATCTTGAATAAAATGTTATACGAATCCTACTAATTGTCCTTCTGTCTCAGTGGATTCATTTTCTTTAAGATATTTTTCATCATCCTCAGTCCTGAAAAATGATGATATTACTGAATATCTTTGGCCTGTAGGTGCCAAAGATGTATGATTACTTGATGATATCATTGGCCTGTAGTGCAAAGATGAACAGGTGTTGAGATGAACATGACCGACTGGTGATACAAATGAATATCTTTGGCCTGTAGTGCAAAGATGAATATTTGGTTAAAGATGATTATTAATCGATGTTACAGGGATAAAAATATTGATGATGAACTTTTAAATCTTAGAAGATAGTAGAATTCTTTCTCTACTTTGACCTTCTAATGTTTGCTGTTTCCGCTGCAGTTGTTGATCTAAACTTGTTTGTCGATTATATTCTATCAGATTTTTCCCTGTTGAATACTAATGATAATTTGTTGTATATTATCTTAGTCAATAATATTCTTTACTGGGCTAGTTGAGCTCACCCTTTTCCTTTTTGTTCCATTTTTCTTCTCAGGAGGTGAGAGAACATAGCAGGATCTAGTCGGGGTATGGAGTGATGGTTCTAGAAAGATGTTTTAGCAGTCCTCACTATTTCTGTAAAATAGTGTTTGAATAATTATATTGAGAACTTATTTGAGTGTGAATATTGTCTAGAAGACATTATTTATATTTAAACTCACAGTATGTGTTGTCGTATTTTGCACGACAATTGTATTATTGAAGTTGTAGTTTACTTTCTGTACCATGTATTTGGCTACTCAGAATGGGTGTTGTATACCTATTTTGGGGGCGTCACAGTTGGTATCAAAGCTTAGGGATTGATCCCTGGCTGAGATGTGAG
>CM029020.1:195460556-195562711 GCA_016801055.1 Panax notoginseng
ATAGTATTTACCTTGGTCAATAGTAATTACCTTCGTCAATAGTATTTACCTTGGTCAATAGTAATTACCTTCGTCAATAGTATTTACCTTGGTCAATAGTAATTACTTTCGTCAATAGTATTGTCCCTTCAATATTACCAAAGAGTCATTTGACCCTTCGTTAAGACCAAGAGTCATTTGACCCTTCGTTAAGACCAAGAGCCACCCATTTTTCTATAAATAGAGGCTAGGGCTTCATTATTTTTCACGAATTCATTCAAGCTATAGAGAGAGAAAGTATAGAGAGAATAAGAGAGAGAGAGATAAAAGTATTCTGCTACATCACTTTTCCAATATCCAGTTCTTTTTAAGGTAGGGAATATTATTTCTTTTATATTCATGAAGAGAACTTCTGTTATTCCATTTGTTATTATTCTGTTGGAATAACCAGTATACGCGGTCTACCCTATACTTGGTGACATTCTTCTATTATTCTGTTGGAACATCCTGTCTGTGTGTTTTACACCGGACCTGGTTCCGTTTATTATTCTGTTGGAACATCCTGTCTGTGTGTTTTACACCGGACCTGGTTCCGTTTTTATTATTATTCTGTTGGAACATCCTGTCTGTGTGTTTTACACCGGACCTGGTTCCATTATTTATTATTCTGTCGGAATAATCCTGTCTGTGCGTTTACGCCGGACCTGGTTCCATTATTTATTATTCTGTTGGAATAACCTGTCTGTGCGGTCTATCGCATGCATGGTGATTTCTTTTGTTATTCCATTCTTTATTATACTCAGTTGGTTAAGTTTTGACTTCTATACTCCATGAAATTTGTGGAATATCCTTGATAGTTGCGTTTCATCCAGTATCTTTTCAAGAAAATATTCTTCTAAGCATTCTTGAATTTTACTCCACAATGCAGTATCATGTTGACAATTTGGACGTTGTTAATTCCTGGATAAATTAATTCTTGAACTTGTTTTATTGAATTCTTATATCATTGTCATCATCCTCATGTTTATAAAATGTTGAAAGTCATCTGTGGCCTGTAGTGCATAGATGGACTTGGTATGATTATGACCAGGGATTATTCGGTATAATCATGACCGTAATGTTACAAATGATGTGGTAAAAGTCCTCATTGGCCCGTAGTGCATTGATGGACAGTTGTTGGCATGATCATGACCATTAATGAATACACGAATATCCTTGGCCGTAGTGCAGGGGTGATTCGATGATGTGGATTATTTTATTAAGCTGAGTCTCAGCGATTACAGTGTTGAAAAATTTTAAAAATCATAAAAGATAGTAGAGTTTATTTTCTACTTGACTCTTTTAATGGATTGCTTGTTCCGCTACAGTTAAACTTGATGTCTATTATATTTTATCAGTTTAACATTGTTGAAGGCTAATGATAATTTATTCTGCATTATCTTAGTCATAATATTTCTTACTGGGCTAGTTGAGCTCACCCTTTCTTTCACTGTTCTCTTCAGGAAATGAGAACGTAGCTGGGACAAGTCGGGGTACGGAGTGATGGTCCGAATGATAGTATTAGTTAGTAGTCCTCACTATTCTATGTAATGGTGTGTTAATAAATGTAATGAGGACTCCTTTTGAGTATGAATACTCTCTAGAAGATAATATTTGTATTCAAACTCACAGTTTATGTTTTGTCGTATTGTACACGACAGATGTATTAATCAGTTGTATTTGTATTCTGTACTATGTATCTGACGACCCAAGATGGGTGATGTATACCTAATTTTGGGGGCGTCACAGTTGGTATCAGAGCTTAGGGATATGATCCCTGGCTAAGATGTGAGAATAGAACTAGGAGGGGAGAGACGGGGAATTCCTTCGCTAGTATGACATACCTAAGTTTATTTGCATGGTATTTAATTGGTCGGTCATAATATAAGGATAATATATGACATATCAATTAATTTTTATTTTGTGGCAGTATCTGAAAATGGCATCTGAGAATGTTGAGAATAGCAATGGAGCACAGACGACTGTTGATTCACCACATATCAATAATCAGGATAATGTGCATCAGGAAGGTGTCAATCCTCATGCAAACAACAACACTGACCAAATGATGAATGATCAAATGTTCAGAGGCTTTATGCAATTCATGCAACAACAGGTGAAAGCGGCTCCTGTCCACAACGTAGGTGGAAATACTGAAAACTCTCAGGCGGTCACCGCTAAACAGTTTAAGGAGCTGGGACCACCGGAGTTTAAGGGAGAACCCAAACCACTTGTAGCTGAAACATGGATAAAGCAGATCACCAAGATATTTGATGTCTTGGGTTGCTCCGAGGAGCAAAAGGTTCCCTTTGCCGCCTTTATGTTGCGAGGAGAGGCAGATTACTGGTGGGAATCGATAAAGCGTACTCAACCTGCCGCACTGAAGATGTCTTGGGAGAAGTTTCAAGATCTGTTTAACGACAAATACTTTCCCGAGAGTATTCGTCACATGAAGGAGGTGGAGTTCATCAAATTGGAGCAGAATAATATGACCGTGTCGCAGTACGAGGCAAAATTTGCGGAGTTATCCCGGTTTGCGTCCCACCTGGTGGATAATGAAGAAAGAATGACGCGGATGTTTTTAAGAGGTTTGAAGCCGGAGATACGTCAACATCTTGTTTCTCATAAACTGTGTTTGTATTCAGATGTTGTAAATAGGGCTCAGTTGGTGGAGCGCGATAACGAGACAACGCAACCAAAAGAGAGCAGCCGGCAAAATGATAATACCAGTGAGAGCAGTCATCGAAGCGGTGACAACAAGCGTGGAGGGAATCAACAGGCCAGAAATGGTAACCACTTCGGTGGTAATCAGGGCCAAAACAATAAGAATGGACATTTCAAGAAGAGGAGATTCAACAATGATGGAAAGACGTCAGCACCAGCACCTGTCGTTAAGGAAGGAGAACGACCACCTATCATATGTTTCAAATGCGGAGGGGAGGGACACATCAGTCCAAACTGCGCGATGCCGTCCAAAGCATGTTATAATTGTGGAAGAGAAGGTCATTTAGCCCGATTTTGTCGTTTACCGAAAACAAATTCAGCTAGGATGGAGGCACCAAAAGCCGTCCCAGAAAAGTCAAAACCGGTTGTGCAAGGGAGAGCGTTTGTTGTGAACTCCCAGAGAGCAAGGAACCCGAATGAGGTCATCACGGGTAAGCTTATCATAAACTCTAAAGAAGTTTATACTTTATTTGATACCGGTTCAACCCATTCTTTTATTTCTCCTACTTGCGCTCATCGATTAAATTTGATTCCGGAGAAATTAGACTTTGACTTATCTGTGGAAACTCCGTTGGGAGAAACCTTCATTACCTCCACTGGTTATAAGTCTTGTTTGGTTCAAGTTGGTACCCACACATTACCTATCGATCTGATTTCATTAAAAATACTTGCATTTGACGTGATTCTAGGGATTGATTGGTTAACTACTCATTATGCAAAAATTGATTATTTTCGTAAGGTTGTTAGCTTTCATATTCCTAATCGACCTATTATGCGAATTCAAGCAACCAAACCATTAAAATCAATCGCTGTCATCTCAAGCCATAAAGCTATTCGTTTATTGAAAAACGGATGTCAAGCTTTCTTAGCTCATGTCACAGATCTAAACAAAAATACGTCAGCTTTGAATGATATTTCTGTTGTTAATAAATTTCCTGACGTATTTTCCGAAGAACTTCCTGGCCTACCCCCAGAGCGTGAAATTGAATTTTGTATCGACCTTGAACCCGGTACAAAACCCATTTCCAAAGCCCCATATCGAATGGCTCCTATTGAACTTCAGGAGTTAAAGACCCAACTGCAGGAATTGTTAGACATTGGTTTTATTCGTCCTAGTACTTCTCCTTGGGGTGCTCCTGTTCTGTTCGTGAAGAAGAAAGATGGGAGTATGCGACTTTGTATTGATTATCGGGAGTTGAATCATGTCACCATCAAAAATAGGTACCCATTGCCACGTATTGATGACCTGTTTGACCAGTTGCAAGGAGCACAATTCTTTTCAAAGATCGATCTTCGTTCTGGATATCATCAGCTGAAGGTTAGAACTGAGGATATTCCAAAGACTGCCTTCAGAACTCGGTATGGGCATTATGAATTCTTAGTTATGTCTTTTGGATTGACTAATGCTCCTGCTGCCTTCATGGATATGATGAACAGGGTATTTAAGGAATATTTGGATCACTTTGTGGTCGTCTTTATCGATGACATCCTTGTTTATTCCAAAAGCCGTGAAGATCATGAGCAACACTTGAGGCTGGTACTCCAAAAGCTTCGTGAATACAAACTTTATGCCAAGTTGAAGAAATGCGAGTTCTGGCTGGAAGAGGTAGCATTCCTTGGGCACGTAGTATCAAGTCGTGGAATATCGGTTGACCCGGCAAAGATTGAAGCTATTCAAAGCTGGGAGCAACCTAAATCAGTGACCGAAGTACGTAGCTTTCTCGGTTTAGCTGGTTATTATCGGAGATTCGTGGAAGGATTTTCTCGAATCGCTACTCCATTAACTCAGCTGACTCGAAAGATACAAAGTTCGGTTGGAGCGAAGAATGTGAGCAGAGTTTTCAAGAACTCAAGAGGAGACTCATTTCAGCACCTGTTCTAACAATACCATCTGGCTCGGAGGGATTTGTCATCTACAGTGATGCTTCGAGCAAAGGGTTGGGATGTGTTCTCATGCAACATGGAAAAGTCATAGCCTATGCATCAAGACAACTCAAGGAATATGAGAGGAATTATCCTACTCATGATCTAGAGTTGGCAGCTGTTGTCTTTGCACTTAAAATTTGGAGGCATTACTTGTATGGGGAGAAGGTGGAGATCTTTACGGATCATAAAAGCCTCAAATATTTCTTCACTCAAAAGGAACTCAACATGCGACAACGACGTTGGCTTGAACTGTTGAAAGATTATGATCATACCATTCAATATCATCCTGGAAAAGCGAACGTGGTAGCTGACGCATTGAGTAGAAGATCATATGCAAGTACGAGTGCGATATTGTCAACACAAAGACCCATTTTGTGTGATTTGCAAAGGATGGAGATAGAGTTAAAGACTCCAGGGACCCATGTGATGATGGCGAATATACGAGTAGAACCGACTTTAATCGATAAAGTTAAAGCTGCTCAAGCTACAGACCTGGAGCTGATGCGTATGAAGAAGAAAGTGCAAGAAGGTGCTATGCCGGAAGCAAGAATCGATGAAGAAGGAATACTTCGAGTCAACTCCAGACTTTGTGTTCCTAACAACCCTGATTTAAAGTATGAAATCATGATGGAGGCGCACAACACACCGTTTGCAATCCATCCTGGAAGTACCAAAATGTATCATGATCTTCGTCATACATTTTGGTGGAGCAATATGAAGAGAGAGATAGCGTTGTTTATCTCAAGGTGTCTAACTTGTCAACGAGTCAAAGCGGAGCATCAAGTACCAAAAGGTCCATTGCAACCACTTGAAATTCCAGAATGGAAGTGGGAGCACATTACCATGGATTTCGTTACCGGTCTTCCTAGGGTTTCTCAAGGTATTGATGCGATTTGGGTCATTGTTGATAGATTGACCAAGTCTGCTCATTTCTTACCGATACGAGAAACTTATACACTTGAACGTCTTGCTCGTATGTACATAAACGAGATTGTAAGACTGCATGGTATGCCAGTATCCATAGTTTCTGACCGAGACCCAAGATTCACTTCACGATTTTGGGTTAGTTTACAAAAAGCTATGGGCACGGAGTTACGATTTAGTTCAGCATATCATCCTCAGACGGACGGACAATCAGAGAGGACTATTCAAACTCTTGAAGATCTATTAAGACTCTGTGTCTTTGACTTCAAAGGAAGTTGGGACAAGTTCTTACCATTGGTGGAGTTTTCCTACAACAACAGTTATCAAGCAAGTATTGGCATGGCTCCATTCGAAGCATTGTATGGAAGAAAATGTCGTTCTCCAGTATGCTGGGATGAGGTGGGCGAAGCAACGTTGTTGGGACCGGAGTTGGTACGTATGACTACAGAAAAGATTCAAACGATCCGACAACGTATAAAAACCTCACAAGATCGACAAAAGAGTTATGCTGATCTTCATCGAAAGGACGTGGAATTTGATGTAGGAGATCATGTGTTCTTACGTGTTGCTCCATGGAAAGGAGTTACGAGATTTGGAAAGAGAGGAAAGCTAAATCCTCGATTCATCGGTCCATTTTTAATCCTCGATCGAGTAGGAACTGTGGCTTATAGACTCGCTTTACCGCCAAGTATGTCTCGTGTTCATAACGTTTTCCACATATCCATGTTACGCAAATATGTGGAAGACCCGAACCACATTATTGAGTTAGAACCGGACGAAATAGCGGAGGATTTGACGTATGAAGAAGTTCCTGTTCAAATCTTGGATAAGAAGGAACATATTCTACGCTCCAAGGTTATACCTCAAGTTAAAGTTTTGTGGAGAAACCACGATGTTGAGGAAATGACTTGGGAGTTAGAATCAGAAATGAAATCAAGGTATCCTTACCTCTTCGACATACCAGGTACGTACCCTAATTTCGAGGGCGAAATTTCATAAGAAGGGGAGGTTGTAAGACCCCAACTTTTATAAATAAAGATGAATTTTCTATAAATATCATTTTTGAATATTATGGAGTTAATTTGATATAATAGTTGTGGGTAATATTTATAAATTTTGCAAAGTAAGCAAGTTGTTATAAAATATTCGTTTGGTCGGGGAATATTCTTTTTGTCGGGGAATATTCGTACGACGGCACAATCATTGGTGGACCCCACAACGGAATTATTGTCGGATTGAGAAAACGACAGAATTATCTTTCTATAAAAATAACAGCTGAGGTGTTACCGTTAAAATCGTTAAAACTGTTGAACTACTCGGTAGTAAAAGTACAGTAATACGCGTGGTTGCATAGTAGCACACGGTATTGATTATTGATGCTTACGTGAGAAGTCACTCAGCTATACTCAATTATTGCTGCATCATATCTCTTAAATTATTGTCATAGTATCATCTGTATAATATGTTATATTATTGAGAAGTTGTGGTAAGTTTGGTTATTTTATGGGGGGCCATATGTCATCATCTAAGAGTCTCTTCGTCAATAGTAATTACCGTCGTCAATAGTAATTACCGTCGTCAATAGTAATTACCTTCGTCAATAGTATTTACCTTGGTCAATAGTAATTACCTTCGTCAATAGTATTTACCTTGGTCAATAGTAATTACCTTCGTCAATAGTATTTACCTTGGTCAATAGTAATTACTTTCGTCAATAGTAGTTGTCCCTTCAATATTACCAAGAGTCATTTGACCCTTCGTTAAGACCAAGAGTCATTTGACCCTTCGTTAAGACCAAGAGCCACCCTCAGTTTTTCTATAAATAGAGGCCTAGGGCTTCATTATTTTTCACGAATTCATTCAAGCTATAGAGAGAGAAAGTATAGAGAGAATAAGAGAGAGAGAGACTAAAAGTATTCTGCTACATCACTTTTCTAATATCCAGTTCTTTTAAGGTAGGGAATATTATTTCTTTTATATTCATGAAGAGAACTTCTGTTATTCCATTCGTTATTATTCTGTTGGAATAACCAGTATACGCGGTCTACCCTATACTTGGTGACATTCTTCTATTATTCTGTTGGAACATCCTGTCTGTGTGTTTTACACCGGACCTGGTTCCGTTTATTATTCTGTTGGAACATCCTGTCTGTGTGTTTTACACCGGACCTGGTTCCGTTTTTATTATTATTCTGTTGGAACATCCTGTCTGTGTGTTTTACACCGGACCTGGTTCCATTATTTATTATTCTGTCGGAATATCCTGTCTGTGCGTTTACGCCGGACCTGGTTCCATTATTTATTATTCTGTTGGAATAACCTGTCTGTGCGGTCTATCGCATGCATGGTGATTTCTTTTGTTATTCCATTCTTTATTATACTCAGTTGGTTAAGTTTTGACTTCTATACTCCATGAAATTTGTGGAATATCCTTGATAGTTGCGTTTCATCCAGTATCTTTTCAAGAAAATATTCTTCTAAGCATTCTTGAATTTTACTCCACAATGCAGTATCATGTTGACAATTTGGACGTTGTTAATTCCTGGATAAATTAATTCTTGAACTTGTTTTATTGAATTCTTATATCATTGTCATCATCCTCATGTTTATAAAATGTTGAAAGTCATCTGTGGCCTGTAGTGCATAGATGGACTTGGTATGATTATGACCAGGGATTATTCGGTATAATCATGACCGTAATGTTACAAATGATGTGGTAAAAGTCCTCATTGGCCCGTAGTGCATTGATGGACAGTTGTTGGCATGATCATGACCATTAATGAATACACGAATATCCTTGGCCGTAGTGCAGGGGTGATTCGATGATGTGGATTATTTTATTAAGCTGAGTCTCAGCGATTACAGTGTTGAAAAATTTTTAAATCATAAAAGATAGTAGAGTTTATTTTCTACTTGACTCTTTTAATGGATTGCTTGTTCCGCTACAGTTAAACTTGATGTCTATTATATTTTATCAGTTTAACATTGTTGAAGGCTAATGATAATTTATTCTGCATTATCTTAGTCATATTATTTCTTACTGGGCTAGTTGAGCTCACCCTTTCTTTCATTGTTCTCTTCAGGAAATGAGAACGTAGCTGGGACAAGTCGGGGTACGGAGTGATGGTCCGAATGATAGTATTAGTTAGTAGTCCTCACTATTCTATGTAATGGCGTGTTAATAAATGTAATGAGGACTCCTTTTGAGTATGAATACTCTCTAGAAGATAATATTTGTATTCAAACTCACAGTTTATGTTTTGTCGTATTGTACACGACAGATGTATTAATCAGTTGTATTTGTATTCTGTACTATGTATCTGACGACCCAAGATGGGTGATGTATACCTAATTTTGGGGGCGTCACAATAATATTAGAAACTAAGTAATTAATACTTACTTGAAATTCTCAAACGACTTATATTAAGTAACAAAAATATTTCTCTAAAATAATTTATATTAAAGAATGGATGAAGTATCAATTAATGTAACTAAATGCATCTCACTTGTCCTCAAAAATTGTAACTAAATGCATCACTTGAAATAATAGCCATGCATCAAAAATTGAAAGTCCCGTTATACAAAAACTAAATGCTTACTTGTCCTCAAAAGAATGCTTTAACGATAAAGTTTACACAATTAATTAAAATAGTTAAATAAGAGGAGTATAAATTTATTTTTTATTTTGCCTTTATATTGGTATATATTTGTTAATTTTTTTAATAGGCTCGAGTTTGTGGAAAGAGTTAATTAATTAAAAGACATTCATTTGTGATGTTATTGATTTATTTTTTGGTTAAAGTTAATATGGTCAATGATAAATTAGTCAATGTAAAATTTTGTTTAATTAATTTAAGTACTTTTAGACATATTTTTGGGGACAATTTTTTTTCCACTTAAGTCATCATTTTAAGGACGGATGAAGTAATTAATTAATATATTAAAGGCAAGAAAGACTGCATAACAAATAAACATCTCCATAATACCTATATTTTTGGATCAAAATTTTTTATGACTAGTTTGGTTATTTATTAATAGTACTTACGTCGATCGATAAGTACAAAATTACATCATTTTAGGTAAAGCAACATAAACCCTTAACATAATAATAGAATTATGGGCTGCATGTGTTATGCAAGGATTTTCTTTGAATACCCTATCATCCGTGTTAACGCCAAGATCTTTGATGACGTCCCAATCACGTAAGACGTCCTAATCCTGCACAGAAAACACGATCAACACCAAAAGCTTGACGGCTGGACCGTCGGGGGATAGCTCTGGCGTGAGAGTCAATACAGGCGTTCAAGGTTTAACAATGGAGAGTGTAAAAAAATGTCTAGTGTGTTGAGCTAGATAGAAAGTGTATGCGTACCTTTCGTTAGGAGACCCCCCTGCTCGGTTATACTCTCATACTCGGTTTTTTGTGCCATCAACCACGATCTGACACAGCCCCCTGCTTCTCTCTGGTCTTAGCCGTGTGCATGCAGGTTGTCACCTTTTTTCTACTGTTTCTGCCGCCGGCCGGATAAAATCACATCCACATTAATGATCTGCAGACTTTTGGTCAACTGCTCTCCTTTTTCATCATTACCAGTCAAAGTCTTAGATATTAAAAGATTTTATGGACCGGCCGCTTGATCCAGCCCAATGTTTAAGGAGAGACAATAAAGACAGGGTAAAGGTTAAGCCCAATGGCTAGAAGACTTAATAATAAAGGTTCACTAGGCTAAGTAAATGGGGAGGCCCAATCCGTCCGGCACAGTAGAGGAAATATCGGGACCCAACAATCCGCAAAGAAGTAAATAAAATTCTGTATATGAGCACACCTATAAGGAAATGATGAATAGGGGTGTATGTGTGTGAATTAAAGGATTGTGTCAAATTTAAAATTTTCGAGTTATTCTTGTAAATTTTCTTATATTACTTCAAACTAAAACTAACTATTCGTGTGCAGTGATGCTTTTAGATTGTCTAATGGAAGAAATAAGTGATAAACAAAATTTTATTAACAGAACATATATATAATGCAGATATACTGACACACATGTAAACCAAGATTTATACTTTGTTCGGCCCATTAGTTCTCTACTTTATGAGCCTATATTCATTGTCATATATCAATTAATACCCAACAAGTTTCTTTTAATATTAATAAATTAATTACAATAATATCAATTCCATATATGTACAATATAATTCAAAAAACTTCAGAGCACACATCTACTTTGAGTACCTCTGCTCCCTTTGAGTATCACTACTCCCTTGAACTCTCCTTGTACAATATATTAAAGGAAACCTCGGCTTCAATGCAAAACTCCTTTTACAAGATATGAAATTAGAGATGAAAAGAGATAACAACTGAATACTTTAATTTCCAGCAATAATACTAAAATTAAGACTTATAATTTTGTTAGAAAGATTGTAACTTTACAAACTGTTCAATATGTATTACTGGTGTGTGTTTCCCGCTAGTATCGAATATATATATATATATATATATATATATATACACACACACACACACACACACACACACGCGGAGAGGATCAAGCGCGTGCATACCCCTTTATTTAACATAACTTGTTCACCAACTTTAGTTACGGACTGGGCGACGGTTCGGCCGTCACGTATATCAGAGAACTGTCGTCTTAGCTTTTAGCGACGCATCTAACTATCGTCATAACATATAAACCGTTTATCTGTTCTATAGCGACAGACTAAACCGTCGTTCAGTCTGTCGCTAAAGATAGTGAGTAGGGTATATAATTTATCTTTTGAAAATAATCTCGGTCTAATATGGTAACTCCTAATAACTTTAAATATTTTAGGGCTAAATACACTTCCGTTACACGAAGTACCATCAAATTCATTATTCGGCCCCTAAAGTATTTGGGCTTACACTTTACTACATCAAGTATCTAATTTGATACAATTTAGCCCCCAAATTCAAAATCCGGCCAATATTGGCCGGAATACCCACTTTCAGGTGAGACACGTATTTTATACGGTTTGACAGTATAAAATACGGGTTGACTAAAAAAAATTGTTGCCTTTCCCGCCCTAAAAAACTCACCCATTTCCCTCCATTCTTTGTCAATAAATTCAGAAGCAATATCAAAGAATACCAGAAGCATCAAAGGAGAGCAACAACGAGAAGCCAAAAGCAACGAAGAAGAGAAGACCAGAGTAAGGAGAGAAGAAGGGTAACCAGAAGAAAACCATAGCAAGGAGAGAAGAAGAGCAGCAAAGAAGAAACTTACCAATGGCTTCCGTGATCTGTCAACGAGAAACCAATGCAAGATTTTATTTTGAAAGATTTGTGTAATGTAAAAAATGTACTGAAGATTTTGTCTAATGTCTCCAGTACTAATAACTCGGATGTGCTAAATAATGTAAGTTGCATGTCAAATTGAACAAAAGTGAATACATGTGGAACAAAGCAACAATACCATAAAGCTGCCAAGCAATCAATGTTTAGCAAAAACATGAACAAAAACTAAGCCAAAATACAGATGACCCGAATGGATTCTATAACATTGATCTTCAGTAAGCAATCAATGTTTGAGCTTGTTGCATCAGCAATCAATGTTTATACGGTCAAGTGTTATTAAATACAGATGACCCGAATGGATTCTTAGTCGGGTCGATTTTTCCGGCTAATTTTGGCCGGATTTTGAAATTAGGGGCCAAATTGTATCAAATTAGGTACTTGATGTAGTAAAGTGTAAGCCCAAATTCTTTAGGGGCTTAATTATGAATTTGATGGTACTTCGTGTAGTAGAGTGTATTTAGCCCAATATTTTATCATGTGAAATTTTTTACCATAATCTGCTCATTAATATTAATTATCATATGCCTCGATTCTAAGAAAAATGTTGGAAACTGATAGACCCATAATTTATACATTTTATTATTCTTAATTTTGTCCTTTTAATTTAATTATATTAGTATATTAATTTAATATATTTTATTTTGTAGAATTTAATACTTATTACAATAAAGTCAAAATATTGGTAATCAAGCGATATTTAATGTTCTTATTCATATAAGAAAATATCCAAGAAAAATCCTACAATAAGAAGGAAAGAGGTGGAACAATCTTGATGTGCAAGTCAAATCCAGCAAGAGAAATAAAAGTGTATGTAGAATATCTCTATGAGAAATTGATTGCCACTAGAAAATTAAAATCTACATAGAAAAGACTTTTGGGAGATTACTATGTAGAGATTGAAGCCAAGAGAGAAATAAGAAGATAAAAGGGAACAAAACAGACCAAGTTCAATAAATCTAAATTAGGACACAAATTTATTTTTCCTATAACTATGTCTCTTATTTTGAGGATTAGCGATGGTATTACTTGATGTTAGGAATAGGAGTAGATTAAATTATTTCTTCATTGTACGCTTGTTGGAAAATCGTCAATAAAGGGAGTTTTCCTATTTATTTTTAATCTTCTTCTTCTTTATTTTAATTAGTTTATTTATTTTCATGTCTAGTTAATTTCTTTAATGTAGGATGAATATGAAATTAAATAATTATTCATGATAATATTTTCCATCTCTTTTATTATATATGCTTTTATTTTTAATTGATTTCGCATTCATGTTTCGTTATTGAAATACCTTCGTTTTATAGTTCTTATGTGATTTTAAATTAATTAAGAGGTTTTGATAGATTATTGTTAAGATATGAGTTTTGCATAATCCATACTTATTCGAAGAAGTTTTGATAAGTTATAATTAATCCATAAATTTTTATAGTCTATGCTTATCCACGTTAATTATAAAATTAATAAATTAAAAGGAAATGAGATCAAAAACATAGTTAAGTTATAAAAATAAAAGAGATTAAATTATTTGTTATATTTATTGTTTAATAGATTTGGATTCCTAGATTTTTTTTTCTTATTATTAGTTAGTTTAATTATAGTTAATCAATTTTCCATCTTTATTTCTAATTTGCCTAAAATAAATATTAAGGCTGTTTTAAAATTAATCTAGTTTCTGTGTGTTCGACCTATACTTGTCAGTTCTTCAATTTGACACTGTGCACTTGCAATTACATATTTTTATCACATCAAGTTTTTGGCGCCATTACCGGGGACTAGAATTAATTTTATTTATTCCTTAATTTTTAATTATTCGAATTAGTTTTTTTTATTTTTTAGGATTATCAAAGCGGATCAACGGTGCAGAAAGATAAGATTATTGCTACGCTTTTCCTGGTATTTTGTATCTTAACTAAAAAAAATATTAGCTTAATTTTTTTTAGTTAGAAAATTAATTGTCGCATTCATGCATTCACTCACGTAGAGCACATCCTGTTTAGGTTTTTATTTTTTTTTGTCAAATGTAATGGTGATTGCTGGAGGATTGAGGTACGTCAAAATTTCTCTTTCTTTTGTAATTCATATAGTTTTAAGACATTTTATTTGTTTACAGTTTTTATTTATTTGTGCATTCTCATTTGTAATCTAACAGTAACGGCACAACCTGTAAAAAGATAAGTTGAGAATTTCATCACCCTTCCTTGGCCCACAAACCACCCATTCATTTTGCATAACATTGCCTTAATAAAATCAAATAGACGTTGGCCCCTAGAAATTTCGAACACAATTAGGACAAAGGACTCCAAGAGGAGATTAACTTTTAAATTAATCAAACTACTGGTGTTTAGGCAAGTTGTAAGACCCCGAATTTTATGAAATAAAAGTATTCAATTTTTCTTATAATTTCTATTCAGTAAATGGTTAAATTGATAAATGTTAAAGTTAAGGGTGATATATGAATATTTTTTTTCGAAATACACAAGTGGTTATAAAATATTCATTGTTGTCGGGTAATATTCGTTTGGTCATGGAATATTCTTCCTGTCGGAGAATATTTATACGACGGTGCAACCTTGTGTGGGCCTCATAACGGAAAGCGATTGGATGAAGAAAACGACAAGTATAAGTTGTTTACAAATAACGACGTAGTTGTTACCGTTAACACTGTTGGAATATCCGGTGGTTAAAACACAGTAATACGCGTTGTTGCACAGTAGCACACGGTATTGCACCAATTATTGATTCTTACGTAAGAAGGCACTACTCAATAATGGTTACAGTAATTACTGTTCAGTATTTTATTTCATTGATTCAATAATTGCTGCGTTGATATTTTATATTACTGTTGTTTTAATAATTGTCACTGCACAGTATTTTTCATTATCAAATCAATAATTCATATTATTTGAATAATATTATTAGATAACATTATTGATAATGTCTAGAAAGTTCTGTCTAAGGAGAGGTTTGGTCACCTAATTGCGTGCCAGTAAGGAGAAATTCTTATTAGAAAGCCTTCTCTTTCCTGGGAACTGCGTGGTTGTCAATATTGTGATTCTGTAATATTATTTGTGAATAATTAATTATTAAATTATATGATGAGAAAAATACTGATTTTATGTGGATATAGATGGAAAAAATTTTTAATGTGACAATTGTTGAAAATTAATATTTTATCTTTTTCTGATAAAATAATTCATTTAAATTTATTATTATATTTTAATAATATAATAATGGTGATAGTTTTATAATGAATGTGGGATATATGAGTATATGAGGAGAAAGAGTATTTTTGTTGCATTAAATGATTATCACATGTTTTGTGTGTCGGTGGACCCCATTTCTTGACTGAAATTTGATTTTAGCTTGTAAAATCGTCCGTATGTGGATTTCGGTCAATTTTTGTTTCGAATTTAGAAAAACTTTCTTCTGCAAAGTTGTAGAGAATTGAATTTCCTATAAAAAATCGCGAGATTCGAATTTTCTGATAAAAAGACTATTTATTATGAATTATTGAAGTTCTATAGTTCCAAAATAATTGATTTTTGGAAATTTTAAATATTTTATTTATGAAAAATGTTTTTCTTACCTTTTTTCTAGAAGATTGGCATGTGAAAAATGCTAAGATCTGATTTCAAAGTGGGCTTGAAAATTTATATATATATTAATATTATATTAAATTTTTTGCTTTGGTGTTCTAAGCAATTTCCTATAAATAGGGTGCTTAGGTTAGAATTGAAAATCACACCAGAAACTGAAGCTTTCTCTCTGTTTCTCTCTCTATATTATCGAGTGTATTCTTGTGAGTATTTTTATATCTTGAGTGTTGCTATACGGTGCAAGTTCGTTCAGCGTTATTTCAGTCAGGAGTACTGCTCTTTTGAGGTAAGTGATATTGTCGTTAGTATGTAAGGGTTATTATATTTTTCAATTTCGAAATTCTTCTGAACCTTCAAAAATTCTGAAAAAAATGGAAATGATAATTTGATGAGTTTTGTTGATTGTGTCCAAAAATGGCGATTTTTGGATATATAGATTAAGAGTTATGGATTTTATGAGAAAATACTATTTTAAAAGTAATCGCTCATAACTCCTTGTGGTTAACTCCAAAATTGATAAAATTTTTATTGAGAGTACATCTATATAATATCGGTATACTCTGTGAATTTCGGAACTTTTGGATAAAAGTACAATTTATGATAAATGTCTAAATATTCGAAAGTTTTGGCCATATGAAAAAGGGTAAATAAATTTTAAAAATTCTGAAAAAATATATGTTCAATATGGGACTACATTATGCTAAATCCCAGAAAAGAAATATTTTTAGAACTGATTTGGTATTTTTCATGAAAATGGTCTAGTTATGAGTAAAGGAATTAAATATGTTATGTGAAGTAAAAAAATTAGAAAATGTGATTTTATGGCTTGAGAATTATACATGAGTTATATGCAGATTTTTTATGAGGGTTTTGATTATTGGTGATGAAATCTTATGAGTTTGGCATTTTAGGATGATTAAATGCATTATTTAGTAAAGTGTAAACAATTAAAATAAATTGTTTATAAGTTTAAGAAATGTTATTTCAATATCATTATACCGAAATATTGGTATAGATTTTATTGTGGAATTTCTACCTTTTTGTGTCGGGTTTACTATTCATGAGTTACTATTCACGAGTTACTATTCATGACAAAATTAGTTTCTTTTTCTAACCAAATTATAGTTGAGTTATGAATATTACTCTTGAGATTAAAACTATATGTTGATCATATTATTTTTTATTATCATATATAATATTTTTATAACCCTAATGATGATATTTCTCTTTGACTTGAGTGTAAAGATGGGTAGATTTTTGGTACGATCATAACCATGGGTTCTCTTTGGCCAGTAGTGCAAAGTTGAATTGTTGACTGGTATGATCATGACCATTGAATTTATAATTGAATATCTTTAGCTTAAGTGCAAAGGTGAAATGATCAACATGGTTATAATTATTGGTTATATAAATTCTGAAATGATTATATATTTCTTTGAGATAATAATATATTTGACCTGTAGTGCAAATATGAACTGTTGAGGAATATCTTTGGCCTGTAGTGCAAAGATGAGTTGTTGATGAATATTTTTGGCCCGTAGTGCAAAGATGAAATTATTAGTATGATTATGAACAGGAACTGTGATTTGGTATAACCATGATCTTTGATGTTTCAGGTAAAGACAAGTGATGAAAATTATCTTTGTCCTCGATGAGAAGAGAAATTTAGAACCATAAATATGATTATGAGTTATTCACATGAATGTGGATGAGAACTGTTTATTTATGTTACAGGGATAAAACATTGCTGGTGGGTTTTTATCATGGAGAAGATAATAGACTTTATGGTCTATTTGACTCTTCTAATGGATTGCTCGTTCCGCTGCAACTATGGTTGAAAATTTTTATCATCTACCGTATGTTCTAAATCTCTGATTTATTATTGATGAAGGCTATTGATAATTTAATTATCTTTAGTCATGATATTCTTTACTGAGCTAGTTGTGCTCACCCTTTTGCTTCACAATTCCTTTCAGGTAATAAGAGTGTAGCTGGGTCGAACGAGGGTAACAGGAAAATAGAACGGTGGTCTCTAGCTGTGGAGGTTCTCCCGAAGCAGTATAGAAAAGTTCATTTAGTAGTTTTATTTGGTGAATCCAATAGGGTAAGGTGTACCCAATGTTGGAAGGGTGTTTTGCCACTATCATACAATATGTCTAACGACACACAATCTCGTGTCATCATAAGACATGGTTGTGCACATCCACTTGCCGAGTATATCTACGAGCACTACCTATATAATCTTGGTGCTTGTTTGAAGTATAATTCTCAGTTAGAGACAGTGAAGATAATGATATGTCAAGAGAAGACTCACCATTGGGAAGAATATGATAGTAATCTTCTCGTTTTTCTTTGGGGTCTATTGGGTCAACCAAGGATAATTCTGTTGCCATATGATATCTATCATAACCTAGAAGTATGATCTCCCATGTACGAGATTTTCCTTGAGCACTTCCCAAAGATTCTAATTTCTAAAACAGTTTTTGACTATACATTTATGTAAGGTGTCATTGTGAGGTGCTGTCCACGGTTGGGACATGAGTCACATTTGGTATATATTTGTATCCAAACTCACAGCATATGTGTTGTTGTATTTTGCACGACAATTGTTGTAATAAAGTCGTAGTTATTTTCTGTACCATGTATTTGGCGACTCAGAATAGGTTGGATGGAATGGACCTATTTTGAGAGCGTCACACAAGTGATTCAAATGGTAAACGCCTAAAGAACGTGTGGTTATTCTATTAGTCATCGTATCCACGGAGAGACTCCCACCTTTCTTACACTTACCTGGCTAGTGGTGTGATTAATTTTGCATTTGGTCGAGCTTAAGGTGTCACTTACATTGGAACAGTTAGGAGTTGTCTAGATTTTATTTAGGTTAACCGTAGAATTAAGATATTTATTTTATCTTATTTATATTTTTTGTGACTTTCATGGTTAGTTTTCTATTTGTTTTGTGATTTGTGGAAAGATGGATTCTTATTATAGTTGGAATAATAATTTTGCTTGGAATCAAGAACCCTATGAAAATTTTAATGCACATGAAGTAAATATTTTTTTCCAACTTATGAAAATCCTTATCTAAGTTCATATCCATGCTCATATTCATATCCATATTCGGATCTAGAACCTCAATATCCATAAAAATTTTCAAATGAAGAAGAGGAAAGATTCAACACCTTAGAGAAAACTATGGAAGCTTTCATGCAAAACACGAATCAAGCTATATCTCGTCTAGAAATTCAAATAAGTCAGTTAGCCAGCATAGTAAATGAACAGAATATGGTTTAATTTTCTAGTAAGTCTGCGTTTTATTTTGAAAATCTTGATGGTTTTGTAAATGATGAGGAAAATAAAAATTTTGTATTCAATTCTACACAAGTTGAGTCAAGCAAATTTGAGGATCGAGTCTAAAAATTTTGAGTCTATGACTAAAATTAATCATGTCATATTTAATGAGTCGGTTGAAAAAGTCTATAAGCGTAAAGCTCCATACTCTAAAAGACTTATTCCTAAAAAATCAACTAGTGATTTTTTGGACCAACCCATTATTTAAAGTAAACATGATCTAAGAGTTGTTAATGACCCCAAGAAATAATTGAAAATATACTTTTGATTGAAAAAGATTCAATTAATTTTTCTTAAATCACCTTGACCAAAATTAGAATGAATCTAAATATTTAGATAAGGTCAATGAGCTGAGATCTACTACAAATAAGTCAACTAAACTAGAACATGTATTTGAACCAATTCTTCCATTTGAACATGTTAGTGAAAGTTTTCTTGAAGTAAATTTTAAGCATAACTGTGATGAAAATTCTATCTATTTTCAATTTCATTAACCTTCCGAAAATAATGAAAAGTTCACACTTACTTACTCATTTGTATCATTCATTTTTAGTCACATACTTTTAAGGATATATGAAATTTATAGGCATGTACATTTGTTTTTCTTCTCACCACATTTTCTTGTAGAACAAATACCCTGCATACAAGGTACAATTCTTTCATTTCTTTATTTTCTATTTTTCGTTTGTATACATTGAGGACAATGCATGATTTAGGTATGGTAGAGTTTGTTTGTATTGTTGTATTAGATTATTTTTAGGAAAATATAGTAAAAAAATTAAAAATTTTGTTTGACTTCTTATTAGTTGGATTAATTCTAATAAGTGTCTGTGGAGCAAAACTTAGGAGTAAGATTAAAAGATTTAGAACTCTTGAACTTTTAATTAGATACGAAATCTTAGTTTAAAATATCATCTGGAATAAAATTGATTTCTTAAGCATTTTTGCACTTCGAGTAAACTATGTTTCGAGTTATTTAAAAAAATAGAAAGAAAAAAGAAGAAGAAGAAGAATTAAAAAAAAAAGTTGAAAAGAGAAAAAGAAATAAATAATTGATTCAATGTCCATTTTACGAAATAACTGAGTATCAAAAAGCCTCAGGAAGCATCGATATTCACGCTGAAAAGTGTTATGGATAAAAACAGTTTGATTAGTCTAATTTTGTTGTCTTTGTTACTCGAGTTAGTAAATTCTTAGGGGTATCTTTAAACCTAGTGCTCGAAAACCAACTGGTTTGAAGTCATTAGTTCAACGTTCGCTACATCAGTAACTCTGAAAAGCCTAAAAAAAAAGACATTGCACAAGTAAAGAAAAAAAATCAAAAAGAGAAAAAAATGGAAAAAAGGAAAAAAAAGAAAAAAAATAAGTTTGTTTGATTTTCATGATTAAAATCCCTACTAAGAATTACATCGCATACACATGCATGCATCACATGAAATTAATTTAATGAAGGATGGTGGAATGAAGATTGAGTATTTTTGACAATGTAAAAGTGTAATTTTAAATTTAATCTTTCTTATGTATAATGCTCATGTATACTTGGAAGTTTTCTTTCGATTTGATAATTCGTTAAACTGAAAAAGATTTAATTTTGAATTTTGAGTTTTGTGGGTATATTCACTGTAAACCCTCAAGAGACACAACTCGTTCACTTGGGGTAACCTTGGGGCTGGTTTAAAGGCTTGTGCTAAGTGCAATCTTGTTTCCTGCGAAAATGCATGGGGTAGTTTAGTTTTTGTTTTTTTCCTTTTTGTTTTACTAGAGGATGAGCAAAAGCTAGGTATGAGGGTATTTGATAGACACATAATTTATACATTTTATTATCCCTAATTTTGTTCTTTTAATTATATTAGTTTATTAATTTAATATGATTTATTTTATTTTGTACGATTTAATAATTGTTGCAATAAAGTCAAAATCTTGGTGATCAAACGATATTTAATGCTCTTATTCATGTAAGGAATTAAATATCCAAGAAAAATCCTACAACAAGATGGAAAGGGGTAGAACAATCTTGATGTGCAAGTCAAATCTAGCAAGAGAAAGGAAAATGTATCTAGAAGATATTTATGAAAAATTGATTGTCACTAAAAAGTTGAAACATACATGGAAAAGACTCTTAGGAGATTACTATGTAGAAATTGAAGCCAAGAAGAAAATAAGAGGATAAAAGGGAACAAAAGAGATCAAGTTCAATGAATCTAAATTAAGGCACAAATTTATTTTTCCTATAAATAGGTCTCTTGTTTTGGGGATTAGGGATGGTATTACTTGAGGTTAGGAATTGGAGTAGATTAAATTATTTTTTCATTATACGCTTGTTGGAGAATCGTTAATAAATGGAGTTTTCATATTTATTTTTAATCTTCTTCATCTTTATTTTAATTAGTTTATTTATTTTCATATCTAGTTAATTTTTTTAATCTAGAATGAAGATGAAATTAAATAATTATTCATGATAATATTTTTCATCTCTTTTATTTTTTATGTTTAATTGATTTCGATTTCGCCTTCATGTTTCGTTATTGAAATACATTCGTTTTATAATTCTTATGTGATTTTAAATTAATTAAGTAATTTTGATATATTATTATTAAGATATGAGTTTTGCATAATCTATACTTGTTCGAAAAAGTTTTGATGAGTTATAGTTAATCCTTAAATTTTCATAGTCTATGTTTGCACACGTTAATTATAAAATTACTAAATTAATAGGAAGGGAGATCAAAATCATAGTTAAGTTATAAAAATAGAAGAGATTAAATTAGTTGTTATGTTTATTGTTTAATAGAGATTCGGATTCCTAGATTTCTTTTTTATTATTAGTTAGTTTAATTATAGTTAATCGATTTTTCATCTTTATTTCTAATTCGCCTAAAATAAATATTAATGATATTTTAAAATTAATCTAGTCTCTATAGGCTTAACATGTGTGACGCCCCCAAAATTAGGTATACATCACCCATCTTGGGTCGTCAGATACATAGTACAGAATATAAATACAACTTACTAATACAACTGTCGTGTACAATACGACAAAACATAAACTGTGAGTTTGAATACAAATATTATCTTCTAGAGAGTATTCATACTCAAAAGGAGTCCTCATTACATTTATTAACACACCATTACATAGAATAGTGAGGACTACTAACTAATACTATCATTCGGACCATCACTCCGTTCCCCGACTTGCCCCAGCTACGTTCTCATTTCCTGAAGAGAACAGTGAAAGAAAGGGTGAGCTCAACTAGCCCAGTAAGAAATATTATGACTAAGATAATGCAGAATAAATTATCATTAGCCTTCAACAATGTTAAACTGATAAAATATAATAGACATCAAGTTTAACTGTAGCGGAACAAGCAATCCATTAAGAGAGTCAAGTAGAAAATAAACTCTACTATCTTTTATGATTTAAAAGATTTTCCAACACTGTGATCGCTGGGACTCAGCTTAATAAAATAATCCACATCATCGAATCACCCCTGCACTACGGCCAAGGATATTCGTATATTCATTAATGGTCATGATCATGCCAACAACTGTCCATCAATGCACTACGGCCAATGAGGACTTTTACCACATCATTTGTAACATTACGGTCATGATTACACCGAATAATCCCTGGTCATAATCATACCAAGTCCATCTATGCACTACAGGCCACAGATGACTTTCAACAGAATATAAACATGAGGATGATGACAATGATATAAGAATTCAATAAAACAAGTTCAAGAATTAATTTATCCAGGAATTAACAACGTCCAAATTGTCAACATGATACTGCTTTGTGGAGTAAAATTCAAGAATGATCAGGAGAATATTTTCATGAATAGATACTAGATGAAGCGCAAATGTCAAGGATATTCCACTAATTTCATGGAGTATAGAAGTCAAAACTTAACCAACTGAGTATAATAAAGAATGGAATAACAAAAGAAATCACCATGCATGCGATAGACCGCACAGACAGGTTATTCTTAACAGAATAATAATAATGGAACCAGGTCCGGCGTAAACGCACAGACAGGATATTCCGACAGAATAATAAATAATAGAACCAGGTCCGGTGTAAAACACACAGACAGGATGTTCCAACAGAATAATAACAAGACGGAACCAGGTCCGGTGTAAAACACACAGACAGGATGTTCCAACATAATAATAATAAAAACGGAACCAGGTCCGGTGTAAAACACACAGACAGGATGTTCCAACAGAATAATAATAAAAACGGAACCAGGTCCGGTGTAAAACACACAGACAGGATGTTCCAACAAAATAATAGAAGAATGTCACCAAGTATAGGGTAGACCGCGTATACAGGTTATTCCAACAGAATAATAAGAAATGGAATAACAACAGTTCTCTTCATGAATAAGAAAGAATAACACCCCTTACCGTTTTAAAGAAGAGCTGAAATAAGGAAGTAGTTAAGTAGCAGAATACTCTTCTTCTCTCTCTCTATAGTTTCTCTCTATAGTTTCTCTCTCTAGAGTTCAGTGAATTCGTAAGAAATAATGAAGGAATGAGCTGCTATTTATAGAAAAATAGAATGCATAGTAACTAATCCATGAACGGTCCAGATTAATTACTTTAATCTGACGGTCCATATTTAAAGAATTTTTTTTTAAATAAAATATAATATATTCTATTTATAGAATAACTTTAATAAAGTATTCTGTTTTATATAAAAAGATGTTTCTGTTTTATTACGTTAATAATACGAATAAAACAAAACGTCATTATCGCTAAATAATTCATATTATTAACTGACAATAATTGAATCAAACTGAGTGACTTCTCACATAAGCATTAATAATCAATACCGTGTGCTACTATGCAACCACACGTATTACTGTACTTTTACTACCGAGTAGTTCAACAGTAACAATGGTAAAACTTCCGCCGTTATTTTTAATAAAATATTTTTGTCGTTTTCTCAATCCGACAATAATTCTGTTGTGGGGTCCACCAATGATTGTGTCGTTGTACGAATATTCCCTGTTAAAACGAATATTCCCCGACCAATCGAATATTATATAACAACTTGCGTACTTTGCAAAATTTATAAATATTACCCACAACTATAACATTATATCAAATTAACTCCATAATATTCAAAAATGATATTTATAGAAAATTCATCTTTATTTATAAAAGTTGGGGTCTTACAACCTCCCCTTCTTATGAAATTTCGCCCTCGAAATTAGGGTACGTACCTGGTATGTCGAAGAGGTAAGGATACCTTGATTTCATTTCAGATTCTAACTCCCAAGTCATTTCCTCAACATCGTGGTTTCTCCACAAAACTTTGACTTGAGGTATAACCTTGGAGCGTAGAATATGTTCCTTCTTATCCAAGATTTGAACAGGAACTTCTTCATACGTCAAATCTTCCGCTATTTCGTCCGGTTCTAACTCAATAATGTGGTTCGGGTCTTCCACATATTTGCGTAACATGGATATGTGAAAAACGTTATGAACACGAGACATACTTGGCGGTAAAGCGAGTCTATAAGCCACAGTTCCTACTCGATCGAGGATTAAAAATGGACCGATGAATCGAGGATTGAGCTTTCCTCTCTTTCCAAATCTCGTAACTCCTTTCCATGGAGCAACACGTAAGAACACATGATCTCCTACATCAAATTCCACGTCCTTTCGATGAAGATCAGCATAACTCTTTTGTCGATCTTGTGAGGTTTTTATACGTTGTCGGATCGTTTGAATCTTTTCTGTAGTCATACGTACCAACTCCGGTCCCAACAACGTTGCTTCACCCACCTCATCCCAGCATACTGGAGAACGACATTTTCTTCCATACAATGCTTCGAATGGAGCCATGCCAATACTTGCTTGATAACTGTTGTTGTAGGAAAACTCCACCAATGGTAAGAACTTGTCCCAACTTCCCCTGAAGTCAAAGACACAGAGTCTTAATAGATCTTCAAGAGTTTGAATAGTCCTCTCTGATTGTCCGTCCGTCTGAGGATGATATGCTGAACTAAATCGTAAATCCGTGCCCATAGCTTTTTGTAAACTAACCCAAAATCGTGAAGTGAATCTTGGGTCTCGATCAGAAACTATGGATACTGGCATACCATGCAGTCTTACAATCTCGTTTATGTACATACGAGCAAGACGTTCAAGTGTATAAGTTTCTCGTATCGGTAAGAAATGAGCAGACTTGGTCAATCTATCAACAATGACCCAAATCGCATCTATACCTTGAGAAACCTTAGGAAGACCGGTAACGAAATCCATGGTAATGTGCTCCCACTTCCATTCTGGAATTTCAAGTGGTTGCAATGGACCTTTTGGTACTTGATGCTCCGCTTTGACTCGTTGACAAGTTAGACACCTTGAGATAAACAACGCTATCTCTCTCTTCATATTGCTCCACCAAAATGTATGACGAAGATCATGATACATTTTGGTACTTCCAGGATGGATTGCAAACGGTGTGTTGTGCGCCTCCATCATGATTTCATACTTTAAATCAGGGTTGTTAGGAACACAAAGTCTGGAGTTGACTCGAAGTATTCCTTCTTCATCGATTCTTGCTTCCGGCATAGAACCTTCTTGCACTTTCTTCCTCATACGCATCAGCTCCAGGTCTGTAGCTTGAGCAGCTTTAACTTTATCGATTAAAGTTGGTTCTACTCGTATATTCGCCATCATCACATGGGTCCCTGGAGTCTTTAACTCTATCTCCATCCTTTGCAAGTCACACAAAATGGGCTCTTGTGTTGACAATATTGCACTCGTACTTGCATATGATCTTCTACTCAATGCGTCAGCTACCACGTTCGCTTTTCCAGGATGGTATTGAATGGTATGATCATAATCTTTCAACAGTTCAAGCCAACGTCGTTGTCGCATGTTGAGTTCCTTTTGAGTGAAGAAATATTTGAGGCTTTTATGATCCGTAAAGATCTCCACCTTCTCCCCATACAAGTAATGCCTCCAAATTTTAAGTGCAAAGACAACAGCTGCCAACTCTAGATCATGAGTAGGATAATTCCTCTCATATTCCTTGAGTTGTCTTGATGCATAGGCTATGACTTTTCCATGTTGCATGAGAACACATCCCAACCCTTTGCTCGAAGCATCACTGTAGATGACAAATCCCTCCGAGCCAGATGGTATTGTTAGAACAGGTGCTGAAATGAGTCTCCTCTTGAGTTCTTGAAAACTCTGCTCACATTCTTCGCTCCAACCGAACTTTGTATCTTTTCGAGTCAGCTGAGTTAATGGAGTAGCGATTCGAGAAAATCCTTCCACGAATCTCCGATAATAACCAGCTAAACCAAGAAAGCTACGTACTTCGGTCACTGATTTAGGTTGCTCCCAGCTTTGAATAGCTTCAATCTTTGCCGGGTCAACCGATATTCCACGACTTGATACTACGTGCCCAAGGAATGCTACCTCCTCCAGCCAGAACTCGCATTTCTTCAACTTGGCATAAAGTTTGTATTCACGAAGCTTTTGGAGTACCAACCTCAAGTGTTGCTCATGATCTTCACGGCTTTTGGAATAAACAAGGATGTCATCGATAAAGACGACCACAAAGTGATCCAAATATTCCTTGAATACCCTGTTCATCATATCCATGAAGGCAGCAGGAGCATTAGTCAATCCAAAAGACATAACTAAGAATTCATAATGCCCATACCGAGTTCTGAAGGCAGTCTTTGGAATATCCTCAGTTCTAACCTTCAGCTGATGATATCCAGAACGAAGATCGATCTTTGAAAAGAATTGTGCTCCTTGCAACTGGTCAAACAGGTCATCAATACGTGGCAATGGGTACCTATTTTTGATGGTGACATGATTCAACTCCCGATAATCAATACAAAGTCGCATACTCCCATCTTTCTTCTTCACGAACAGAACAGGAGCACCCCAAGGAGAAGTACTAGGACGAATAAAACCAATGTCTAACAATTCCTGCAGTTGGGTCTTTAACTCCTGAAGTTCAATAGGAGCCATTCGATATGGGGCTTTGGAAATGGGTTTTGTACCGGGTTCAAGGTCGATACAAAATTCAATTTCACGCTCTGGGGGTAGGCCAGGAAGTTCTTCGGGAAATACGTCAGGAAATTTATTAACAACAGAAATATCATTCAAAGCTGACGTATTTTTGTTTAGATCTGTGACATGAGCTAAGAAAGCTTGACATCCGTTTTTCAATAAACGAATAGCTTTATGGCTTGAGATGACAGCGATTGATTTTAATGGTTTGGTTGCTTGAATTCGCATAATAGGTCGATTAGGAATATGAAAGCTAACAACCTTACGAAAATAATCAATTTTTGCATGATGAGTAGTTAACCAATCAATCCCTAGAATCACGTCAAATGCAAGTATTTTTAATGAAATAAGATCGACAGGTAATGTGTGGGTACCAACTTGAACCAAACAAGACTTATAAACCGTGGATGTAATGAAGGTTTCTCCCAATGGAGTTTCAACTGCTAAGTCAAAGTCTAATTTCTCCGGAATCAAATTTAATCGATGAGCGCAAGTAGGAGAAATAAAAGAATGGGTAGAACCGGTATCAAATAAAGTATAGACTTCGTTAGAGTTTATGATAAGCTTACCCGTGATGACCTCATTCGGGTTCCTTGCTCTTTGGGAGTTCACAACAAACGCTCTCCCTTGCACAACCGGTTTTGACTTTTCTGGGACGGCCTTTGGTGCCTCCATTCTAGCTGAATTTGTCTTCGGTAAACGACAAAATCGGGCTAAATGACCTTCTCTTCCACAATTATAACATGCTTTGGACGGCATCGCGCAGTTTGGACTGATGTGCCCCTCCCCTCCGCATTTGAAACATATGATAGGTGGTCGTTCTCCTTCCTTAACGACAGGTGCTGGTGCTGACGTCTTTCCATCATTGTTGAATCTCCTCTTCTTGAAATGCTCATTCTTATTGTTTTGGCCCTGATTACCACCGAAGTGGTTACCATTTTTGGCCTGTTGATTCCCTCCACGCTTGTTGTCACCGCTTCGATGACTGCTTTCACTGGTATTATCATTTTGCCGGCTGCTCTCTTTTGGTTGCGTTGTCTCGTTATCGCGCTCCACCAACTGAGCCCTATTTACAACATCTGAATACAAACACAGTTTATGAGAAATAAGGTGTTGACGTATCTCCGGCTTCAAACCTCTTAAAAATATCTGCGTCATTCTTTCTTCATTATCCACCAGGTGGGACGCAAACCGGGATAACTCCGCAAATTTTACCTCGTACTGCGACACGGTCATATTATTCTGCTCCAATTTGATGAACTCCACCTCCTTCATGTGACGAATACTCTCGGGAAAGTATTTGTCGTTAAACAGCTCTTGGAACTTCTCCCAAGACATCTTCAGTGCGGCAGGTTGAGTACGCTTTATCGATTCCCACCAGTAATCTGCCTCTCCTCGCAACATAAAGGCGGCAAAGGGAACCTTTTGCTCCTCGGAGCAACCCAAGACATCAAATATCTTGGTGATCTGCTTTATCCATGTTTCAGCTACAAGTGGTTTGGGTTTTCCCTTAAACTCCGGTGGTCCCAGCTCCTTAAATTGTTTAGCGGTGACCGCCTGAGAGTTTCCAGTATTTCCACCTACGTTGTGGACAGGAGCCGCTTTCACCTGTTGTTGCATGAATTGCATAAAACCTCTGAACATTCCATCATTCATCATCTGGTCAGTGTTGTTGTTTGCATGAGGATTGTCACCTTCCTGATGAACATTATCCTGATTATTGATATGTGGTGAATCAATAATCGCCTGTGCTCCATTGCTATTCTCAACATTCTCAGATGCCATTTTCAGATACTGCCACAAAATAAAAGTTAATTGATATGTCATATATTATCCTTATATTATGACCGACCAATTAAATACCATGCAAATAAATTAGGTAGGTCATACTAGCGAAGGAATTCCCCGTCTCTCCCCTTCTAGTTCTATTCTCACATCTTAGCCAGGGATCATATCCCTAAGCTCTGATACCAACTGTGACGCCCCCAAAATTAGGTATACATCACCCATCTTGGGTCGTCAGATACATAGTACAGAATACAAATATAACTTACTAATACAATTGTCGTGTACAATACGACAAAACATAAACTGTGAGTTTGAATACAAATATTATCTTCTAGAGAGTATTCATACTCAAAAGGAGTCCTCATTACATTTATTAACACACCATTACATAGAATAGTGAGGACTACTAACTAATACTATCATTCGGACCATCACTCCGTTCCCCGACTTGCCCCAGCTACGTTCTCATTTCCTGAAGAGAACAGTGAAAGAAAGGGTGAGCTCAACTAGCCCAGTAAGAAATATTATGACTAAGATAATGCAGAATAAATTATCATTAGCCTTCAACAATGTTAAACTGATAAAATATAATAGACATCAAGTTTAACTGTAGCGGAACAAGCAATCCATTAAAAGAGTCAAGTAGAAAATAAACTCTACTATCTTTTATGATTTAAAAGATTTTCCAACACTGTGATCGCTGGGACTCAGCTTAATAAAATAATCCACATCATCGAATCACCCCTGCACTACGGCCAAGGATATTCGTATATTCATTAATGGTCATGATCATGCCAACAACTGTCCATCAATGCACTACGGCCAATGAGGACTTTTACCACATCATTTGTAACATTACGGTCATGATTACACCGAATAATCCCTGGTCATAATCATACCAAGTCCATCTATGCACTACAGGCCACAGATGACTTTCAACAGAATATAAACATGAGGATGATGACAATGATATAAGAATTCAATAAAACAAGTTCAAGAATTAATTTATCGAGGAATTAATAACGTCCAAATTGTCAACATGATACTGCTTTGTGGAGTAAAATTCAAGAATGATCAGGAGAATATTTTCATGAATAGATACTAGATGAAGCGCAAATGTCAAGGATATTCCACTAATTTCATGGAGTATAGAAGTCAAAGTTTTAATCAACTGAGTATAATAAAGAATGGAATAACAAAAGAAATCACCATGCATGCGATAGACCGCACAGACAGGTTATTCTTAACAGAATAATAATAATGGAACCAGGTCCGGCGTAAACGCACAGACAGGATATTCCGACAGAATAATAAATAATAGAACCAGGTCCGGTGTAAAACACACAGACAGGATGTTCCAACAGAATAATAACAAGACGGAACCAGGTCCGGTGTAAAACACACAGACAGGATGTTCCAACAGAATAATAATAAAAACGGAACCAGGTCCGGTGTAAAACACACAGACAGGATGTTCCAACAAAATAATAGAAGAATGTCACCAAGTATAGGGTAGACCGCGTATACAGGTTATTCCAACAGAATAATAAGAAATGGAATAACAACAGTTCTCTTCATGAATAAGAAAGAATAACACCCCTTACCGTTTTAAAGAAGAGCTGAAATAAGGAAGTAGTTAAGTAGCTGAACACTCTTCTTCTCTCTCTCTATAGTTTCTCTCTATAGTTTCTCTCTCTAGAGTTCAGTGAATTCGTAAGAAATAATGAAGGAATGAGCTGCTATTTATAGAAAAATAGAATGCATAGTAACTAATCCATGAACGGTCCAGATTAATTACTTTAATCTGACGGTCCATATTTAAAGAATTTTTTTTTAAATAAAATATAATATATTCTATTTATAGAATAACTTTAATAAAGTATTCTGTTTTATATAAAAAGATGTTTCTGTTTTATTACGTTAATAATACGAATAAAACAAAACGTCATTATCGCTAAATAATTCATATTATTAACTGACAATAATTGAATCAAACTGAGTGACTTCTCACATAAGCATTAATAATCAATACCGTGCGCTACTATGCAACCACACGTATTACTGTACTTTTACTACCGAGTAGTTCAACAGTAACAATGGTAAAACTTCCGCCGTTATTTTTAATAAAATATTTTTGTCGTTTTCTCAATTCGACAATAATTCTGTTGTGGGGTCCATCAATGATTGTGTCGTTGTACGAATATTCCCTGTTAAAACGAATATTCCCCGACCAATCGAATATTATATAACAACTTGCGTATTTTGTAAAATTTATAAATATTACCCACAACTATAATATTATATCAAATTAACTCCATAATATTCAAAAATGATATTTATAGAAAATTCATCTTTATTTATAAAAGTTGGGGTCTTACAACATGTACTTGCCAATTTTTTAATTTGACATTATGCACTTATAATTACATAGTTTTATCACATCAGAAACCTTAACATTTATTTTCTAAACCCAATCACTCTTTGATCTTCACAATCCACTGTGCTTAAGCTATATATTGAATACTTGAAGTTTCAGTAAATCATTCATTGTGTAAAATCCCCAGCAATCAAAGTCCAAACTTATAAAACTATAATAACACCATAAAATAATTTGTCATCATTAAAACATATAAACAATTTGTAAAAACCGTCTCTATTTCTAATGTTAATAGAATTGTAAAATTATGATCAAACTCTGTTTTGATTTAAGAGTTAAATGCACTTTAATTTACATCCCCCAAGTTTAGTCCATTTTGCACGTTGCTTCTTATTCTTCAAAAAGTGATAATTTGCATCCCATACTTTTAGTAAACTGGCACGTACATAATACCATTCGGCTTAAAATTCGTCGTTAAAAGTGAAAATTCTGTCACTTTTAAACACTAACTCTATCACGTCTAGCGACATATTTTGGACCGGAGAGTGTTATGTGCTGGTTCGTTAAAAATACGAGATGTAAAGAGTCACATTTTTAAGTATAATATGCAATGTGTAAAATATAGATGAACTTGAAATTACAAAGTGCATTTAACTCTTAATTTAATAGGTAAAATGTGTACCAATAGAAAGTATAGTCCATTATTTTTCCTAGAAACCATAAGGTTTCTTTTTTCTTGGAATCCATTTCCAAATTAATTAGTTGGAGTTATTTTTAAGTGCAATATTAATATGAATTCATTTAAATTTTTAAAAAATGTTACTTATAAAAATCATAAACTATCAAAAAATACTCCCAACTTATTGTTTCAAAAGTTCAACGAGTAACATCAATTTTAAAACTTAAAATATTTTAAACTAAATTTCAAAATTGGAGACATTTTGGAAAGAGGGATTATTTTTAGAGGGAGGGTATATGAGACTAAAACATAACTTCAGTTTGGCGTCAACAGTTTGTCTTCCTCCAGCAAATATCAATTGTTGCTAATGTGATTTGGTTTGTTACACTTTGTTAACAGCTATGCCAAAATTTCGTATTTACATTTAATGTTAAGAGGGAACCTAGACACCCACTCACGTAACACCTCAACCAATTAAACAAATCTTAAAAATAAATCCGAGTGTTCGATTAAATACATGTTCTGCTCGATAGAAGAAGTGAGTGTATATTTTAATGGAAAAGGTTTTTTAATTTTTTCCCCTTTCGTTTTATATAGAAAGTGAGTATTTAATTCTAAAGAGGAAGTGACGGTAACTTTTAAAGAAAACTTGAGTACAAGTTTAGAGAGAAATGTTCTTTCTTTTTTTTTCCTAATCAGTAAAATAAAATTTTATTCAACATCATTGTTTAGAGAGATTTTGCACAAGTTCTAGAGGGAAAGTCAGTTTAAATTATAGAGAAAATGTTTATCATTTCTACATATAGAAAATGTGTAAATTGTTAAGAGAAAATGTGTAAATTTTGCAAAGAGTAGGGTGCAATTTTTAGAAAAAGGAAATATGTGTAAATTCTAGACAGAAAAAATGTATGTAAATTATAGATAGAGAAAAAATGTGTTTTTTGGTCCGAAGTTGTTTTTGGATGTTACTGTGTATTTTTATTTTTATTTTTGCTAAATGTGATTGAATTTATAAATGAACCAAAATATACAATGGTTATGGGCATCCCCAAAATATAGCATATTACAATTCAAAAGATAAGCAAGCTATACATGGAATGTAAACCAAACTTAAAAGTAGTCAACTACAATAATATGAACATAAAGTAGTGGTTTTAACAAAAGATTTGCAAGTTGAGAGTGTAGACTTGAGAATATTTATTACATGCAAGTCTAGAAGGGGGAATGAGGAAATTTCTATGTATCCTTGAATTTCTAGCTTCCCATACTTTGTAGAATGTGATTGCAATTGACAAGCAGAGGATGTTCTTTGAGAGTTTTGTGTTGGTTTTTGAATTTATGATGTTTTGATTGATGACTAATTTAAGTGTGCATGGTTCATGGTGTGTTATTATATTATTAAATATGCATAGATTATGGGTTATTATATTATAATTGACATGCATTAGTTATGGGTATTGCATGATCTATTATCGCTGATTTCTTTCAGTTGGAATGTTTTTAAAATTATGGAAGATTTGTTTTGGAGGATATCAAGGAAGTTTTGGATTGGAGTTTATTAAGGTATGCTGGTATAACTGATATTATCAAGGAAGATTTGTTGCTAGCCCAAATGGGCTCCTCGGTTCATCAGTATATCTCGTGGGTGATAATTTAATTAAGGAAGTTTGTTTGTATTTTGAATTTGAAATTCTATTTCAAGCATGTAAATCTTATCTGATTTGATATCCTTTGTTAGCTCCTTAAATTAAGTAATCATATCTTTATTCCATGATTAATGCTAACTATTTTCTTCTAGCCGTTTGTTCCTTTTTCTATAAATCCTGCACGGCATTGGAAGTAGAGACAAAAGAAGAGCAACACAAGCATATACCATTCAGACTCAGAAAGCTCTTAAGTCAACTTTTGTTACAGCCTTTATATTTCATCACTCTTATTTTATTGTGGGCTGATAATATTCTTGTAATCACAAAGTTTGTATTCCGAGTACAAGTGTAGTTGATAGTAGTAATTCTGTTCAAAGGAAGCTTCAAAGGTCTCAGTGGTGAGAAAGGTTGCAGAGGTGCAAAGGGGGCAGAGGTGTCTATCAGTGAAAAGCTTCTTTGTAACAGGGAGATTTTTTTATTGTATTTAATTGAATATTAAGTTTAATAAAAAGAGTCTCCAATCCTAGTTGGGATTGGACGTGGATTAGGCCACTAGATTAGAGGATAGGGGCTGAACCACGTAAAAATCTTGGTGTGATTTTTACTTCTGTTTATCTCTTTAATTGTCATTCACGTTATGCATTTTTTGTTATTCACGCCACTAATCCAGACATTAAAGCAGACAGGTCTAGCTTTCTGATAATAAGAAACGAAGAACATAAGCTAAAACAGACACTAAAGCAGACAGGCGTAGCTGTCTGAATTATACCTGTAGCATAAAGTTATAAAATTAAAGTTTTCACCGTTTATCACTTTTAGCTTAAACACCTATTCACCCCCCCTCTAGGTGTGCACATACACAGAATTACATTTGGTATCAGAGCAAGGCTCTACTAATATTGATCGTTGCAGGTCGTAGGGGAAGATCCTATGGCACACCTAAACTTTTAAGAAGGTCAGTCCACAAGTAGGCCACCGCTGTTGTTTGGAAGTGAGAACTTCAACTTTTGGAAGTTCAGAATGAAGATCTTTCTGAACCGTGACCCATGGGAATGGTGGGTAGTCGAAAATGGACCAGTCATTCCGCGACATGATGATGGCAAACCAAAGAATCTCATGGAAATGGACTCAAATGAATTGTATATGGTATCTTATAATTCCAAGCATGAATACACTTTTAAGTGGCATGGTTCAGTCAGAGATAGATAAAGTATCTTCTTGTACTACGGCTAAGGAAATTTAGGACACAGTCATCATGAGCCATGAAGGTACTACTAAAGTGAAGGAGGTCAATGTAAGACCCCGAATTTTATGAAATAAAAGTATTTAATTTTTCTTATAATTACTATTCAGTAAATGGTTAAATTGATAAAAGTTTAAAGTTATGGGTGAAATGTGAAAATTTTTCAAAATAAACAAGTGGTTATAAAATAATCATTGTTATCGGGAAATATTTGTTTGGTCGTGGAATATTCTTTCTGTCGGGGAATATTCGTACGACGGCGCAGCCATTTGTGGGCCCCATAACAGAATAACTGTCGGGTGAAGAAAACGATAAATTTAAGTTTTTACAAATAACGGCGTAGTTGTTACCGTTAACACTGTTAGAATATCCGGTGGTTAAAATACAGTAATACGCGTTATTGCACAGTAGCACACGGTATTGCATAGTATTTTTGAAATTATTGATTCTTACGTAAGAAGACACTACTCAATAATTGTTACAGTAGTTACTGTTCAATATTTTATATTATTGATTCAATAATTGCTACGTTAAAATTTTATGTTATTGTTGTTCAATAATTGTCATTGTACCGTATTTTCCATTATCAGATCAATAATTCATATTATTTGAATAATATTATTAGATAACATTATTGGCAATGTCTAGAAAGTTCTGTCTAAGGAGATGTTTGGTCACCTAATTGCGCGCCAGTAAGGAAAAATTCTTATTGGAAAGCCCCCTCTTTCCTGGGAACGGCCTGGTTGTCATAAATGTGATTCTATAATATTATTTGTGAATAATTAATTATTGATTCATATGATAAGGAAATATTTATTTTATGTGGATATAAATGAGGGATATATTTTTGTGGTTAAAAAATGAAGGAGTTAATGTTGAGATTTTTATCCGTATTTTTGTCGGAATGGAGGTATTAAAAATCAGGGTTTTTGAGATATTTTGCGGGGGTTATAATTTTTAATCCGACCGTTGGATCGTGGTAATTTTTGGATATGTTATACATATATAAGTTGAGTATATGTCCACAAATTTTGAACCGTTAAAAATGAACGTATGATTTATTATGAATTTTACGAGATGACTGGTTCAGAAATTGTTGAATTTTCGGAGTTTATCATTTTGGTGGAAAATTCTAGAATTGGTGGGCCCCACTTGTGGTTGGTGAAGAAATGTGCTGAATTATATTTCAAATGTGGTGGGTGGGAATAGTAGCAGGTAAAGCCATCAGGTTGCAGGTCAAACCTACCAAAATTTTCCTATAAATAGAGGGCTAAGTTAGAATTAAAAATCACACCAGAAACATAAGCTTTCTCTCTTTCTCTCTCTATATTATGAAGCATATTTTGTGAGTATTTAGATACTTTGAGAGTTGCTATTCAGTGCAAGTTTCCTTCAGCATCATATCCGATATCCAGTCAGAAGTACTGCTCTTTTGTGGTAAGGGATTGTAAGGGATAGTAAGGGATAATAAGAGATTTTAAGGGTTGTTATGATTTTCAGTTTCGTAATTTTTCTTATCTTCAAAAATTCTGGAAAAATTTGAAATGATATTTTGATGAGTTTTCTTGATTGTGTCCAAAAATGGTGATTTTTGGATGTATAGATTGAGAGTTATGAATTTTATGAGAAAAGATTATTTTAAAAGTAATCGCTTATAATTCCTTGTGGTTAACTCCAAAATTGATGAAATTTTTATTGGGAGTACATGTATATGATAGAAGTATACTCTGTAAATTTTAGAATTTTTAGACAAAAGTACAATTTTTGATAAATGTCTAAATATTCGGCTATTTTGGCCATATGAAAAATAGTAAATGACTTTTAAAAATTCTGAGAAAAATATATGTTCACTATGGGACTATATTATGCTAAATTCCAGAAAAAAATTATTTTTGGAACTGATTTGATATTTTTCATGAAAATGGTCTAGCTATGAGTAAATGAATTAAATATGTTTTGTGAAGAAAGAAAATTAGAAAATAGGATTTTATGGCTTGAGAATCCTATATGAGGTATATGCAGATTTTTGATGAGGGTTTTGGTTATTGATGATGAAATTGTAAGAGTTGGCATTTTATGATGATTAAATGCATTAATTAGTAAAGTGTAAACAATTAAAATAAATTGTTTATAAATTTAAGTAATGTTATTCTTTCAATATCATTATACCGAAATATTGGTATGAATTTTATTGTAGAATTTCTATCTTTTGTGTCGGGATTACTATTCATGTGTTACGAATATTACTCTTGAGATTAAAACTATATGTTGATCATATTATTTTTTTATCATCATATATAACATTTTTATAACCCTGATGTTGAAATTCTCTTTCACTGGAGTGTAAAGATGGATAGATTATTGGTATGATCATGACTAGGGTTCTCTTTGGCCTGTAGTGCAAAGTTGAATTGTGACTGGTATGATCATGACCATTGAATTTATAATTGAATATCTTAAGCTTAAGTGCAAAGGTGAATTGATTAACATGGTTATAATTATTGTTTATATAAATTCTGAAATGATTATATATTTCTTTGAGATATTAATATATTTGGCCTGTAGTGCAAATATGAACTGTTGATGAATATATTTGGCCGTAGTGCAAATATGAACTATTGAGGAATATCTTTGGCCTGTAGTGTAAAGATGAATTATTGATGAATATCTTTGGCCCGTAGTGCAAGGATGTAAGACCCCAACTTATTAATGAATAAAATCAAATTTTCTCTAAATATTATTGTGAATAATAAGGGGTTAATTTGATATAATACTTTGGTTATGGGTGAAATGTGCAAATTTTGCAAAATAAGCAAGTGGTTATAAAATATTTATTTTTGGTCGGTGAATATTCGGTTGGTCGTGGAATATTCTTGCTGTCGGGGAATATTCGTACGACGACGCAGCCTTGTGTGGGCCCCATAACGGAAAGCGATTGGATGAAGAAAACGACAAGTATAAGTTGTTTATAAATAACGGCGTAGTTGTTACCGTTAATACTGTTGGAATACCCGGTGGTTAAAATACAGTAGCACACGGTATTGCACCAATTATTGATTCTTACGTAAGAAGGCACTACTCAATAATTGTTACAGTAGTTATTATTCAATATTTTATTTTATTGATTCAATAATTGCTGCGTTGATATTTTATATTATTGTTGTTTCAATAATTGTTGCTGCACAGTATTTTCATTTATCAGATCAATAATTCATATTATTTGAATAATATTATTAGATAACATTATTGGCAATGTCTAGAAAGTTCTGTCTAAGGAGAGGTTTGGTCATCTAATTGCGCGCCAGTAAGGAGAAATCCTTATTGGAAAGCCCCCTCTTTCCTGGGAACGGCCTGGTTGTCATAAATGTGATTCTGTAATATTATTTGTGAATAATTAATTATTGATTCATATGATAAGGAAATATTTATTTTATGTGGATATAAATGAGGGATATATTTTTGTGGTTAAAAATGAAGGAGTTAATGTTGAGGTTTTTATCAGTATTTTTGTCGGAATGGAGGTATTAAAAATCAGGGTTTTTGAGATATTTTGCGGGGGTTATAATTTTTAATCCGACCGTTGGATCGTGGTAATTTTTGGATATGTTATACATATATAAGTTGAGTATATGTCCACAAATTTTGAACCGTTAAAAATGAACGTATGATTTATTATGAATTTTACAAGATGACTGGTTCAGAAATTGTTGAATTTTCGGAGTTTATCATTTTGGTGGAAAATTCTAGAATTGGTGGGCCCCACTTGTGGTTGGTGAAGAAATGTGCTGAATTATATTTCAAATGTGGTGGGTGGGAATAGTAGCAGGTAAAGCCATCAGGTTGCAGGTCAAACCTACCAAAATTTTCCTATAAATAGAGGGCTAAGTTAGAATTGAAAATCACACCAGAAACAAGTTTTCTCTCTTTCTCTCTCTAGATTATTGAGTGTATTTTGTGAGTATTTAGATACTTTGAGAGTTTCTATTCATCAGAGCAAGTTTCTTTCAGCCTTATACCGGTATTCCGACCAGAAGTACTGATATTTTGAGGTAAGGGATATTATTTTCTTCTTAATGATATTATTTTCTTCAATATCATTATGCTGAAATATTGATATGAGTTTTTATCAAATTTGGAACTTTTTGTGTCGGGGGTTACTATTCACGTATACGGCACTATTCACGTATACGGCACTATTCACGAATACGGCACTATTCACCGAAAAATAAAATTTTTCCTTTTTGTCCAAGATGTCTATTATGGTTACTATCTTTGATTGTATCCATGTTTTGATCTTTATTTTTGAATTCTGCTTCACAATTGATTATTATGAAGTATTATTGATCTTGGATAAACTGTTATACGAATCCCTACTATTTGTCCTTCTGTCTCATTGGATTCGTTCTCTTTAAGATATTTTTCATCATCCTCAGTCCTAAATGATGATATTACTGAATATCTTTGGCCTGTAGTGCAAAGATGTATAATTACTTGATGAATATCTTTGGCCTGTAGTGCAAAGATGAACAGGTGTTGAGATGAACATGACCGACTGATGATACAAATGAATATCTTTGGCCTGTAGTGCAAAGATGAATATTTGGTTAAAGATGATTATTAATTGATGTTACAGGGATAAAATATTGATGATGGACTTTTAAATCTTAGAAGATAGTAGAATTCTTTCTCTACTTGACTCTTCTAATGGTTTGCTGTTTCCGCTGCAGTTGTTGATCTAAAACTTGTTGTCGATTATATTTTATCAGATTTTTCCCTGTTGAAGACTAACGATAATTTGTTGTATATTATCTTAGTCATAATATTCTTTACTGGGCTAGTTGAGCTCACCCTTTTCCTTTTTGTTCCATTTTTCTTCTCAGGAGGTGAGAACATAGCAGGATCTAGTCGGGGTATGGAGTGATGGTTCTAGAAAGATGTATTAGCAGTCCTCACTATTTCTGTAAAATAGTGTTTGAATAATTGTAATGAGGATTTATTTGAGTGTGGATATTGTCTAGAAGACAATATTTGTATTTAAACTCACAGTATGTGTTGTCGTATTTTGCACGACAATTGTATTATTGAAGTTGTAGTTTGCTTTCTGTACCATGTATTTGGCGACTCAGAATGGGTGTTGTATACCTATTCTGGGGGCGTCACAGTTGGTATCAGAGCTTAGGGATATGATCCCTGGCTGAGATGTGAGACAAGAACTAGGAGGGGAGAGACGGGGAATTCCTTCGCTAGTATGACCTGACTAAGTTTATTTGGTGTTTATTTGGTCGGTCAGAGTATAGGGATAATATATGACATGACTATTAACCCTTGTTTTATGGCAGTATTTAAGAATGGCAGCTGAGAACGTTAATAATGGAGTAAATCAGACCGTGGAGACACCTTTGATCACTACCCAGGGGAACGTGCAACAGGAAGGCAATATTCCTCCTGTAAACAACGTTACCGAGCAAACGATGAATGATGGAATGTTTAGGAGCTTTTTGCAGTTCATGCAAAATCAGACGAGGGAGACTCGTGTGCAGAATACGGGTGGAAATGATAACAACGCGCGGTTTGTCACAGCTAAGCAGTTCAAAGAATTGGGACCACCAGAATTTAAGGGAAAGCCGGATCCGATCATGGCGGAAACGTGGGTCAAGCAAATTACCAAGATATTTGATGTCTTGGGATGCACGGAGGAACAGAAGGTTCCATTCGCCACATTTATGTTCCGCGGTGAGGCAGACTACTGGTGGGAGTCTGTGAAGCGTACCCAGCCTGACGCACTCAACATGTCCTGGGAAACATTTCAAAAACTGTTCAATGACAAGTACTTTCCTGAAAGTATTCGTCATATGAAGGAGGTTGAGTTTATTAGACTGGAACAAAACAACATGACGGTGTCCCAGTACGAGGCGAAGTTTGCAGAGTTATCCAGGTTTGCACCTCATTTGGTCGAAAATGAGGAACGAATGACAAGGATGTTTCTGAGAGGTCTAAAACCCGAGATTCGGCAATATCTTATCTCTCATAAATTTTCTTTATATTCAGATGTTGTAAACAGGGCTCAATTATTAGAGCGAGATAATGAGTATGTGCAACCGAGGGACCACAACCAGGGTCATACCGGTGGCGGCAGTCATCGAAGCAATGAAAACCAGCAGGGAGGAAAACATTCGGACAAAAGCGGTAACCACTCTGGTGGTAATCGTGGTCGTGATAATAGAAGGAGCGAGTCGGGAGGAGATTTCAAGAAGAGAAGGTACAACAATGATAACGTGAAGACGTCAGCACAAACATCAACTGTTTCTAGGGGAGGAGAACGACCACCGGTCGTATGTTACAAATGTGGGAAAGAGGGACATATCAGCCCAAACTGCCCACAACAATCCAAGGTATGTTATAACTGTGGAAAGGAAGGTCATATAGCTCGAGAGTGTTCTGTAGCAAAACCAAGTTCAGCGGGGATGGTGACTCCAAAAGTTATCCCGGATAAGTCGAAATCAGCGGTTCCTGGAAGGGCGTTTGTCGTTACTGGCCAAAACGCGAGAAACCCGAACGAGGTGATCACGGGTAAGCTAATCTTGAATTCTTGCGAAGTTTATACTTTACTAGATACCGGTTCTACCCATTCTTTTATCTCTCCTGCTTGTGCTCAACGTTTAAACTTGACTCCGGAGAAATTGGACTTTAACTTATCTGTTGAAACTCCGTTGGGTGAAACCTTCGTTACATCTACAGTTTATAAATCTTGCATGATCCAAGTTGGCACTATCACATTACCTGTTGATCTTATCTCTTTAAAGATACTTGCTTTTGATGTGATTTTAGGAATTGATTGGTTAACCACTCATCATGCTAAAATTGATTGTTTTCGTAAGGTTGTTAGTTTTCATATTCCTAACCAACCTGTCATACGAATTCAAACTACTAAACCACTAAAATCAGTCACTGTCATATCAAGCCACAAAGCTATTCGTTTATTGAAAAACGGATGTCAAGCTTTCTTAGCCCATGTTATGGATTTGAACAAAGACAAGTCAGATTTGAATAATATTTCTATTGTTAGAGAATTTTCCGATGTATTTCCTGAAGAACTTCCCGGTCTACCCCCGGAACGAGAAATTGAATTCTTTATTGACCTTGAACCCGGTACAAAGCCCATTTCTAAAACCCCATATCGAATGGCTCCTATTGAACTTCAGGAGTTAAAAGTCCAACTACAGGAGTTGTTGGACATCGGTTTTATTCGTCCTAGTACGTCTCCTTGGGGTGCTCCTGTTTTATTCGTAAAGAAGAAAGACGGGAGTATGCGACTTTGTATTGACTATCGAGAATTGAACCATGTCACCATCAAGAATAGGTATCCGCTACCTCGCATTGATGACCTGTTTGACCAGTTGCAAGGAGCACAATTCTTTTCAAAGATCGATCTTCGTTCTGGATATCATCAGCTGAAGATTAAAACTGAGGATATTCCAAAGACTGCCTTCAGAACTCGGTACGGGCATTATGAATTCTTAGTAATGTCTTTTGGATTGACTAATGCTCCTGCTGCCTTCATGGATATGATGAACCGTGTATTCAAAGAATATTTGGATCAGTTCGTTGTTGTCTTTATTGATGACATCCTCATCTATTCCAAAAGCCGTGAAGATCATGAGCGCCATTTGAAGCTGGTACTGCAAAGGCTTCGTGAAAACAAGCTATATGCCAAACTGAAGAAATGCGAGTTCTGGCTTGAGGAAGTAGCATTCCTTGGGCACGTGGTGTCAAAACATGGAGTATCTGTCGACCCGGCGAAGATTGAAGCCATACAAAGTTGGGAGCAACCGAAGTCGGTAACCGAAGTACGTAGCTTTCTGGGCTTAGCTGGTTATTATCGGAGATTTGTGGAAGGATTTTCTCGAATCGCTACTCCGTTAACTCAGCTGACTCGGAAAGATACAAAATTCGTATGGAGTGAGGAATGCGAGAAGAGTTTCCAAGAACTCAAGAGGAGACTCATTTCGGCACCTGTTTTGACAATACCATCTGGTTCGGATGGATTTGTTATCTACAGCGATGCTTCAGGCAAAGGGTTAGGATGTGTTCTCATGCAACATGGGAAAGTCATAGCCTATGCCTCACGACAACTCAAAGAATATGAGAGGAATTATCCTACTCATGATTTGGAGTTGGCAGCAGTCGTTTTTGCGTTGAAGATCTGGAGACACTACCTGTATGGGGAGAAAGTGGAGATCTATACAGATCATAAAAGCCTCAAATATTTCTTCACCCAAAAGGAACTCAACATGCGGCAACGACGTTGGCTTGAGCTGTTGAAAGATTACGATCATACCATCCAATACCATCCTGGAAAAGCAAACGTAGTAGCTGACGCATTGAGTAGAAGATCATATGCGGGTACGAGTGCAATGTTTTTAACACAAAGGCCCATTTTGTATGACTTGCAAAGGATGGAGATAGAGATGAAGGCTCCAAGTACCCACATGATGATATCAAATATACGAGTAGAACCGACTTTAATCGATAAAGTTAAAGCTGCTCAAGCTACGGATATAGAGCTGATGCGTATGAAGAAGAAAGTGCAAGAAGGTGCTATTCCAGAAGCAAGAATCGATGAAGAAGGAATACTTCGAGTCAACTCCAGACTTTGTGTTCCTAACGATTTTGACTTGAAGCATAGAATAATGATGGAGGCACACAACACACCGTTTGCAATCCATCCTGGGAGTACCAAAATGTATCACGATCTTCGACATACATTTTGGTGGAGCAATATGAAAAGAGAGATCGCGGAGTTTATCTCGAGATGTTTAACTTGTCAACGTGTAAAAGCGGAGCATCAAGTACCAAAGGGTCCATTGCAACCACTTGAGATTCCGAAATGGAAGTGGGAACACATTACTATGGATTTTGTTACAGGTCTTCCCAAGGTTTCTCAAGGCATAGATGCGATTTGGGTTATTGTTGATAGATTAACCAAGTCCGCTCATTTCTTGCCGATACGTGAGACTTATTCCCTTGAACGTCTTGCTAGTATGTACGTGAACGAGATTGTGAGATTGCATGGCATGCCAGTATCCATAGTTTCGGATCGTGACCCAAGATTCACTTCACGATTTTGGGTTAGCTTGCAGAAAGCTATGGGCACGGATTTACGATTCAGTTCAGCATACCATCCTCAAACGGACGGACAATCAGAGAGGACTATTCAAACTCTTGAAGATCTATTAAGACTTTGTGTCTTAGATCTCAAAGGGAGTTGGGATAAGTACCTACCATTGGTGGAATTCTCCTACAACAACAGTTATCAGGCGAGCATAGGTATGGCTCCATTTGAGGCGTTGTATGGAAGAAAATGTCGTTCTCCAGTATGCTGGGACGAGGTGGGTGAAGCAACATTGTTGGGACCAGAATTGGTACGCATTACTACAGAGAAGATCCAAACGATTCGACAACGTATACAAACGGCACAGGATCGACAAAAGAGTTATGCGGATCTTCATCGGAAGGACGTGGAATTTAATATTGGGGATCATGTATTGTTACGTGTTGCACCATGGAAGGGAGTTACAAGATTTGGGAAGAGAGGAAAGCTCAATCCAAGATTTGTTGGTCCATTTGAGATTCTTGAGCGAATAGGAAATGTGGCATATAGACTCGCATTACCTCCAAGCATGTCTCGTGTTCATAATGTTTTTCACATATCTATGCTTCGTAAATATGTTAAAGACCCGAACCACATTATTGAGTTAGAACCAGACGAGATAGCTGAAGATTTAACGTACGAGGAGGTACCTGTTAAGATCTTGGATAGGAAAGAGCATGTCCTACGCACGAAGGTTATACCACAAGTTAAGGTTTTGTGGAGAAACCATGCTATTGAAGAAATGACCTGGGAGTTGGAATCAGAAATGAAAGCGAGGTATCCTCACCTTTTTGAAACATCAGGTACGTACGTCAATTTCGAGGACGAAATTTCATAAGGAGGGGAGGTTGTAAGACCCCAACTTATTAATGAATAAAATCAAATTTTCTCTAAATATTATTGTGAATAATAAGGGGTTAATTTGATATAATACTTTGGTTATGGGTGAAATGTGCAAATTTTGCAAAATAAGCAAGTGGTTATAAAATATTTATTTTTGGTCGGTGAATATTCGGTTGGTCGTGGAATATTCTTGCTGTCGGGGAATATTCGTACGACGACGCAGCCTTGTGTGGGCCCCATAACGGAAAGCGATTGGATGAAGAAAACGACAAGTATAAGTTGTTTATAAATAACGGCGTAGTTGTTACCGTTAATACTGTTGGAATACCCGGTGGTTAAAATACAGTAGCACACGGTATTGCACCAATTATTGATTCTTACGTAAGAAGGCACTACTCAATAATTGTTACAGTAGTTATTATTCAATATTTTATTTTATTGATTCAATAATTGCTGCGTTGATATTTTATATTATTGTTGTTTCAATAATTGTTGCTGCACAGTATTTTCATTTATCAGATCAATAATTCATATTATTTGAATAATATTATTAGATAACATTATTGGCAATGTCTAGAAAGTTCTGTCTAAGGAGAGGTTTGGTCATCTAATTGCGCGCCAGTAAGGAGAAATCCTTATTGGAAAGCCCCCTCTTTCCTGGGAACGGCCTGGTTGTCATAAATGTGATTCTGTAATATTATTTGTGAATAATTAATTATTGATTCATATGATAAGGAAATATTTATTTTATGTGGATATAAATGAGGGATATATTTTTGTGGTTAAAAATGAAGGAGTTAATGTTGAGGTTTTTATCAGTATTTTTGTCGGAATGGAGGTATTAAAAATCAGGGTTTTTGAGATATTTTGCGGGGGTTATAATTTTTAATCCGACCGTTGGATCGTGGTAATTTTTGGATATGTTATACATATATAAGTTGAGTATATGTCCACAAATTTTGAACCGTTAAAAATGAACGTATGATTTATTATGAATTTTACAAGATGACTGGTTCAGAAATTGTTGAATTTTCGGAGTTTATCATTTTGGTGGAAAATTCTAGAATTGGTGGGCCCCACTTGTGGTTGGTGAAGAAATGTGCTGAATTATATTTCAAATGTGGTGGGTGGGAATAGTAGCAGGTAAAGCCATCAGGTTGCAGGTCAAACCTACCAAAATTTTCCTATAAATAGAGGGCTAAGTTAGAATTGAAAATCACACCAGAAACAAGTTTTCTCTCTTTCTCTCTCTAGATTATTGAGTGTATTTTGTGAGTATTTAGATACTTTGAGAGTTTCTATTCATCAGAGCAAGTTTCTTTCAGCCTTATACCGGTATTCCGACCAGAAGTACTGATATTTTGAGGTAAGGGATATTATTTTCTTCTTAATGATATTATTTTCTTCAATATCATTATGCTGAAATATTGATATGAGTTTTTATCAAATTTGGAACTTTTTGTGTCGGGGTTACTATTCACGTATACTATTCACGTATACGGCACTATTCACGAATACGGCACTATTCACCGAAAAATAAAATTTTCCTTTTTGTCCAAGATGTCTATTATGGTTACTATCTTTGATTGTATCCATGTTTTGATCTTTATTTTTGAATTCTGCTTCACAATTGATTATTATGAAGTATTATTGATCTTGGATAAACTGTTATACGAATCCCTACTATTTGTCCTTCTGTCTCATTGGATTCGTTCTCTTTAAGATATTTTTCATCATCCTCAGTCCTAAATGATGATATTACTGAATATCTTTGGCCTGTAGTGCAAAGATGTATAATTACTTGATGAATATCTTTGGCCTGTAGTGCAAAGATGAACAGGTGTTGAGATGAACATGACCGACTGATGATACAAATGAATATCTTTGGCCTGTAGTGCAAAGATGAATATTTGGTTAAAGATGATTATTAATTGATGTTACAGGGATAAAATATTGATGATGGACTTTTAAATCTTAGAAGATAGTAGAATTCTTTCTCTACTTGACTCTTCTAATGGTTTGCTGTTTCCGCTGCAGTTGTTGATCTAAAACTTGTTGTCGATTATATTTTATCAGATTTTTCCCTGTTGAAGACTAACGATAATTTGTTGTATATTATCTTAGTCATAATATTCTTTACTGGGCTAGTTGAGCTCACCCTTTTCCTTTTTGTTCCATTTTTCTTCTCAGGAGGTGAGAACATAGCAGGATCTAGTCGGGGTATGGAGTGATGGTTCTAGAAAGATGTATTAGCAGTCCTCACTATTTCTGTAAAATAGTGTTTGAATAATTGTAATGAGGATTTATTTGAGTGTGGATATTGTCTAGAAGACAATATTTGTATTTAAACTCACAGTATGTGTTGTCGTATTTTGCACGACAATTGTATTATTGAAGTTGTAGTTTGCTTTCTGTACCATGTATTTGGCGACTCAGAATGGGTGTTGTATACCTATTCTGGGGGCGTCACAGTTGGTATCAGAGCTTAGGGATATGATCCCTGGCTGAGATGTGAGACAAGAACTAGGAGGGGAGAGACGGGGAATTCCTTCGCTAGTATGACCTGACTAAGTTTATTTGGTGTTTATTTGGTCGGTCAGAGTATAGGGATAATATATGACATGACTATTAACCCTTGTTTTATGGCAGTATTTAAGAATGGCAGCTGAGAACGTTAATAATGGAGTAAATCAGACCGTGGAGACACCTTTGATCACTACCCAGGGGAACGTGCAACAGGAAGGCAATATTCCTCCTGTAAACAACGTTACCGAGCAAACGATGAATGATGGAATGTTTAGGAGCTTTTTGCAGTTCATGCAAAATCAGACGAGGGAGACTCGTGTGCAGAATACGGGTGGAAATGATAACAACGCGCGGTTTGTCACAGCTAAGCAGTTCAAAGAATTGGGACCACCAGAATTTAAGGGAAAGCCGGATCCGATCATGGCGGAAACGTGGGTCAAGCAAATTACCAAGATATTTGATGTCTTGGGATGCACGGAGGAACAGAAGGTTCCATTCGCCACATTTATGTTCCGCGGTGAGGCAGACTACTGGTGGGAGTCTGTGAAGCGTACCCAGCCTGACGCACTCAACATGTCCTGGGAAACATTTCAAAAACTGTTCAATGACAAGTACTTTCCTGAAAGTATTCGTCATATGAAGGAGGTTGAGTTTATTAGACTGGAACAAAACAACATGACGGTGTCCCAGTACGAGGCGAAGTTTGCAGAGTTATCCAGGTTTGCACCTCATTTGGTCGAAAATGAGGAACGAATGACAAGGATGTTTCTGAGAGGTCTAAAACCCGAGATTCGGCAATATCTTATCTCTCATAAATTTTCTTTATATTCAGATGTTGTAAACAGGGCTCAATTATTAGAGCGAGATAATGAGTATGTGCAACCGAGGGACCACAACCAGGGTCATACCGGTGGCGGCAGTCATCGAAGCAATGAAAACCAGCAGGGAGGAAAACATTCGGACAAAAGCGGTAACCACTCTGGTGGTAATCGTGGTCGTGATAATAGAAGGAGCGAGTCGGGAGGAGATTTCAAGAAGAGAAGGTACAACAATGATAACGTGAAGACGTCAGCACAAACATCAACTGTTTCTAGGGGAGGAGAACGACCACCGGTCGTATGTTACAAATGTGGGAAAGAGGGACATATCAGCCCAAACTGCCCACAACAATCCAAGGTATGTTATAACTGTGGAAAGGAAGGTCATATAGCTCGAGAGTGTTCTGTAGCAAAACCAAGTTCAGCGGGGATGGTGACTCCAAAAGTTATCCCGGATAAGTCGAAATCAGCGGTTCCTGGAAGGGCGTTTGTCGTTACTGGCCAAAACGCGAGAAACCCGAACGAGGTGATCACGGGTAAGCTAATCTTGAATTCTTGCGAAGTTTATACTTTACTAGATACCGGTTCTACCCATTCTTTTATCTCTCCTGCTTGTGCTCAACGTTTAAACTTGACTCCGGAGAAATTGGACTTTAACTTATCTGTTGAAACTCCGTTGGGTGAAACCTTCGTTACATCTACAGTTTATAAATCTTGCATGATCCAAGTTGGCACTATCACATTACCTGTTGATCTTATCTCTTTAAAGATACTTGCTTTTGATGTGATTTTAGGAATTGATTGGTTAACCACTCATCATGCTAAAATTGATTGTTTTCGTAAGGTTGTTAGTTTTCATATTCCTAACCAACCTGTCATACGAATTCAAACTACTAAACCACTAAAATCAGTCACTGTCATATCAAGCCACAAAGCTATTCGTTTATTGAAAAACGGATGTCAAGCTTTCTTAGCCCATGTTATGGATTTGAACAAAGACAAGTCAGATTTGAATAATATTTCTATTGTTAGAGAATTTTCCGATGTATTTCCTGAAGAACTTCCCGGTCTACCCCCGGAACGAGAAATTGAATTCTTTATTGACCTTGAACCCGGTACAAAGCCCATTTCTAAAACCCCATATCGAATGGCTCCTATTGAACTTCAGGAGTTAAAAGTCCAACTACAGGAGTTGTTGGACATCGGTTTTATTCGTCCTAGTACGTCTCCTTGGGGTGCTCCTGTTTTATTCGTAAAGAAGAAAGACGGGAGTATGCGACTTTGTATTGACTATCGAGAATTGAACCATGTCACCATCAAGAATAGGTATCCGCTACCTCGCATTGATGACCTGTTTGACCAGTTGCAAGGAGCACAATTCTTTTCAAAGATCGATCTTCGTTCTGGATATCATCAGCTGAAGATTAAAACTGAGGATATTCCAAAGACTGCCTTCAGAACTCGGTACGGGCATTATGAATTCTTAGTAATGTCTTTTGGATTGACTAATGCTCCTGCTGCCTTCATGGATATGATGAACCGTGTATTCAAAGAATATTTGGATCAGTTCGTTGTTGTCTTTATTGATGACATCCTCATCTATTCCAAAAGCCGTGAAGATCATGAGCGCCATTTGAAGCTGGTACTGCAAAGGCTTCGTGAAAACAAGCTATATGCCAAACTGAAGAAATGCGAGTTCTGGCTTGAGGAAGTAGCATTCCTTGGGCACGTGGTGTCAAAACATGGAGTATCTGTCGACCCGGCGAAGATTGAAGCCATACAAAGTTGGGAGCAACCGAAGTCGGTAACCGAAGTACGTAGCTTTCTGGGCTTAGCTGGTTATTATCGGAGATTTGTGGAAGGATTTTCTCGAATCGCTACTCCGTTAACTCAGCTGACTCGGAAAGATACAAAATTCGTATGGAGTGAGGAATGCGAGAAGAGTTTCCAAGAACTCAAGAGGAGACTCATTTCGGCACCTGTTCTGACAATACCATCTGGTTCGGATGGATTTGTTATCTACAGCGATGCTTCAGGCAAAGGGTTAGGATGTGTTCTCATGCAACATGGGAAAGTCATAGCCTATGCCTCACGACAACTCAAAGAATATGAGAGGAATTATCCTACTCATGATTTGGAGTTGGCAGCAGTCGTTTTTGCGTTGAAGATCTGGAGACACTACCTGTATGGGGAGAAAGTGGAGATCTATACAGATCATAAAAGCCTCAAATATTTCTTCACCCAAAAGGAACTCAACATGCGGCAACGACGTTGGCTTGAGCTGTTGAAAGATTACGATCATACCATCCAATATCATCCTGGAAAAGCAAACGTAGTAGCTGACGCATTGAGTAGAAGATCATATGCGGGTACGAGTGCAATGTTGTTAACACAAAGGCCCATTTTGTATGACTTGCAAAGGATGGAGATAGAGATGAAGGCTCCAAGTACCCACATGATGATATCAAATATACGAGTAGAACCGACTTTAATCGATAAAGTTAAAGCTGCTCAAGCTACGGACATGGAGCTGATGCGTATGAAGAAGAAAGTGCAAGAAGGTGCTATTCCAGAAGCAAGAATCGATGAAGAAGGAATACTTCGAGTCAACTCCAGACTTTGTGTTCCTAACGATTTTGACTTGAAGCATAGAATAATGATGGAGGCACACAACACACCGTTTGCAATCCATCCTGGGAGTACCAAAATGTATCACGATCTTCGACATACATTTTGGTGGAGCAATATGAAAAGAGAGATCGCGGAGTTTATCTCGAGATGTTTAACTTGTCAACGTGTAAAAGCGGAGCATCAAGTACCAAAGGGTCCATTGCAACCACTTGAGATTCCGAAATGGAAGTGGGAACACATTACTATGGATTTTGTTACGGGTCTTCCCAAGGTTTCTCAAGGCATAGATGCGATTTGGGTTATTGTTGATAGATTAACCAAGTCCGCTCATTTCTTGCCGATACGTGAGACTTATTCCCTTGAACGTCTTGCTAGTATGTATGTGAACGAGATTGTGAGATTGCATGGCATGCCAGTATCCATAGTTTCGGATCGTGACCCAAGATTCACTTCACGATTTTGGGTTAGCTTGCAGAAAGCTATGGGCACGGATTTACGATTCAGTTCGGCATACCATCCTCAAACGGACGGACAATCAGAGAGGACTATTCAAACTCTTGAAGATCTATTAAGACTTTGTGTCCTAGATCTCAAAGGGAGTTGGGATAAGTACCTACCATTGGTGGAATTCTCCTACAACAACAGTTATCAGGCGAGCATAGGTGTGGCTCCATTCGAGGCGTTGTATGGAAGAAAATGTCGTTCTCCAGTATGCTGGGACGAGGTGGGTGAAGCAACATTGTTGGGACCAGAGTTGGTACGCATTACTACAGAGAAGATCCAAACGATTCGACAACGTATACAAACGGCACAGGATCGACAAAAGAGTTATGCGGATCTTCATCGGAAGGACGTGGAATTTAATATTGGGGATCATGTATTGTTACGTGTTGCACCATGGAAGGGAGTTACAAGATTTGGGAAGAGAGGAAAGCTCAATCCAAGATTTGTTGGTCCATTTGAGATTCTTGAGCGAATAGGAAATGTGGCATATAGACTCGCATTACCTCCAAGCATGTCTCGTGTTCATAATGTTTTTCACATATCTATGCTTCGTAAATATGTTAAAGACCCGAACCACATTATTGAGTTAGAACCAGACGAGATAGCTGAAGATTTAACGTACGAGGAGGTACCTGTTAAGATCTTGGATAGGAAAGAGCATGTCCTACGCACGAAGGTTATACCACAAGTTAAGGTTTTGTGGAGAAACCATGCTATTGAAGAAATGACCTGGGAGTTGGAATCAGAAATGAAAGCGAGGTATCCTCACCTTTTTGAAACATCAGGTACGTACGTCAATTTCGAGGACGAAATTTCATAAGGAGGGGAGGTTGTAAGACCCCAACTTATTAATGAATAAAATCAAATTTTCTCTAAATATTATTGTGAATAATAAGGGATTAATTTGATATAATACTTTGGTTATGGGTGAAATGTGCAAATTTTGCAAAATAAGCAAGTGGTTATAAAATATTCATTTTGTCGGGGAATATTCGTCTGGTCGTGGAATATTCTTGCTGTCGGGGAATATTCGTACGACGGCGCAGCCTTGTGTGGGCCCCATAACGGAAAGCGATTGGATGAAGAAAACGACAAGTATAAGTTGTTTATAAATAACGGCGTAGTTGTTACCGTTAATACTGTTGGAATACCCGGTGGTTAAAATACAGTAGCACACGGTATTGCACCAATTATTGATTCTTACGTAAGAAGGCACTACTCAATAATTGTTACAGTAGTTATTGTTCAATATTTTATTTTATTGATTCAATAATTGTTGCGTTGATATTTTATATTATTGTTGTTTCAATAATTGTTGCTGCACAGTATTTTCCATTATCAGATCAATAATTCATATTATTTGAATAATATTATTAGATAACATTATTGGCAATGTCTAGAAAGTTCTGTCTAAGGAGAGGTTTGGTCATCTAATTGCGCGCCAGTAAGGAGAAATCCTTATTGGAAAGCCCCCTCTTTCCTGGGAACGGCCTGGTTGTCATAAATGTGATTCTGTAATATTATTTGTGAATAATTAATTATTGATTCATATGATAAGGAAATATTTATTTTATGTGGATATAAATGAGGGATATATTTTTGTGGTTAAAAATGAAGGAGTTAATGTTGAGGTTTTTATCAGTATTTTTGTCGGAATGGAGGTATTAAAAATCAGGATTTTTGAGATATTTTGCGGGGTTATAATTTTTAATCCGACCGTTGGATCGTGGTAATTTTTGGATATGTTATACATATATAAGTTGAGTATATGCCCACAAATTTTGAACCGTTAAAAATGAACGTATGATTTATTATGAATTTTACAAGATGACTGGTTCAGAAATTGTTGAATTTTCGGAGTTTATCATTTTGATAGAAAATTCTAGAATTGGTGGGCCCCACTTGTGGTTGGTGAAGAAATGTGCTGAATTATATTTCAAATGTGGTGGGTGGGAATAGTAGCAGGTAAAGCCATCAGGTTGCAGGTCAAACCTACTAAAATTTTCCTATAAATAGAGGGCTAAGTTAGAATTGAAAATCACACCAGAAACAAGTTTTCTCTCTTTCTCTCTCTAGATTATTGAGTGTATTTTGTGAGTATTTAGATACTTTGAGAGTTTCTATTCATCAGAGCAAGTTTCTTTCAGCCTTATACCGGTATTCCGACCAGAAGTACTGATATTTTGAGGTAAGGGATATTATTTTCTTCTTAAATGATATTATTTTCTTCAATATCATTATGCTGAAATATTGATATGAGTTTTTATCAAATTTGGAACTTTTTGTGTCGGGGTTACTATTCACGTATACGGCACTATTCACGTATACGGTACTATTCACGAATACGGCACTATTCACCGAAAAATAAAATTTTTCCTTTTTGTCCAAGATGTCTATTATGGTTACTATCTTTGATTGTATCCATGTTTTGATCTTTATTTTTGAATTCTGCTTCACAATTGATTATTATGAAGTATTATTGATCTTGGATAAACTGTTATACGAATCCCTACTAATTGTCCTTCTGTCTCATTGGATTCGTTTTCTTTAAGATATTTTTCATCATCCTCAGTCCTAAATGATGATATTACTGAATATCTTTGGCCTGTAGTGCAAAGATGTATGATTACTTGATGAATATCTTTGGCCTGTAGTGTAAAGATGAACAGGTGTTGAGATGAACATGACCGACTGGTGATACAAATGAATATCTTTGGCCTGTAGTGCAAAGATGAATATTTGGTTAAAGATGATTATTAATCGATGTTACAGGGATAAAATATTGATGATGGACTTTTAAATCTTAGAAGATAGTAGAATTCTTTCTCTACTTGACTCTTCTAATGGTTTGCTATTTTCGCTGCAGTTGTTGATCTAAAACTTGTTGTCGATTATATTCTATCAGATTTTTCCCTGTTGAATACTAATGATAATTTGTTGTATATTATCTTAGTCATAATATTCTTTATTGGGCTAGTTGAGCACACCCTTTTCCTTTTTGTTCCATTTTTCTTCTCAGGAGGTGAGAACATAGCAGGATCTAGTCGGGGTATGGAGTGATGGTTCTAGAAAGATATTTTAGCAGTCCTCACTATTTCTGTAAAATAGTGTTTGAATAATTGTATTGAGGACTTATTTGAGTGTGGATATTGTCTAGAAGACAATATTTGTATTTAAACTCACAGTATGTGTTGTCGTATTTTGCACGACAATTGTATTATTGAAGTTGTAGTTTGCTTTCTGTACCATGTATTTGGCGACTCAGAATGGGTGTTGTATACCTATTTTGGGGGCGTCACATCGGGGAATAGAACTAGGAAGGGAAAGACGAGTAAATCCTTCGCTAGTGTGTCCTACCTAAGCTTATTTGTTGGTCGGTCATAATATAGGGTATTATATGGTATGTTAATTTCTTTAATTAACCCTTATTTTATGGCAGTATTTGAGAATGGCAGCTGAGAATGTTAACAATGGAGTGAATGAGACCGTGGAGACACCTTTATTCACTAACCAGGGGAACGTGTAACAGGAAGGCAATATTCCTCCTGTAAACAACACTACCAAACAAATGATGAATGATGGGATGTTTAGAAGCTTTTTGCAGTTCATGCAAAATCAGACGAGGGAGACTCGCGTACAAAATATGGGTGAAAATGATAGCAACGCACGGCTTGTCACAGCGAAGCAGTTCAAAGAGTTGGGACCACAAGATTTTGTGGGAAAGCCAGATCCGATCAAGGCGGAAACGTGGGTTAAATAAATTATCAAGATATTTGATGTCTTGGGATACACGGAGGAACAGAAGGTTCCATTCGCCACCTTTATGTTCCTTGGTGAGGCAGACTACTGGTGGAAGTCTGTGAAGCGTACCCAGCCAGCCGCACTCAATATGTCTTGGGAAACGTTTCAGAAATTGTTTAACGACAAATACTTTCCTGAAAGTATTCATTATATGAAGGAGGTAGAGTTTATTAGATGAAAAAAAAACATAACGGTGTCCCAGTACGAGTTGAAGTTTGCGGAGTTATCCAGGTTTGCACCTTATTTGGTAGAGAATAAGGAACGTATGACGCGGATGTTTCTGAGAGGTCTGAAACCCGAGATTCAGCAATATCTTATTTCTCACAAATTTTCTCTATATTCAGATGTTGTCAACATGGCTTAATTATTAGAGCGAGATAATGAGTACGTTCAACCGAGGGACCACAACCACGGTCATACCGGTGGCAGCAGTCATCGGAGCAATGACAACCAGAGGGGAGGAAAATATTCGGATAAAAGCGGCAACCACTCGGGTGGTAATCGTGGCCATGATAATAGAAGAAGCGAGTCGGGAGGAGATTTCAAAAAGAGAAGGTACAACAATAATAACGTGAAGATGTCAGCACCAACATCAACTGTTTCTAAGGGAGGAGAACGATCACCGGTCGTTTGTTATAAATGCGAGAAAGAGGGACACATCAGCCCAAACTGCTCACAACAATCCAAGGTGTGTTATAACTGTGGAAAGGAAGGTCATATAGCTAGAGATTGTCTTGTAGCAAAACCAAGTCCAACGGGGATAGTGACTCCAAAGGTTGTCTCGGACAAATCAAGTCAGTAGTTCCTAGAAGGGCGTTTGTCGTGACTGCTCAAAACGCGAGGAACCCGAACGAGGTGATCACGGGTAAGCTAATCATAAACTCTTGCGAAGTTTATACTTTATTATATATCGGTTCTACCCATTCATTTATCTCTCTTGCTTGTGCTCAATGTTTGAATTTGACTCCAGAGAAATTAGACTTTGACTTATCTGTTGAGACTCCGTTAGGAGAAACTTTCATTACATCTACTGTTTATAAATCTTGTTTGATCCAAGTTGGTACCATCACATTACCTGTCGATCTTATTTTTTTGAAAATACTTTCATTTGATATGATTTTAGGGATTAATTGGTTAACTATTAATCATGCCAAAATTGATTATTTTCGTAAGTTTGTTAGTTTTCATATTCCTAACCAACCTGTTATGCGAATTCAAGCAACCAAACCACTAAAGTCAATCACTGTCATATCAAGCCATAAAGCTATTCGTTTATTGAAAAACGGATGTCAAGCTTTCTTAGCCCATGTCACGGACTTGAATAAAAACACGTCAGATTTGAATAATATTTTTGTTGTTAGTGAATTTCGTGACGTATTTCTTGAAGAACTTCTCGGTCTACCCCCAGAACGTGAAGTTGAATTCTTTATTGATCTTGAACCTGATACAAAGCCCATTTCTAAGACCCTATATCGAATGGCTCCTATTGAACTTCAGGAGTTAAAGGTCCAACTACTGGAGTTGTTGGACATCGATTTCATCCGTCCTAGTACATCTCCTTAGAGTAGTTCATATGTACTTGAAGCATGAATATCTATGGTATTGAACAAAAATTATTCCCCCCGCGATCTAGAAATGGGAGTCTATTTCATCATTGGAGTCTATTTCTTTATTTATTGTCCAAGTTATTTGCTGTTTGAGTTGGAAGAAAACTCAATGTAAGATTATTATTAGGAAGAAAAGCGAATCCTTCACTTTCTTTTTGTTATAATAATGTGATTCAAATGGCATATTCTTGTAGTCCTTGAAGGTCAAATGATAAATAGACTACATTATCATCACATATTCTTAACATAGATACTATTGGTCATTTACGAGTGGGCCGGGCTACCGGTGGTTGTCCCTTGACAGGACGGAAAGAAAAACTGGATCCTCCCATTACCCTCCCAAACAGCAAGTGAGTCAGGCAGGCTTTAGGCTAGGTCACATTTTGCCAGGTCTATAATTCTATATATTTGACACACAACATGCATGCATGTGCATCCACAGTCCACACACAAGCAAGTATAAACTTTTTATTAGCAAATATTTATACTGTTATCGTATATGCCAATTGTTGTTTAAAGTATTTGCATGGTCTATATTTTCTGGACTAGCCTTTGTCTATTCTCCTTAATGCATTAGGTTTGTGCCTTTCGGGCATGTGTTATGAACTATTTCTGTGAGCTCCTCCTTTTTGTTAAGCATGCTGTGGTTATTACTAGTTTTCTCATAACTTGCCTATGTAATTGCTTTACAATCCCTTGACTCACTACTTATCCAACTTATCATTCCTGTCTCGCTTATCATTCATGTGCTTCCTCTTTCTTTATTTTATGCAGACCTTGTTCTCAAAGACAAGATTGTCGTTTATGATCTGGGTGGCCAGAGGGTTGGATGGTCTAATTATAACTGTAAGTTTTAGGGAGCCATTCTATGTTGTTGCTATTAAGGATCTAGTAAAATGTTACATAATTTCGACTTAGAACGAAGAAACGAGCATTGAACGTTCACGAACGTTTATCATTTTCGTTAAAAAATGAACCAATAGTTGAATTTAGAGTTAACGAAGTAAAAAAGATAAAATTCTTGTATGAACATGTAGAGTATGTGATTTGTGAACTATAGGCTCTTGAATGAGCCAATTCGGACTTATAACGAAGAAGTTACGAGCCTGAAAATTTCACAAAGAAAAAAATCTGTCAAATTTATTCTGAAGCACAAAGTCCACGCCGCAGCGCGACTCAAGGCATAAAAGCCCGCGCTACAGCACGAGGCTATAGTGCACTGTTAGTTGGCGTCGCAGCGCGACATAAAGAGCTGGGACTTGTGCCGCAGCGCCAAGTTCGAGCCATGCACACTGCTAACTCACGCCGCGACGTGACACAGAGGAGGAATGCTGGCGCCGCAGCGCCAGCCTTAAGGATTTCATAGAAAGGAAAAATTACAAGTAAAGAAAGAAAGTGAATTGATTAATAATGAAGTAAAGCTTAATTATAACATTGTAAAGCCTTGTTAAACCTTAAGTTTGATAACTAAAGGTTAAAGATAATCAAACGAACTTGAACGTAATGACAGTGTAAGTTATAAAGGAAAGCCAGAACTAATAATAACGAATCTAATATATAATTAGATTGAAAAGAATGGTAAGATTCTTTAGGAACCATATATGTTATTTATGACCTAATGTGTTATGTGATGTTATCATCTACTGTAGAAACCTTAAAGACTTAAAGTGCACATGTTATAACTGTAGCAGATGCTAAAGGCAAGTATTCTAACACTTGTTTCAGTACCCGCACATATTTTGCAAATCGTTTCCATTTTCCGAACTGGTTGTACCCCAAGTGCATCTATCTTCTTTGTAGGGCAATAAATCTGGCTTCTTCGATCGCGTTTGCTTACACTAGTCAAGAAAACCTAAATAGAATAGAAAAGAAAAAGTTTAAATTAAGATTAACTCTATCAAAATCAATAATGACAAAATATTAAACTAATTACCCCGGCAGCAGCGCCAAAAACTTGTTGCCTAATTTCTTAATAGCATTTAAACACGCAAGCATACGCGTTCAATTGTAATATTCAGCAAGCAAGGATATCGTTCCCACAAGGAAATAGTCTAATATTTATCAATTACTAATTCCAATGCAATTAATCCTATTTTAAACTACGAAATATTGTTTGTGATTTAAAAATTAAACTTAACAAAACTAATAATTAAAATCAGAATTTCACAAGTGTAACTGCAGATTTAACAGGTTAAGATTACAGCTTCCCTTAGTATTTCATTTAAACCAATTTACTTCCCATTTAAATCAATTAATTAATATGAATCATTATCCAAGAATATTTTATAGTGCTCACACACTTCTTCCAAAGACGCGTGAACAAATCCTCCTAATTCCAATCCTTAAGACACAGAATTATAAGGAACACCCTATTTAATTAATTCACTATATTCCTATGTGAATCAAGTTAATTAGGGTTTTACGCACAAATTCTTTCAATGGATACAAAAGACACATAGGTATATTCCTATCCTACATGCTAATCATATTAACCCTATTCAGATTATATGAACAGATGTTATCATATCCAGATCTCAATCTATACGCCATCTTCCAATTTTATATAGATTATCACAGTAATTGTTGGCCAAACAATTAATCAATAAGCAAAAGATATAATAAACAATTCAATAAAAACCAACTTTCATTCAATGGGAAGATTTAATTTAAACTACATGCCAAGTTCCGTTGCAATCTTAATGAAAATTTAGTTCATAATAATAATAAAGAAAAACATCATCCAGATTAATAATCCAAACATCCCAAATAATTACAAAAGATAAAACTAGATAAGAGAAGAAGAAACTCTGAATTTGCTCCAATACTCTCTCTTTGATCTTCAGCCCTTGCAATTCTCCTTCGTGTTTTTCTTCATTGTCCTCTCTGCAAATCTCTTGAAAAATTACGTGATATGTCTTTTTTAAAGTCTTCTCCTATTTGTATTGGTCTCAGCCCTCATTTAGATTCCTTATTGGCCTCAAAAACCCACTTAGCAGTAGAAAAATCCTTCTTTAGTCACACATAAGCGCCTAGGCGCTCAACCCAGGCCATTTTCAAGCGCCTAGGCGCTTGACCAGGACCGCGTAATTACAAAAATTCCACTCAGCTCTAATTTTAATGATTTTTGACCTTTTTCTTCTCCCAAATGACCAATTTGTCCCTCCAACTCCAACCTACAAGAAATAAACAGGAGTATGCGACTTTGTATTGACTACCAGGAATTGAACCATATCACCATCAAGAATAGGTATCCGCTACCTCGCATTGATGACCTGTTAAACCAGTTGCAAGGAGCACAATTCTTTTCAAAGATCGATCTTCGTTCTGGATATCATCAGCTGAAGATTAAAACTGAGGATATTCTGAAGACTGCCTTAAGAACTCGGTACTGGCATTATGAATTCTTTGTCATTATATCTTTTGAATTGACTAATGCTTCTGCTGCTTTCATGGATATGATGAACCGTGTGTTCAAGGAATATTTGGATCAGTTCCTTGTTGTCTTTATTGATGACATCCTCATCTATTCTAAAAGTCGTGAAGATCATGAGAACCATTTGAAGCTAGTACTTCAAAGGCTTCACGATAACAAGCTATATGCCAAGCTGAAGAAATGCGAGTTCTGGCTGGAGGAAGTAGAATTCCTTGGGCACGTGGTGTCAAAACATGGAGTATCTGTTAACCCGGCAAAGATTGAAGCAATACAAAGTTGGGAGCAACTGAAGTCGGTGACCGAAGTACGTAGTTTTCTAGGCTTAGCTGGTTATTATCAGAGATTCGTGAAAGGATTTTCTCGAATCGCTACTCCGTTAACTCAGCTGACACGGAAAGATATAAAATTCGGTTGGAGCGAGGAATGCGAGACGAGTTTCCAAGAGCTCAAGAGGAGACTCATTTTGGCACATGTTCTGACAATACCATCTGATTCGAATGAATTTGTTATCTACAACGATGCTTCAGGAAAAGGGTTAGGATATGTTCTCATGCAACATGAAAAAGTCATAGCCTATGCCTCGCGACAACTCAAAGAATATAAGAGGAATTATCCTACTCATAATCTGGAGTTGGCAGCAGTCGTTTTCGCATTGAAGATCTGGAGACACTACCTGTATTGGGAGAAAGTGGAGATTTGTACGGATCATAAGAGCCTTAAATATTTCTTCACCCAAAAGGAACTCAACATGTGCAAAGACGTTGGCTCGGCCTGTTGAAAGATTACAATCATACCATCCAATACCATCCTGAAAAAGTGAACGTAGTAGCTGCCGCATTGAGTAGAAGATCATATGCGGGTACGAGTGCGATATTGTCAACACAAAAGTGTGACGCCCCCAAAATAGGTATACATCACCCATCTTGAGTCGCCAAATACATGGTACAGAATATAAATACAAACTTAATTATACAACCGTCGTGTAACATACGACAATACATAAACTGAGAGTTTTAGTAGGAATATTGTCATCTAGACAATATCCACACTAAAAGAAGTCCTCATTACATTTATGGTCACACTATTTAACAGAACAGTGAGGAGTACTAATGTTATCATCTAGACCGTCACTCTTTTTCCCGACTCGTCCCAGCTATATTCTCATTTCCTGAAGAGAATAGTGAAAGAAAGGGTGAGCTCAACTAGTCCAGTAAGAAATATTATGACTAAGATAATGCAGAATAAATTATCAATAGTCTTCAAAAATGTTAAACTGATAAAATACAATAGACATCAAGTTTAACTGCAGCGAAATAAGCAATCCATCAGAAGGGTCAAGTAGAGCATGATATCTACTATCTTCTATGATTTAAAATGTTTTTATCAATTTTTATCGTTGAGACTCAGCTTAATAAATAAATCACATCATCTAATCATCCCTGTATTACGACCAAGGATATTCATTAAATCATCAACGGTCATGACTATACCGAATAATCCCTAGTCATAATCATACCAAATTAAAACTGTCCATCAATGCATTACAGGCCACTGAGGACTTTTACCACATCAATTATAACATTACAGGTCATGATTATACAGAATGATCCCTTGTCATAATCATACTAAGTCCATCTATGCACGTAAGCCAAAGATGACTTTCATTACAATATAAGCATGAGGATGATGACAATGACATAATAATTCAATAAAATAAGTTCAAGAATAAATTTTAAAGATTAATAAGTTAATTTATCCTGAACTCAATAACGTCCAAATTGTCAACATGATACTGCTTTGTGGAGTAAAATTCAAGAATGCTCAAAAGAATATTTCCACGAAAAGATACTGGATGAAGCGCAAATATCTAGGATATTCCAATAATTTCAAGGAATATAGAAGCCAAAACTTTAACCAACTGAGTATAATAGAATGTATAAAATTGCAAATAGATTTTGACCCGCCATGCGGTAATCCACGTATACAGATCATTTCCACAATTTAATAAGTAATGAATACAAAGGATTATTCACCATGCATGTGGTAATCCATATAGACAGGTTATTCCAACAGAATAATAAAGAATGGAATAACAAAGGATTCACCATGCGTGCGATAGACTGCACAGATAGGTTATTCCCAACAGAATAATAAATAATGGCACCAGGTCATGCGTAACGCACAGACAGGATATTCTGACAAAATAATAAATAATGGAACCAGGTCCGGCGTAAACGCACAGACAGGATATTCCGACAGAATAATAAATAATGGAACCAGGTCCGGCGTAAACGTACAGACAGGATATTCCGTCAGAATAATAAATAATAGAACCAGGTCCGACGTAAATGCACAGACAGGATATTCCAACAGAATAATAAAGAATGGAATATCAACAGAATTCACCAGGCATGCGATAGACCGCACAGACAGGTTATTCCAACAGAAAAATAAAGAACGAAATAATAGAAGAATTTCACCATGTATACGGTACTTCACATAAACAAGTTATTCCAACATAATAAAGAGGAATAGAATAACAGAAGAATTTCACCATGTATGCGGTACTTCGCATATGCAGGTTATTCCAACATAATAATGAAGAATGGAATAACAACTCTTACGAGTATTGAAAAAAAATAATTCTCTTCATGAATACGAAAGAATAATATCCCTTACCTTAGAAGAAACTGGATATTGGAAAAGTGAAGTAATAGAATACTTTTCTTCTTTCTCTCTATAGTTTCTCTCTCTAGTGGTTCGGTGAATTCGTAAGAAATAATGAAAGAATGAGCTTCTATTTATAGAAGAACTGAAAGTGGCTCTTGGTCTTAACGAAGGGTCAAAATGACTCTTGGTAATATTGAAGAGACAACTACTATTTACGAAGGGGCAATTAACTCTTGAAAAATTGAAGGGACAAGTAACTCTTCAAAAACTGAAGGGACAAGTAACTCTTAGAAAACTGAAGGGACGAGTTACTATTTAAACTTTAAATCAACGATTCATATTGATTTACTATTATAATTTCAACCAACGGTCTGAAAATTAGCACATCTCTTCATAGAATAATATTGTACCCAAAAATGATTTGCACCTAAAAGAAATATATCTTTCGGGTGAATAGTACCCCGTGAATAGTAACTCATGAATAGTAACTCATAAATAGTAACTCGTGAATAGTACTCCGACACGAAAAGTGCTCCGAATACCCGATTGAACACTATAACCTCCAGACATCAATTATTATCAAAATAAATGTCGATTTCCACTAACACAAATAATTTCAACACAATAGAACTATCAAATTTATCTTTAATCAACACGAACTTATTCATCATTAATATTATAACTCACAATATTTAACAACCAGGTCGTTCCCAGGAAAGAGGGGGCTTTCCAATAAGGATTTCTCCCTATTGACGTGCAATTAGGTGACCAAACTTCTCATTGACAGAACTTCTAGACATTATAAATATTATAATTTAATAATATGAATAACTTTGTCGCCTCAATTATTGATTTAATAATATAACATATTATGCAGATGATACTGTGACAGTAATTGAATCAATAATATGAGAGATATGATGCAGCAATTACTGTAGCAATAATTGAATATAACTGAGTGACTTATCACGTAAGCATCAATAATCAATACCGTGTGTTACTATGCAACCACGCGTATTATTGTACTTTTACTACTGTGTAGTTCAACAGTTTTAACGGTAACACTTTCGCCATTATTTTTATAAAAAGATAATTCTGTCTTTTTCTACTACTACAATACTTCCGTTGTGGGGTCCACTAATGATTGCGCCGTCGTACGAATATTTCCCGACAAAAAGAATATTCTCCGACCAATCGAATATTTTATAACAACTTGCTTACTTTGCAAAATTTATAAATATTACCCATAACTATAACATTATATCAAATCCATACCATAATATTCAAAAAAATATTTCGAGAAATTTAAATCTTTATTCATAAAATTTGGGGTCTCACAATCTCCCCTCCTTATGAAATTTCGCCCTCAAAATTTATGTACGTACCTGGTATGCCGAATAGGTGAGGATACCTTGACTTCACTTCAAATTCTAACTCTTGAGGTATAACCTTTGAGTGTTGAATATAATCCTTCTTATCCAAGATTTTAACACGTATCTCCTCATACGTTAAATCTTCTGCTATCTCGTCCAATTCCAATTCAATAATGTGGTTCGGGTCGTCTACATATTTACGTAACATCGATACGTGGAAAAGAACGTTATGAACACGCGACAAACTTGGCGGTAAAACGAGTCTATAAGCCACAGTTCCTACTCGATCGAGGATTTTAAATGGGCCAATTAAATCGAGGGTTGAGATTTCCTCTCTTCATCGATTCTTGCTTCTAGAAGAACGCCCTCTTGAACCTTCTTCTTCACATTCATCAGATTCGGGTGTGTAGCTTGAGCGGCTTTAACTTTATTGATTAAAGTTTATTCTACTCGTATATTCGTCATCATCACATGGGTCCTTGGAGTCTTTAACTCTATCTCCATCCTTTATAAGTCATACAAAATGGATTTTTGTGTTAACAACATCGCACTCGTAAACGCATACGATCTTCTACTCAACGCATCAGCTACCACGTTCGCTTTTCCACGATAATATTGAATGGTACGATCGTAATCTTCAACAGCTCGAGCCAACGTCCTTGGCGCATGATACATTTGTTTTGGTTGAAGAAATATTTAAGGATTTTAGAAATGGGTTTTGTACTGGGGTCAATACAAAATTCGATTTCACGCTCTAGGGGTAGGCTAAGAAGTCTTCAAGAATTCGTCAGAAAATTTATTAAAAATAAAAATATCATTCAAAACGGTAACTCTCATCTAAGACTTGGATAGCACGTCACATTGATACCTATCAACTTGCCACCGTTATTCACGACGTCCCCTACAGAAAGTATGGCTTTGGTGCATTCCACAAAGGAAGTCACCAGCAAAAGGCTCGGGGCTCTTTACTTATGGCTTGATATGACAATGATTGACTTTAGTGGTTTGGTTACTTGAATTTGCATAACAAGTTGGTTAGGAATATGAAAGCTAACAACCTTGCGAAAAGCATGATGAGTAGTTAACCAATCGATTCTTAAAATCACATCAAATGAAAGTATTTTCAAAGAGATAAGATCGACAGGTAACGTGAGGGTATCGATTTGAATCAAACAAGACTTATAAACCGTGGATGTAATGAAGGTTTCTCCCAACGGAGTTTCAACAGATAAATCAAAGTCTAATTTTTCTGGAGTCAAATTTAAATGTTGAGCGCAAGTAGGAGAAATAAAGGAATAGGTAGAACCGGTATCGAATAAGGTATAGATTTCGCAAGAGCTTATGATTAACTTACCAGTAATAATCTCGTTCGGATTTCTCGCTTTTTGGGAGGTTACGACAAACGCTCTCCCTTGAACTACCGATTTTGTCTTGTCTGGGACACCCTTTGATGCCTCCATCCCAGCTGGACTTGACTTTGGTGCACGACAAAGTCGGGCTAGGTGGCCTTCTTTTCCACAATTATAACATGCTTTGTACTGCATCGTGCAGTTTGGACTTATGTTTCCTTCCCCTCCGCATTTGAAGCATACAATTGGTGGTCGTTTTCCTTACTTGAAAACGGGTGTTGGTGCTGCTGTCTTTCCATCGTTGTTGAACCTTCTCTTCTTGAACTTTCCACTCCTATTGTCTTGGCCATGATTACCACCGAAGTGGTTATCATTTCTGGCATGTTGATTTCCCCCACGATGATTATCATTATTCTGATAGTCGTTGCCACCGGTACGATTATTATCGTGTTGTTGGTCGTTGCCTTTTGGTTGTGCTGGCTCATTATCGCGCTCCAATAACTGAGCCCTATTCATAACATCTGAATATAAACAAAGTTTGTGAGAAATGAGGTATTGACGTATATCGGGTTTCAAACCTCTTAGAAACATCTGTGTCATTCTCTCCTCATTATCAACCAAGTAGGACACAAACCGAGATAACTTGGCAAACTTAGCTTCGTACTGCGCCACGGTCATATTATTTTGCTCAAGCTTGATGAACTCTACCTCCTTCATGTGACGAATACTTTCAGGAAAATACTTGTCATTGAACAGCTCTTGGAACTTCTCCCAAGACATCTTCAGTGCGGCAGGTTGAGTACGCTTTACAGATTCCCACCAGTAATCTGCCTATGCACGCAACATGAAGGTAGCAAAGGGAACCTTTTGCTCCTCGGAGCATCCCAAGACATCAAATATCTTGTTGATCTGCTTTATCCACGTTTCCGCCTTAAGTGGTTTTGGCTCTCCAAAAACTTCGGTTGTCCCAGCTCCTTGAACTGCTTAGCGGTGACCATCCGAGAGTTGCCAGTGTTTCCACCTGTATTTTGGACAGGAGCCGCTCTTGCCTGATGTTGTATGAATTGCATAAAGCCTCTAAATATTCCATCGTTCATCATTTGGTCAGTGTTGTTGTTTGCCTAAGGATTGTCGCCTTCCTGATGCATATTATCCTGATTATTGATCTGTGGAGACTCAACGGTCTCCTGTGCTCTATTTATGTTCTCAACATTCTCGGATGTCATTTTCAAATACTGCCACAAAATAGGGGTTAATTAACATATCACATATTATCCCTATACTCTGACCGACCAATTAAATATCAAATAAACTTAGGTAGGTCATACTAGCAAAGGAATTCCCCGTCTCCCCCCTCCTAGTTCTTGTCTCGCATCTTAGCCAGGGATCATATCCCTAAGCTTTGATACCAACTGTGACGCCCCCAAAATAGGTATACATCACCCATCTTGAGTCGCCAAATACATGGTACAGAATATAAATACAAACTTAATTATACAACCGTCGTGTAATATACGACAATACATAAACTGAGAGTTTTAATAGGAATATTGTCATCTAGACAATATCCACAGTCAAAGGAGTCCTCATTATATTTATTGTCACACTATTTAACAGAATAGTGAGGATTACTAATGCTATCATCTGGACCGTCACCCCTTTCCCCGACTCGTCCCAGCTATATTCTCATTTCCTGAAGAGAAAAGTGAAAGAAAGGGTGAGCTCAACTAGCCCAGTAGTAAATATTATGACTAAGATAATGCAGAATAAATTATCAATAGTCTTCAACAATATTAAACTGATAAAATACAATAGACATCAAGTTTAACTGCAACGGAATAAGCAATCCATCAGAAGGGTCAAGTAGAGCATGATATCTACTATCTTCTATGATTTAAAATGTTTTCATCATTTTTTATCGCTGAGACTCGGCTTAATAAATAAACCACATCATCTAATCATTCCTGTATTACGACCAAGGATATTCATTAAATCATCAACGGTCATGACTATACCAAATAATCCCTAGTCATAATCATACCAAAAACTGTCCATCAATGCATTACAGGCCACTGAGGACTTTTACCACATCAATTATAACATTACAGGTCATGATTATACCGAATGATCCCTGGTCATAATCATACTAAGTCCATCTATGCACGTAAGCCAAAGATGACTTTTATTACAATATAAGCATGAGGATGATGACAATGACATAATAATTCAATAGAATAAGTTCAAGAATAAATTTTAAAGATTAATAAGTTAATTTATCCTGAACTCAATAACGTCCAAATTGTCAACATGATACTGCTTTGTGGAGTAAAATAAAGGAATGCTCAAAAGAATATTTCCACGAAAAGACAGCACAGACAGGTTATTCCCAACAGAATAATAAATAATGGAACCAGGTCATGCGTAACGCACAGACAGGATATTCTGATAAAATAATAAATAATAGAACCAGGTCCGGCGTAAACGCACAGACAGGATATTCTGACAGAATAATAAATAATGGAACCAGGTCCGGCGTAAACGCACAGACAGGATATTTCGACAGAATAATAAATAATAGAACTAGGTCCGGCGTAAACGTATAGACAGGATATTCCAACAGAATAATAAAGAATGGAATATCAACAGAATTTACCAGGCATGCGATAGACCGCACAGACATGTTATTCCAACAGAAAAATAAAGAACGAAATAATATTAGAATTTCACCATGTATGCGGTACTTCGAATAAACAGGTTATTCCAACATAATAATGAGGAATGAAATAACAGAAGAATTTCACCATGTATGTGGTACTTCGCATATACAGGTTATTCCAATATAATAATGAAGAATGGAATAACAACTCTTACGAGTATTGAAAGAAAATAATTCTCTTCATGAATACGAAAGAATAATATCTCTTACCTTAGAAGAAACTGGATATTAGAAAAGTGAAGTAGCATAATATTTTTCTTCTTTCTCTCTATAGCTTCTCTCTCTAAAGGTTCAATGAATTCGTAAGAAATAATGAAGGAATGAGCTTCTATTTATAGAAGAACTGAAAGTGGCTCTTGGTCTTAACGAAGGGTCAAAATGACTCTTGGTAATATTGAAGAGACAACTACTATTTGCGAAGGGGCAATTAGCTCTTGAAAAACTGAAGGGACAAGTAACTCTTGAAAAACTGAAGGGACAAGTAACTCTTGGAAAACTGAAGGGACAAGTTACTATTTAAACTTTAAATCAACGATCCATATTGATTTACTATTATAATTTCAACCAACGGTCTGAAAATTAGCACATCTCCTCATAGAATAATATTGTACCCAAAAATGATTTAGACCAAAAAGAAATATATCTTTCGGGTGAATAGTACCCCGTGAATAGTAACTCGTGAATAGTAACTCGTGAATAGTAACTTATGAATAGTACTCCGACACGAAAAGTGCTTCGAATACCCGATTGAACACTATAACCTCCAAACATCAATTATTATCGAAATAAATATCGAGTTCCACTAACACAAATAATTTTAACATAATGGAACTATCAAATTCATCTTTAATCAACACGAACTTATTCATCATTAATATTATAACTCACAATATTTAACAACCAGGTCGTTCCCAGAAAAGAGGGGGTTTTCCAATAAGGATTTCTCCCTATTGGCGCACAATTAAGTGACCAAACATCTCCTTGACAGAACTTCTAGACATTGTAAATATTATAATTTAATAATATGAATAACTTTGTCGTCTCAATTATTGATTTAATAATATAACATATTATGCAGATGATACCGTGACAATAATTGAATCAAAAATATGAGAGATATGATGCAGCAATTACTGTAACAATAATTGAGTATAACTGAGTGACTTATCACGTAAGTATCAATAATCAATACCGTGTACTACTATGCAACCACGCGTATTACTGTACTTTTACTACCGGGTAGTTCAACAGTTTTAACGATAACACTTTCGCCGTTATTTTTATAAAAATATAATTCTGTCATTTTCTACTACGATAATACTTCCGTTGTGGGGTCCACCAATGATTTTGCCGTCGTACGAATATTTTCCGACAAAAAGAATATTCTCCGACCAAACGAATATTTTATAACAACTTGCTTACTTTGCAAAATTTATAAATATTACCCACAGCTATAACATTATATCAAATCCACACCATAATATTCAAAAAAATATTTCGAGAAATTTAAATCTTTATTCATAAAATTTGGGGTCTCACAAAAGCCCATTTTGTATGACTTGCAAAGGATGGAGATAGAGGTAAAGGCTCCAAGTACCCACGTGATGATATCAAACATACGAGTAGAACCGACTTTAATCGATAAAGTTAAAGTTGTTCAAGCCACAGACTCAGAGCTGATGCGTATGAAGAAGAAAGTACAAGAAGGTGTTATCTCAGAAGCAAGAATCGATAAAAAAGGAATACTTCGAGTCAACTCCAGACTTTGTGTTCCTAACGATTCTGATTTGAAGTACAAGATCATGATGGAGGCACACAATACACCGTTTGCAATCTATCCTGGAAGTACCAAAATGTATCGTGATCGTCGACATACATTTTGGTGGAACAATATGAAGAGAGAGATCGCGGAGTATATCTCGATGTATTTAACTTGTCAACGTGTAAAAGCGGAGCATCAAGTGCCAAAGGGTCCATTGCAACCACTTGAGATTTCAAAATGGAAGTGGGAACACATTACTATGGATTTCGTTACCGGTCTTCCCAAGGTTTCTCAAGGCATAGATGCGATTTGGGTTATTGTTGATAGATTAACCAAGTCTGCTCATTTCTTTCCTATACGGGAGACTTATTCCCTTGAACGTCTTGCTCGTATGTACGTGAATGAGATTGTGAGGTTGCATGGTATGCCAGTATCTATAGTTTCTGATCGAGGCCCGAGATTCACTTCACAATTTTGGGTTTACGATTTAGTTCGGCATACTATCCTCAAACGGACGGACAATCAGAGAGGCCTATTCAAACTCTTGAAGATCTATTAAGACTCCGTGTCCTAAACTTCAAAGGGAGTTGGGATAAGTACTTACCATTGGTGGAATTCTCCTACAACAACAGTTATCAGGCAAGTATAGGTGTGGCTCCATTCGAAGCATTGTATGGACGAAAGTGTTGCTCTCTAGTATGTTGGGATGAGGTGGGTGAAGTAACATTATTGGGACCAGAGTTGGTACGTATGACTACAGAAAAGATCCAAATGATCCGACAATGTATACAAATGGCACAAGATCGACAAAAGAGTTATGTTAATCTTCATCGTAAGAACGTGAAATTTAATATTGGGGATCATGTATTTTTACGTGTCGCTCCATGGAAGGGAGTTACAAGATTCGGGAAGAGAGGAAAGCTCAATCCACAATTTATTGGTCCATTTGAGATTCTTGACCGAGTAGAAAATGTGGCCTACAGACTCGCATTACCTCCAAGCATATCTCGTGTTCATAATATTTTTCACATATCTGTGCTTCATAAATATATGAAAGACCCAAACCACATTATTGAGTTAGAACCAGATGAGATAGCCAAAGATTCAACGTACGAGGAGGTTGTGACGCCCCCAAAACAGGTATACATCACCTATTCTGAGTCGCCAAATACATGGTACAAAAATAAATACAACCTCAGTAATACAATTGTCGTGCAAAATACGACAACACATATACTGTGAGTTTGAATACAAATAGAGAGTATAAAAACTCAAAAGGAGTCCTCATTACAATTACTGATACACTATTTTATAAAAATAGTGAGGACTGCTAAACAACTTTCTAAAACCGTCACTCCATACCCCGGCTAGTTCCTGCTATACTATCTCCTCCTGAGAAGAAAATGGAACAAAAAGGGTGAGCTCAACTAGCCCAATAAAGAATATTATGACTAAGATAATATACAACAAATTATCGTTAGTCTTCAACATGAAAAATCTGATAAAATATAATAGACAACAAGTTTTAGATCAACAACTGCATCGGAAATAGCAATCCATTAGAAGAGTCAAATAGAGAAAGAATTCTACTATCTTCTAAGATTTAAAAGTCCATCATCAATATTTTATCCCTGTAACATCAATCAATATACATCTTGAATCAAATATTCATTTTTGCAATACAAGCCAAAGATATTCATCTGTATCACCAGTTGGTCATGTTCATCTCAACACATGTTCATTTTTGCACTACAGGCCAAAGATATTCATCAGGTAATCATACATCTTTGCACTACAGGCCAAAGATATTCAGTAGTATCATCATTTAGGACTGAGGATGATGAAAAATATTTTAAAGAAAACGAATCCAGTGAGATAAAAGAACAAATATTAGAGATTCGTATTACAGTTTATCCAAGTTTAATAATACTCCATAATAACCAATTTTGAAGCAGAATTTAAAAATAAAGATCAAAACATGGATAAAATCAAAGATAGTAACCATAATAGACAACTTGGACAAAAAGAAGAAAATTTTATTTTTCGGTGAATAGTGCCGTATACGTGAATAGTAATCCCGACACAAAAAAGTTCTAAATTTGATAAAAAGTTCATACCAACATTTTGGTATAATGATATTGAAGAAAATATCATTTTAAAAAAAATATAACACCCCTTACCTCAAAATATCAGTACTTCTGATCGAAATATCGGTATAAGGCTGAAGGAAACTTGCACTGATGAATAGAAACTCACAAAGTATCTAAATTGTGACGCCCCCAAAATAGGTCCAATCCATCCAACCCATTATGAGTCGCCAAATACATGGTACAGAAAATAACTACAACTTTATTATTACAATTGTCGTGCAAAATATGACAACACATATACTGTGAGTTTAAATACAAATATTGCCATCTAGACAGTATTCATACTCAATTAAGTCCTCATTATGCTTATTGATACACTATTTTACAAAATAGTGAGGACTACTAAAATAACTATCTTGAACCATCATTCCATACCCCGACTAGTACTCGCTACATTCTCGCCTCCTGAGAAGAAAAATGGAACAACAAGGAAAAGGGTGAGCTCAACTAGCCCAGTAAAGAATATTATGACTAAGATAATATACAACAAATTATCGTTAGTCTTCAACAGGGAAAAATTTAATAGAATACAATAGACAACAAGTTTTAAATCAATATTCGCAGCGGAAAATAATAATTCATAGAAGAGTTACGTAGAGAATGAAATCTACGATTATCTATGAATTTAAAAGCCCATCATCAACATTTTATCCCTGTAACATCAATCAATAAATATCTTGAATCATATAGTCATCTTTGCACTACAGGCCAAAGATATTCATCAGTTGGTCATGTTCATCTCAACACCTGTTCATCTTTGCACTACGGGCCAAAGATATTCATCAGAAATCATTCATCTTTGCACTACAGGCCAAAGATATTCAATTATATCATCATTTAGGACTGAGGATGATGAAAAATATTTTAAAGGAAACGAATCCAGTGAAACAAAATAATAAATATTAAGGATTCGTATTTCAGCTATTCCATGTCCAAAAATACCTTATAAATAATCATAGTGAAGTAAAATTCAAGAATGATCAAAACATGGATACAATCAAAGCTAGTATCCAGAATAGATATTTTGGACGAAAAGAAAAAAATTTCATTTTTCGGTGAATAGTAACTCGTGAATAGTAACTCATGAATAGTAACCCCGACATGAAAAGTTCCAAATTTAATTAAAAGTTCAGATCAATACTTCGGCATAATGATATTGAAGAAAATAATATCATTTAAGAAGAAATAACATCCCTTACCTCAGCAAAAACAGTACTTCTAGTTGAAACACCGGATATAGGTTATGACTTGAACTTGCACCGTATAGCAATACTCAAAGTATTAGAATACTCACAAAAATACGCTCACTAATATAGAGAGAGAAAGAGAGAGAAACTTGTGTTTCTGGTGTGATTTTTAATTCTAACCTAAGCACCCTATTTATAGGAAAATACTTAGAACACCAAAGTAAAAAATTTAATATAATATATATATATATATATATATATATATATATATATATATATATATATATATATATATAAATTTTCAAGTCCACCTAAGAAAATCTGAAATCAGCCACCTTGCACATGTTTATGATGTCCAAAAAAATACAAAAAACATTTTTCTCAAAATAAACTAAAACTCCCAAAAATCAATTATTTCGGAACTTCGAAACTTCAATAATTCATAATAAATAGTCCTTTTGTCAGAAAATTCGAATCTCACGAGTTTTTATAGGAAATTCAATTCTCTAAAACTTTGCAGAAGAAAGTTTTTCCACATTCTAAATAAAAATTGACCGAAATTTACAAACGGGAGATTTTACAGTCAATAATAAATTTTCGGTCAAGAATTGTGTCCACCAACACACAAAACATGTGTTAATCATTTAATGCCACAAAAATACTCTTCCTCCTCATATACTCATATATCCCACATTCATTGTAAAAATACCACCATCAATATATTATTAAAATAATATATTTAAATGAATTATTTTATCAGAAAAAGATAAAATATTTATTTTCAACAAGTGTCACATAAAAAATTTTCTCCATCTATATCCACATAAAATCACTATTTTCCTCATCATATAAATTAATAATTAATTATACACAAATAATATTACAGAATCACAGTACTGACAACCAGGCCGTTCCTAGGAAAGAGGGGGCTTTCCAATAAGGATTTCTTCTTACTGGCGCGCAATTAGACGACCAAACCTCTCCTTAGACAGAACTTTCTAGACATTGCCAATAATGTTATCTAATAATATTATTCAGATAATATGAATTATTGCTCCGATAATAGAAAATACTGTGTAGTGACAATTATTAAAATAACAGTAATATAAAATATCAACGCAGCAATTATTGAATCAATAAAATATAATATTGAATAGTAATTACTGTAACAATTATTGAGTAGTGCCTTCTACGTAAGAATCAATAATTGGTGCAATACTGTGTGCTACTGTGCAACAACGCGTATTATCGTGCTTTAACCACCGGGTATTCCAATAGTATTAACGGTAACAACTACGCCGTTATTTATAAACAACTTATTTTTGTCGTTTTCTTCATCCAATCGCTTTCCGTTATGGGGCCCACAAAAGATTGCGCCGTCGTACGAATATTCTCCGACAGTAAGAATATTCCACGACCAAGCGAATATTTCTCGACAACAATGAATATTTTATAACCACTTGCTTATTTAAAATATTTGCGCACTTTACCCATAACTAACCACATTAATCAAATCAACCCTTACTATTTCAGAATAATAAATAGAGAAAATTAAATTTTATTTATTAATAATTTGGGGTCTTACAACCTCCCCTCCTTATGAAATTTCGTCCTCGAAATTAACATACGTACCTGGTGTTTCAAAAAGATGAGGATACCTCGCTTTCATTTCCGTTTCTAACTCCCAGGTCATTTCCTCAATAGCATGGTTTCTCCACAAAACTTTAACTTGTGATATGACCTTCGTGCGTAGGACATGCTCCTTCATTTCCAAGATCTTGATAGGTACCTCCTCGTACGTTAAGTCTTCGGCTATCTCGTCCGGTTCTAACTCAATAACGTGGTTCGGGTCTTTCACATATTTACGAAGCACAGATATATGAAAAACATTATGAATACGAGACATACTTGGAGGTAACGCGAGTCTATAGGCCACATTTCCTACTCGGTCAAGAATCTGAAATGGACCAATAAATCATGGATTGAGCTTTCCTCTCTTCCCAAATCTTGTAACTCCTTTTCATGGAGCTACACGTAATAATACATGATCCCCAATGTCAAATTTCACGTCCTTTCGATGAAGATCAACATAACTCTTTTGTCGATCATGTGCCGTTTGTATACGTTGTCGAATCGTTTGGATCTTCTCTGTAGTCATTCGTACCAACTCTGGTCCTAACAACGTTGCTTCTCCCACCTCATCCCAACATACTAGAGAGCGACACTTTCGTCCATACAATGCTTCAAAGGGAGCCACACCTATACTTGCCTGATAACTGTTGTTGTAGGAGAATTCCACCAATGGTAGGTACTTATCCCAACTTCCTTTGAAATCTAAGACACAAAGTCTTAATAGATCTTCAAGAGTTTGAATAGTCCTCTCTGATTGCCCGTCCGTTTGAGGATGGTATGCCGAACTGAACCGTAAATCCGTGCCCATAGCTTTTTGCAAACTAACCCAAAATCTTGAAGTGAATCTTAGGTCACAATCCAAAACTATGGATATTGGCATGCCATGCAACCTTACAATCTCATTCACGTACATACTTGCAAGACGTTCAAGGGAATAAGTCTCCCGTATCGGTAAGAAATGAGCAGACTTGGTTAGTCTATCAACTATACCCCAAATAGCATTTATGCCTTGAGAAACCGTGGGAAGACCCGTAACGAAATCTATGGTAATGTGTTCCCACTTCCATTTCAGAATCTCAAGTGGTTGCAATGGACCTTTTGGTACTTGATGCTTCGCCTTTACACGTTGACAAGTTAAACACCTCGAGATAAACTTTGCAATCTCTCTCTTCATATTGTTCCACCAAAATGTATGTCGAAGATCACGATACATTTTAGTACTTCCAGGATGGATTGCAAATGGTGTATTGTGTGCCTCCATCATGATCTTGTACTTCAAATCAGAATCGTTAGGAACACAAAGTCTGGAGTGGACTCGAAGTATTCCTTCTTCATCGATTTTTGCTTCCGGAATAGCACCTTCTTGCACTTTCTTCTTCATACGCATCAGCTCCGGGTCTGTAGCTTGAGCAACTTTAACTTTATCGATTAAAGTTGGTTCTACGCGTATACTTGACATCATCACACTCATTCCTGCATATGATCTTCTACTCAACGCGTCAGCTACCACATTTGCTTTTCCAGAATGGTATTGAATAGTGTGGTCATAATCTTTCAACAGCTCGAGCCAACGTCGTTGCCGCATGTTGAGTTCTTTTTGAGTGAAGAAATATTTAAGGCTTTTATGGTCTGAATATATCTCCACCTTCTCCCCATATAGATAGTGCCTCCAGATCTTTAGCGCGAAAACGACTGCTGCCAACTCTAGATCATGAGTAGGATAATTCCTCTCATATTCTTTAAGTTGTCACGAGGCATAGGCTATGACTTTCCCACGTTGCATGAGAACACATCCTAACCCTTTTCCTGAAGCATCGCTGTAGATAACAAATCCATCCGAACCAGATGGTATTGTCAAAACAGGTGCCGAAATGAGTCTCCTCTTTAGCTCTTGGAAACTCTTCTCGCATTCTTCGCTCCATACGAATTTGATATCCTTCCGAGTCAGCTGAGTTAACGGGGTAGCAATTCGAGAAAACCCTTCTACGAATCTCCGATAATAACCAGCTAAGCCCAGAAAGCTACGTACATCGGTCACCGTCTTCGGTTGCTCCCAGCTTTGTATTGCTTCAATCTTCGCCGGGTCCACAGATACTCCATGTTTTGACACCACGTGCCCTAGGAATGCTACTTCCTCAAGCCAGGACTCGCATTTCTTCAACTTAGCATATAACTTATTTTCACGCAGCCTTTGGAGTACCAGCTTCAAATGGTGCTCATGATCTTCACGGCTTTTAGAATATATGAGGATGTCATCAATAAAGACAACAACAAACTGATCCAAATAATCCTTGAATACTCGGTTCATCATATCCATGAAAGCCGCAGGAGCATTAGTCAATCCAAAAGACATGATTAAGAATTCATAATGCCCGTACCAAGTTCTAAAGGCAGTCTTCGGAATATCCTCAGTTTTAACCTTCAGCTGATGATATCCAGAACGAAGATCAATTTTTGAAAAGAATTGTGCTCCTTGTAACTGGTCAAACAGGTCATCAATACGAGGTAGCGGATACCTATTCTTGATGGTGACATGGTTTAATTCTCGGTAATCGATACAAAGTCGCATACTCCCGTCTTTCTTCTTTACAAATAAAACAGGAGCACCCCAAGGAGATGTACTAGGACGAATGAAGTCGATGTCCAACAACTCTTGTAGTTGGACTTTTAACTCCTGAAGTTCAATAGGAGCCATTCGATATGGGGTTTTAGAAATGGGCTTTGTATCAGGTTCAAGATCAATAAAGAATTTAACTTTACGTTCTGGGGGTAGACCGGGAAGTTCTTCAGGAAATACGTCAGGAAAGTTATTAACAATAGGAATATTATTCAAATTTGACGTGTCTTTATTCAAATCCATAACATGGGCTAAGAAAGCTTGACATCCGTTTTTCAATAAGCGAATGACTTTATAACTTGATATGACAGTGATTGATTTTAATGGCTTTGTTGCTTGAATTCGAACAACAGGTTGATTAGGAATATGAAAACTAACCACCTTACGAAAATAATCAATTTTGGCATGATGAGTAGTTAACCAATCAATTCCTAAAATCACGTCAAATGCAAGTATCTTTAAAGAGATAAGGTCAACAGGTAAGGTGATGGTGCCAACTTGGATCAAACAAGATTTATAAACAGTGGATGTGATGAAAGTTTCCCCTAACGGAGTCTCCACAGATAAATCAAAGTCTAATTTCTCCGGAGTCAAGTTTAAACGTTGAGCACAAGCAGGAGAAATAAATGAATGGGTAGCACCAGTATCTAGTAAGGTATAAACTTCACATGAATTTATGATTAGCTTTCCCGTGATCACCTCGTTTGGGTTCCTCGCATGTTGACCAGTCACGAAAAACGCTCTTCCAGGAACTGTTGACTTTGACTTTTCTGGGGCAGCATTTTGAGTCACCGTCCCCGCTGAACTTTGTTTCGCTACCGTACAATCTCGAGCGATATGTCCTTCCTTTCCACAATTATAGCATACCTTGAACTGTTGTGGACAGTTTGGGCTGATATGTCCCTCTTTTCCACATGTATAGCATATGACCGGTGGTCGTTCTCTTCCCTTGGAACCAGTTGCTGCTGGTGCTGACGTCTTCGTATTATCATTGTTGAATCTCCTCTTTTTAAAATCTCCTCCCGACTCGCTTCTTCTATTTTCATGGCCACGATTACCACCAGAGTTGTGACGCCCCCAAAATTAGGTATACATCACCCATCTTGGGTCGTCAGATACATAGTACAAAATACAAATACAATTTACTAATACAAGTGTCGTGTACAATACGACAAAACATAAACTGTGAGTTTGAATACAAATATTATCTTCTAGAGAGTATTCATACTCAAAGGGAGTCCTCATTACATTTATTAACACACCATTACATAGAATAGTGAGGACTACTAACTAATACTATCATTCGGACCATCACTCCGTTCCCCGACTTGCCCCAGCTACGTTCTCATTTCCTGAAGAGAACAGTGAAAGAAAGGGTGAGCTCAACTAGCCCAGTAAGAAATATTATGACTAAGATAATGCAGAATAAATTATCATTAGCCTTCAACAATGTTAAACTGATAAAATATAATAGACATCAAGTTTAACTGCAGCGGAACAAGCAATCCATTAAAAGAGTCAAGTAGAAAATAAACTCTACTATCTTTTATGATTTAAAAAGTTTTTCAACACTGTGATCGCTGAGACTCAGCTTAATAAAATAATCCACATCATCGAATCACCCCTGCACTACGGCCAAGGATATTCGTGTATTCATTAATGGTCATGATCATGCCAACAACTGTCCATCAATGCACTACGGGCCAATGAGGACTTTTACCACATCATTTGTAACATTACGGTCATGATTATACCGAATAATCCCTGGTCATAATCATACCAAGTCCATCTATGCACTACAGGCCACAGATGACTTTCAACATTTTATAAACATGAGGATGATGACAATGATATAAGAATTCAATAAAACAAGTTCAAGAATTAATTTATCCAAGAATTAACAACGTCCAAATTGTCAACATGATACTGCTTTGTGGAGTAAAATTCAAGAATGCTTAGAAGAATATTTTCATGAAAAGATACTGGATGAAACGCAATTATCAAGGATATTCCACAAATTTCATGGAGTATAGAAGTCAAAACTTAACCAACTGAGTATAATAAAGAATGGAATAACAAAAGAAATCACCATGCATGCGATAGACCGCACAGACAGGTTATTCCAACAGAATAATAAATAATGGAACCAGGTCCGGCGTAAACGCACAGACAGGATATTCCGACAGAATAATAAATAATGGAACCAGGTCCGGTGTAAAACACACAGACAGGATGTTCCAACAGAATAATAACAAGACGGAACCAGGTCCGGTGTAAAACACACAGACAGGATGTTCCAACAGAATAATAATAAAAACGGAACCAGGTCCGGTGTAAAACACACAGACAGGATGTTCCAACAGAATAATAATAAAAACGGAACCAGGTCCGGTGTAAAACACACAGACAGGATGTTCCAACAGAATAATAGAAGAATGTCACCAAGTATAGGGTAGACCGCGTATACAGGTTATTCCAACAGAATAATAAGAAATGGAATAACAACAGTTCTCTTCATGAATAAGAAAGAATAACACCCCTTACCGTTTTAAAGAAGAGCTGAAATAAGGAAGTAGTTAAGTAGCAGAATACTCTTCTTCTCTCTCTCTATAGTTTCTCTCTATAGTTTCTCTCTCTAGAGTTCAGTGAATTCGTAAGAAATAATGAAGGAATGAGCTGCTATTTATAGAAAAATAGAATGCATAGTAACTAATCCATGAACGGTCCAGATTGATTACTTTAATCTGACGGTCCATATTTAAAGAAAAAATCTTTTAAATAAAATATAATATATTCTATTTATAGAATAACTTTAATAAAGTATTCTGTTTTATATAAAAAGATGTTTCTGTTTTATTACGTTAATAATACGAATAAAACAAAACGTCATTATCGCTAAATAATTCATATTATTAACTGACAATAATTGAATCAAACTGAGTGACTTCTCACATAAGCATTAATAATCAATACCGTGTGCTACTATGCAACCACACGTATTACTGTACTTTTACTACCGAGTAGTTCAACAGTAACAATGGTAAAACTTCCGCCGTTATTTTTAATAAAATATTTTTGTCGTTTTCTCAATCCGACAATAATTCCGTTGTGGGGTCCACCAATGATTGTGTCGTTGTACGAATATTCCCTGTTAAAACGAATATTCCCCGACCAATCGAATATTATATAACAACTTGCGTACTTTGCAAAATTTATAAATATTACCCACAACTATAACATTATATCAAATTAACTCCATAATATTCAAAAATGATATTTATAGAAAATTCATCTTTATTTATAAAAGTTGGGGTCTTACAACCTCCCCTTCTTATGAAATTTCGCCCTCGAAATTAGGGTACGTACCTGGTATGTCGAAGAGGTAAGGATACCTTGATTTCATTTCAGATTCTAACTCCCAAGTCATTTCCTCAACATCGTGGTTTCTCCACAAAACTTTGACTTGAGGTATAACCTTGGAGCGTAGAATATGTTCCTTCTTATCCAAGATTTGAACAGGAACTTCTTCATACGTCAAATCCTCCGCTATTTCGTCCGGTTCTAACTCAATAATGTGGTTCGGGTCTTCCACATATTTGCGTAACATGGATATGTGAAAAACGTTATGAACACGAGACATACTTGGCGGTAAAGCGAGTCTATAAGCCACAGTTCCTACTCGATCGAGGATTAAAAATGGACCGATGAATCGAGGATTGAGCTTTCCTCTCTTTCCAAATCTCGTAACTCCTTTCCATGGAGCAACACGTAAGAACACATGATCTCCTACATCAAATTCCACGTCCTTTCGATGAAGATCAGCATAACTCTTTTGTCGATCTTGTGAGGTTTTTATACGTTGTCGGATCGTTTGAATCTTTTCTGTAGTCATACGTACCAACTCCGGTCCCAACAACGTTGCTTCACCCACCTCATCCCAGCATACTGGAGAACGACATTTTCTTCCATACAATGCTTCGAATGGAGCCATGCCAATACTTGCTTGATAACTGTTGTTGTAGGAAAACTCCACCAATGGTAAGAACTTGTCCCAACTTCCCTTGAAGTCAAAGACACAGAGTCTTAATAGATCTTCAAGAGTTTGAATAGTCCTCTCTGATTGTCCGTCCGTCTGAGGATGATATGCTGAACTAAATCGTAACTCCGTGCCCATAGCTTTTTGTAAACTAACCCAAAATCGTGAAGTGAATCTTGGGTCTCGGTCAGAAACTATGGATACTGGCATACCATGCAGTCTTACAATCTCGTTTATGTACATACGAGCAAGACGTTCAAGTGTATAAGTTTCTCGTATCGGTAAGAAATGAGCAGACTTGGTCAATCTATCAACAATGACCCAAATCGCATCAATACCTTGAGAAACCTTAGGAAGACCGGTAACGAAATCCATGGTAATGTGCTCCCACTTCCATTCTGGAATTTCAAGTGGTTGCAATGGACCTTTTGGTACTTGATGCTCCGCTTTGACTCGTTGACAAGTTAGACACCTTGAGATAAACAACGCTATCTCTCTCTTCATATTGCTCCACCAAAATGTATGACGAAGATCATGATACATTTTGGTACTTCCAGGATGGATTGCAAACGGTGTGTTGTGCGCCTCCATCATGATTTCATACTTTAAATCAGGGTTGTTAGGAACACAAAGTCTGGAGTTGACTCGAAGTATTCCTTCTTCATCGATTCTTGCTTCCGGCATAGCACCTTCTTGCACTTTCTTCCTCATACGCATCAGCTCCAGGTCTGTAGCTTGAGCAGCTTTAACTTTATCGATTAAAGTTGGTTCTACTCGTATATTCGCCATCATCACATGGGTCCCTGGAGTCTTTAACTCTATCTCCATCCTTTGCAAGTCACACAAAATGGGCCTTTGTGTTGACAATATTGCACTCGTACTTGCATATGATCTTCTACTCAATGCGTCAGCTACCACGTTCGCTTTTCCAGGATGGTATTGAATGGTATGATCATAATCTTTCAACAGTTCAAGCCAACGTCGTTGTCGCATGTTGAGTTCCTTTTGAGTGAAGAAATATTTGAGGCTTTTATGATCCGTAAAGATCTCCACCTTCTCCCCATACAAGTAATGCCTCCAAATTTTAAGTGCAAAGACAACAGCTGCCAACTCTAGATCATGAGTAGGATAATTCCTCTCATATTCCTTGAGTTGTCTTGATGCATAGGCTATGACTTTTCCATGTTGCATGAGAACGCATCCCAACCCTTTGCTCGAAGCATCACTGTAGATGACAAATCCCTCCGAGCCAGATGGTATTGTTAGAACAGGTGCTGAAATGAGTCTCCTCTTGAGTTCTTGAAAACTCTGCTCACATTCTTCGCTCCAACCGAACTTTGTATCTTTCCGAGTCAGCTGAGTTAATGGAGTAGCGATTCGAGAAAATCCTTCCACGAATCTCCGATAATAACCAGCTAAACCAAGAAAGCTACGTACCTCGGTCACTGATTTAGGTTGCTCCCAGCTTTGAATAGCTTCAATCTTTGCCGGGTCAACCGATATTCCACGACTTGATACTACGTGCCCAAGGAATGCTACCTCTTCCAGCCAGAACTCGCATTTCTTCAACTTGGCATAAAGTTTGTATTCACGAAGCTTTTGGAGTACCAGCCTCAAGTGTTGCTCATGATCTTCACGGCTTTTGGAATAAACAAGGATGTCATCGATAAAGACGACCACAAAGTGATCCAAATATTCCTTGAATACCCTGTTCATCATATCCATGAAGGCAGCAGGAGCATTAGTCAATCCAAAAGACATAACTAAGAATTCATAATGCCCATACCGAGTTCTGAAGGCAGTCTTTGGAATATCCTCAGTTCTAACCTTCAGCTGATGATATCCAGAACGAAGATCGATCTTTGAAAAGAATTGTGCTCCTTGCAACTGGTCAAACAGGTCATCAATACGTGGCAATGGGTACCTATTTTTGATGGTGACATGATTCAACTCCCGATAATCAATACAAAGTCGCATACTCCCATCTTTCTTCTTCACGAACAGAACAGGAGCACCCCAAGGAGAAGTACTAGGACGAATAAAACCAATGTCTAACAATTCCTGCAGTTGGGTCTTTAACTCCTGAAGTTCAATAGGAGCCATTCGATATGGGGCTTTGGAAATGGGTTTTGTACCGGGTTCAAGGTCGATACAAAATTCAATTTCACGCTCTGGGGGTAGGCCAGGAAGTTCTTCGGGAAATACGTCAGGAAATTTATTAACAACAGAAATATCATTCAAAACTGACGTATTTTTGTTTAGATCTGTGACATGAGCTAAGAAAGCTTGACATCCGTTTTTCAATAAACGAATAGCTTTATGGCTTGAGATGACAGCGATTGATTTTAATGGTTTGGTTGCTTGAATTCGCATAATAGGTCGATTAGGAATATGAAAGCTAACAACCTTACGAAAACAATCAATTTTTGCATGATGAGTAGTTAACCAATCAATCCCTAGAATCACGTCAAATGCAAGTATTTTTAATGAAATAAGATCGACAGGTAATGTGTGGGTACCAACTTGAACCAAACAAGACTTATAAACCGTGGATGTAATGAAGGTTTCTCCCAATGGAGTTTCAACTGCTAAGTCAAAGTCTAATTTCTCCGGAATCAAATTTAATCGATGAGCGCAAGTAGGAGAAATAAAAGAATGGGTAGAACCGGTATCAAATAAAGTATAGACTTCGTTAGAGTTTATGATAAGCTTACCCGTGATGACCTCATTCGGGTTCCTTGCTCTTTGGGAGTTCACAACAAACGCTCTCCCTTGCACAACCGGTTTTGACTTTTCTGGGACGGCCTTTGGTGCCTCCATCCTAGCTGAATTTGTCTTCGGTAAACGACAAAATCGGGCTAAATGACCTTCTCTTCCACAATTATAACATGCTTTGGACGGCATCGCGCAGTTTGGACTGATGTGCCCCTCCCCTCCGCATTTGAAACATATGATAGGTGGTCGTTCTCCTTCCTTAACGACAGGTGCTGGTGCTGACGTCTTTCCATCATTGTTGAATCTCCTCTTCTTGAAATGCCCATTCTTATTGTTTTGGCCCTGATTACCACCGAAGTGGTTACCATTTCTGGCCTGTTGATTCCCTCCACGCTTGTTGTCACCGCTTCGATGACTGCTTTCACTGGTATTATCATTTTGCCGGCTGCTCTCTTTTGGTTGCGTTGTCTCGTTATCGCGCTCCACCAACTGAGCCCTATTTACAACATCTGAATACAAACACAGTTTATGAGAAACAAGATGTTGACGTATCTCCGGCTTCAAACCTCTTAAAAACATCCGCGTCATTCTTTCTTCATTATCCACCAGGTGGGACGCAAACCGGGATAACTCCGCAAATTTTGCCTCGTACTGCGACACGGTCATATTATTCTGCTCCAATTTGATGAACTCCACCTCCTTCATGTGACGAATACTCTCGGGAAAGTATTTGTCGTTAAACAGCTCTTGGAACTTCTCCCAAGACATCTTCAGTGCGGCAGGTTGAGTACGCTTTATCGATTCCCACCAGTAATCTGCCTCTCCTCGCAACATAAAGGCGGCAAAGGGAACCTTTTGCTCCTCGGAGCAACCCAAGACATCAAATATCTTGGTGATCTGCTTTATCCATGTTTCAGCTACAAGTGGTTTGGGTTCTCCCTTAAACTCCGGTGGTCCCAGCTCCTTAAACTGTTTAGCGGTGACCGCCTGAGAGTTTCCAGTATTTCCACCTACGTTGTGGACAGGAGCCGCTTTCACCTGTTGTTGCATGAATTGCATAAAACCTCTGAACATTCCATCATTCATCATCTGGTCAGTGTTGTTGTTTGCATGAGGATTGTCACCTTCCTGATGCACATTATCCTGATTATTGATATGTGGTGAATCAACAGTCGCCTGTGCTCCATTGCTATTCTCAACATTCTCAGATGCCATTTTCAGATACTGCCACAAAATAAAAGTTAATTGATATGTCATATATTATCCTTATATTATGACCGACCAATTAAATACCATGCAAATAAACTTAGGTAGGTCATACTAGCGAAGGAATTCCCCGTCTCTCCCCTCCTAGTTCTATTCTCACATCTTAGCCAGGGATCATATCCCTAAGCTCTGATACCAACTGTGACGCCCCCAAAATTAGGTATACATCACCCATCTTGGGTCGTCAGATACATAGTACAGAATACAAATACAACTTACTAATACAACTGTCGTGTACAATACGACAAAACATAAACTGTGAGTTTGAATACAAATATTATCTTCTAGAGAGTATTCATACTCAAAAGGAGTCCTCATTACATTTATTAACACACCATTACATAGAATAGTGAGGACTACTAACTAATACTATCATTCGGACCATCACTCCGTTCCCCGACTTGCCCCAGCTACGTTCTCATTTCCTGAAGAGAACAGTGAAAGAAAGGGTGAGCTCAACTAGCCCAGTAAGAAATATTATGACTAAGATAATGCAGAATAAATTATCATTAGCCTTCAACAATGTTAAACTGATAAAATATAATAGACATCAAGTTTAACTGCAGCGGAACAAGCAATCCATTAAAAGAGTCAAGTAGAAAATAAACTCTACTATCTTTTATGATTTAAAATTTTTTTCAACACTGTGATCGCTGAGACTCAGCTTAATAAAATAATCCACATCATCGAATCACCCCTGCACTACGGCCAAGGATATTCGTGTATTCATTAATGGTCATGATCATGCCAACAACTGTCCATCAATGCACTACGGGCCAATGAGGACTTTTACCACATCATTTGTAACATTACGGTCATGATTATACCGAATAATCCCTGGTCATAATCATACCAAGTCCATCTATGCACTACATGCCACAGATGACTTTCAACATTTTATAAACATGAGGATGATGACAATGATATAAGAATTCAATAAAACAAGTTCAAGAATTAATTTATCCAAGAATTAACAACGTCCAAATTGTCAACATGATACTGCTTTGTGGAGTAAAATTCAAGAATGCTTAGAAGAATATTTTCATGAAAAGATACTGGATGAAACGCAATTATCAAGGATATTCCACAAATTTCATGGAGTATAGAAGTCAAAACTTAACCAACTGAGTATAATAAAGAATGGAATAACAAAAGAAATCACCATGCATGCGATAGACCGCACAGACAGGTTATTCCAACAGAATAATAAATAATGGAACCAGGTCCGGCGTAAACGCACAGACAGGATATTCCGACAGAATAATAAATAATGGAACCAGGTCCGGTGTAAAACACACAGACAGGATGTTCCAACAGAATAATAACAAGACGGAACCAGGTCCGGTGTAAAACACACAGACAGGATGTTCCAACAGAATAATAATAAAAACGGAACCAGGTCCGGTGTAAAACACACAGACAGGATGTTCCAACAGAATAATAATAAAAACGGAACCAGGTCCGGTGTAAAACACACAGACAGGATGTTCCAACAGAATAATAGAAGAATGTCACCAAGTATAGGGTAGACCGCGTATACAGGTTATTCCAACAGAATAATAAGAAATGGAATAACAACAGTTCTCTTCATGAATAAGAAAGAATAACACCCCTTACCGTTTTAAAGAAGAGCTGAAATAAGGAAGTAGTTGAGTAGCAGAATACTCTTCTTCTCTCTCTCTATAGTTTCTCTCTATAGTTTCTCTCTCTAGAGTTCAGTGAATTCGTAAAAAATAATGAAGGAATGAGCTGCTATTTATAGAAAAATAGAATGCATAGTAACTAATCCATGAACGGTCCAGATTGATTACTTTAATCTGACGGTCCATATTTAAAGAAAAAATCTTTTAAATAAAATATAATATATTCTATTTATAGAATAACTTTAATAATCTGTTTTATATAAAAAGATGTTTCTGTTTTATTACGTTAATAATACGAATAAAACAAAGCGTCATTATCGCTAAATAATTCATATTATTAACTGACCATAATTGAATCAAACTGAGTGACTTCTCACATAAGCATTAATAATCAATACCGTGTGCTACTATGCAACCACACGTATTACTGTACTTTTACTACCGAGTAGTTCAACAGTAACAATGGTAAAATTTCTGCCGTTATTTTTAATAAAATATTTTTGTCGTTTTCTCAATCCGACAATAATTCCGTTGTGGGGTCCACCAATGATTGTGTCGTTGTACGAATATTCCCTGTTAAAACGAATATTCCCCGACCAATCGAATATTATATAACAACTTGCGTACTTTGTAAAATTTATAAATATTACCCACAACTATAACATTATATCAAATTAACTTCATAATATTCAAAAATGATATTTATAGAAAATTCATCTTTATTTATAAAAGTTGGGGTCTTACAAGAGTGGTTGCCGTTCTTGTCTGTATTTTTCTTTCTCCACTGGTTATCATTGTTCTGATGACTGTTATCACCGGTATGATTCTGGTTGTGGTCCATCGGTTGACCATACTCATTATCTCGCTCTAATAATTGAGCCCTGTTGACAACATCTGAATAGAGAGAAAATTTATGAGAAATGAGATATTGACGTATGCCGGGTTTCAAACCTCTCAGAAACATCTGCGTCATACGTTCCTCATTCTCCACCAAATGAGGTGCAAACCTGGTCAACTCTGCAAACTTCACCTCGTACTGAGACACCGTCATGTTGTTCTGCTCCAGTCTAATAAACTCCACTTCCTTTATATGACGAACACTTTCAGGAAAGTATTTGTCATTGAACAGTTTCTAAAATGTCTCCCAAGACATGCTGAGTGCGGCTGGATGGGTACATTTCACAGACTCCCACCAGTAGTCTGCCTCGCCACGGAACATAAAGGTGGCGAATGGAACCTTCTGTTCCTCCATGCATCCCAAGACATCGAATATCTTGGTAATTTGCTTGACCCGCGTTTTTGCCATGATCGGATCTGGCTTTCCCTTAAATTCTGGTGGCCCCAACTTTTTGAACTGCTTGGTTGTGACCAGCTGTGCGTTGCCATTGTTTCTTCCTATACTTTGAACAGGAATCTCCTTCGTCTGGTTTTGCATGAACCGCAAAAAGCTTCTAAACATCTCATCGTTCACCGTCTGCTCAGTGGTGTTGTTCACAGGAGGAACATTGCCAGCCTGTTGCACGTTCTCCTCGTTGGTGAGCACAGGTGTCTCCACCGTCTCATTTACTCCACTGTTAACATTCTCAGTCGACATTCTCAAATACTGCCATAAAACAAGGGTTAATTTAACAAATTAACATAATATCCCTATATTATGACTAACCAATAAATAAGCTTAGGTAGGATACACTAGCGAAGGATTTACTCGTCTCTCCCCTCCTAGTTCTATTCTCCGATCTCCGCCAGAGATCATATCCCTAAGCTCTGATACCAACTGTGACGCCCCCAAAATAGGTCCAATCCATCCAACCCATTCTGAGTCGCCAAATACATGGTACAGAAAATAACTACAACTTTATTATTACAATTGTCGTGCAAAATACGACAACACATATACTGTGAGTTTAAATATAAATATTGCCATCTAGACAGTATTCATACTCAATTAAGTCCTCATTATACTTATTGATACACTATTTTACAAAATAGTGAGGACTACTAAAATAACTGTCTTGAACCATCATTCGACACCCCGACTAGTACTCGCTACATTCTCGCCTCCTGAGAAGAAAAATGAAACAACAAGGAAAAGGGTGAGCTCAACTAGCCCAGTAAAGAATATTATGACTAAGATAATATACAACAAATTATTGTTACTCTTCAACAGGGAAAAATTTAATAGAATACAATAGACAACAAGTTTTAAATCAATATTCGCAGCGGAAAATAATAATTCATAGAAGAGTTACGTAGAGAATGAAATATACGATTATCTATGAATTTAAAAGCACATCATCAACATTTTATCCCTGTAACATCAATCAATAAATATCTTGAATCATATAGTCATCTTTGAACTACAGGCCAAAGATATTCATCAGTTGGTCATGTTAATCTCAACACCTGTTCATCTTTGCACTACGGGCCAAAGATATTCATCAGAAATCATTCATCTTTGTACTACAGGCCAAAGATATTCAGTTATATCATCATTTAGGACTGAGGATGATGAAAAATATTTTAAAGGAAACGAATCCAGTGAAACAAAATAATAAATATTAAGGATTCGTATTTCAGCTATTCCATGTCCAAAAATATCTTATAAATAATCATAGTGAAGTAAAATTCAAGAATGATCAAAACATGGATACAATCAAAGCTAGTATCCAGAATAGATATTTTGGACGAAAAGAAAAAAATTTTATTTTCCGGTGAATAGTAACTCGCGAATAGTAACTCATGAATAGTAACCCCGCATGAAAAGTTTCAAATTTGATAAAAAGTTCAGATCAATACTTTGGCATAATGATATTGAAGAAAATAATATCATTTAAGAAGAAATAACATCCCTTACCTCAGCAAAAACAGTACTTCTAGTTGAAACACCGGATATAGGTAATGACTTGAACTTGCACCGTATAGCAATACTCAAAGTATTAGAATACTCACAAGAATACGCTCACTAATATAGAGAGAGAAAGAGAGAGAAATTTGTGTTTCTGGTGTGATTTTCAATTCTAACCTAAGCACCCTATTTATAGAAAAATACTTAGAACACTAAAGCAGAAAATTTAATATAATATATATATATATATATATATATATATATATATATATACCATTTGGGGAGGAAGCAGGTAATAGATGAACAGAGAGTAGATGCGCATACAAACACAAGTTAAATATTTGATTAAAAATAATTTTATTGATTCAAACTATTTACAAGTGCAGAAATAAAATTAATTTACAGGTTAACTTACAAGAAGATTAAATTAAGAACATGAGAAGAAGAGGGGCTAAGTAGGCTAAACAGCGGTAGAGGCTAAAGATTAGTCAGAGAAGGAACTCTGAGTCTTTCTAAGTCTGCCTCACATAAATGAATTCGTATTCCTTTTATAGATCAAGGAAACGAACTATTACAATGACTGAGGTAAAGTAAAAGTAAAAAACATATTACATTTACTAAAGATAAAGTAAAGTAAAAGAAGGAAAAGAATCTGCTTTCGGTGGAAAAGCAGACGTCTTCTTTTGACTAAAGGGGCCGTGGGGCCAGATGATTGACTGAGGGCTGCTTTCGGTGGAAAAGCAGATGCTGCTGGCGAGGCTGTCGGAGCAAAAGATGCTGCTGACAAAGCTGCCGTGCTGACTGGGCTGCCGGAGCAGGTGCTGACTGAAATGTTCAGGCAAAAGGATCCTGAGCATCCTGAAGATTAATCGTGCCATAAGGGTCACGATCTTCCTCCTCATCTGATAAGTTTTGACTATCTGATAAATTTTGACTATCATTTTCTCCTCTGGAATGAGAAGAAAGGGCATCCGACTTTTCATCTAACTGATTTAAGCGTGCCTGAATGGCATCGGTAAGAACTTTTAACTGAGAGCTAGAATAACTGGAAATATCAGTGACCTTATGCGGACTAGACGGAGCGACTGACTTTAATTTTTCAGGTGCTTTAACTGAAGATTTACTGGAAGAATCAATGGCTGGATTTTTGGTAACTGGAGGGGTCAAGGGAGTAGATGGAGAAGGAGGGAATTCCTTCTGAACTTGACCAACTATCCTATCGACACCAAATTTATCCCACCATTTGATATAAAAACGGCGAGAGACCTGAGAAATTGGGGAGATAACTGTTTGGGCTGACCTAATTCCTATGGAAGAAGGAGGCTGGAAAACTGTGACTTCTTGGGTGGCCGTAATGACATATTGCCATTTAAGGATCCAAGGGATTTTATATTTACTACAAAATATAAGGAATGCAGGAATTTCCTCATATTTTGGGAGATAGTTACTACGATGACAAAAATGTTCTAACTGAACCATAAGTGGCTCTGGGAAGATTGCATGATCAAGGCCATGCCTAGTCCACCAGAGAATGAACCACTTGGGAAATTGACTCTTGAACTTTTGATCGAACTGGAAAAACCAAGAATGACTATGATCATCATTCTGGTGAAGCATGATTTTAAACCAAGCCTCAATATAATCATAATAGCAATAGGGGCTAGAATGATTAGAGAGCGACTTGAGATCGGAAGGATGACTACCCCAATCAGAAAGATTGAGAACCTGTTTAATATACAACGAATGATAGAGAAGCTTGGAGCTATCATCGTTGGCATAAATAGGTTTGATGAATACTGACTCTGTTTCAATAAGAATATCCTTATAAAAGACCAAAGATTTATAAGGAGCGAGAGGAAGAAAATGCCATCCAGCAGGAAAATACTGGGCAGCTAATTTGACTGGGTCATTTTTTGGTTTCATTGGTAACTCGATGTGGAATAAGTGCTGATCATACTTAGCACGATATTCCGAAGCTGGGTTACTAGGGTTTGACGCAGTTGCTTTGGATTGATTAGCAAAAATGTCAAACGGTTTAGGCTGACTAGCAAGAACTGACGCATAGGGCTTGGGGACTGTACCAAGCACCTGGAATTTATTATGTGTTTGAGTTACTGGATGAGGAACAATAGTTCCTTTTGACTGATTGACTGGGCCTGAGGAACGGCCATGACCTCGAGAAGATGATCCTCCTCGAACACTCATGGTGCTGCAATAGTACCTGTGTTAATGAATTCACGTGTCAGAAAATCAGGAACTGAGTTGTTACTACCTTTAATATATTCAATATCAAAATCAAAAATACTTAATATAGCTTGCCATCTAGCGAAAGAATGCTTAGAGGCGACGTTTTCAACGTCTTTTTCAAGAATGAATTTGGCTGATTTGCAATCTATCCTAACTAAGAATTTCTGATTTAGTAAATCTCTCTGAAATTTTTTAATACATAATACAAGTGACAAAATTTCTTTTTTTAATAGTACTATATTTTAACTGTGTAGGGTTCCATGCGCCCGAATGGAAACGAACAATTTGTTCGTCAGAAGTGGGTGTTAACTGCTGTTTGAGAATGCCACCAAATCCAATGTCTGAGGCATCTATTTCAACTATTTTGAATGCTGAATCATTAGAGATGCCAAGGCAAGGCAAAACCTTGACATATTTTTTAACTTGTTGGACGACAGAAGTATGAATGTCAGTCCATGGAGGGGGATTACTTTGTAAGCGCTGAAAAAGAGGCTTACAAATCTTCCTGAGATTCTTGTAGAACTTGCCTATATAATTAAGCGAGCCAAGAAATCTCTGTAGCTGAGTTTTGTCGGTAATCTTATCTGGAAATCGGTCGGCAAATTGAATAGCTCTATCAATAGGCCGAGTGAGTCCGTGATAGAGGATTAGACCGAGAAACCTGACTTTTGTCAGAAACAGACTACACTTGGAAGGTGAAAGAACAAGACCATTTGTTTTAACTGTTTTGAAGAAAGAATTCAAATGTTTAGTATGTTCTTCAATAGTCTTGGAGAATACAAGGATATCATCGATGTATACAATAATAAAATGACTGAAAGGATTCAAAATATTATTGAGAATATTCTGAAATTCACTAGGTGCGTTTTTTAGTCCAAATGACTGAACATTCCATTCGTAATGACCGAACGGAGTGGTGAATGCTGTTTTATACCTATCGTCGGGATGAATGGCTACTTGCCAGAATCCTGATTTAAGGTCAAATTTACTAAAGATGGTTGAAACACTTAACCTGCTAAGAAGGTCTTCCTTATTAGGTAAAGGGTATCTAATCCATTCAAGAACTTTGTTTAATGGTTTGTAATTAATAACTAGACGAGGGACACCTCTCTCTTTCTCAGCTTCATTATTAACATAGAAGGCTGGGCAAGACCATGGTGACTTACTATGTCTAATTAATCCTTTACTAAGAAGATCATTAATCTCCTTTTTACATAATTCCATTTGTTCATGACTCATTTGGATTGGTCTGGCTTTAGTGGGAATTAAGTGTTCTTTAAATTCTTTTGCATATGGTAATCTAACTGTGTGTTTCTTCCTATGCCAAAATGCATTGGGAGAGTCAGAACACAGATTTTTTGTTAAATAATCTTTTAATTCATTAATTTTTTCTTGAACCCTGTTACTTTTAAGTTGTTCTTCAACTTGTTGATACTTAACTTCTTCTTTGAGGAAACTTAAGTGGGTAACTTTGCAGTTTAACAGGTTTACTGACTTAGAGATTGATTCTTCTTGAATAAATTTTAAATCTCGTTCTTTAGGTTTGATTAGGAATTTAAATGTAATTTTCTTTCCTAAATGCTCACAGCTTAATCCTTTATTACTGGTAGTGAATGGATACAATAAATAAATAAATGGTAAACCTAAAATAATTTTATCTGTAAGATTGCGGATTAAAACGAAAGAAGTTTTAAAACACATTTCATCTTGACAGATATGGACTCTAGGTAATTTATATTTTATTTCCATATTACTACCATTAGCTGAATTAAGTTTTTCAGTAGTTTTTCTGTAGTATCTGGTGGGAATAAGACCCTCTTGAATACAGTTCAAATCTGCTCCAGTATCAACCAAAGCAGGGAGCTGAATAGAGAAGGTTTTATCAATAACTAACTTAATAGAGACGTACCACTTTTGAATGGTAATGTCTTTAATTCTTTTAAGTGAAAGACCTTGAATAAAAAGATCAGGTTCATCTTTAACACCTGATGATTCTGGTTCTTCATGACATTCATCACTGGAAGAAGAATCGTGTATTTGAAGATCTGACTTTTTATCATCAATCTCTTTCCTTAGATTAGAAATATCTAATTTTAGATTGGAAATTTCTTTCTTTAGTTTATTGACTTCATGATTTAATTCAGGGAGTGTAATTTCTCTAGCTGGTGATTTAAATCTCTCAAGTGTTTTATTAAGACTAAAAACTGGCTTGTCTTTGGCTTTAAGAACCTTATCAGTAACTTTCTTATCCTTATTTAATAAATCTTTTAATTGATTTAGATACTGGGTTTTTAATCCTGGGTCTATGATTTTACTAATTAGATCAACTAATAATGAGCACTCTTCGTCTTCTTTAGTAATTACATTAATTCTTTTGCAACAATTATTACTGCAATTTTCAGTGCAGACAGTAACTTCATTTTCTGTATTTGATTCATCGTTACAAGTACTGCTGGTGCTAGAAGATTCAGGAGCATCTGAAACTTCATTATTACTATCGTTATTTTCAATTCTCATTAACTCAAGTATATGCTCAGTGTCTTCAGCTGAGATGTTTATCTGACTCAATTTTTGCTTAACTCTGCATTCACTCTTAAAGTGTCCTTTCTGCCCACAATTGTGGCAGACAATTTTACTCTTATCAAAATGTTTTGATTTTTTAGTTGATTTCTTGTGTGTTGACTGAGGTTTTTTATAGTAAGAGTCTTTATTAATTATTTTCTTATCTTGAGTATACCGTCTTTTACGATGTTTGTGACTCTTTTGTGATTCAATATGTTTATGAGGATGCCGGTGCTTTCTTCTAGAGGGAGCAACGGGCGGTAAACCATATTGTTCACAGAAGGTTCCTAACTCATATTTAGCTTTCTTTTTATCCTTATTGGCTTGTTTAGCTAATTTAAAGTCAATACACATTTTTAATCCAATTTTCTGAATATAACTTATAATGTCTCCATAAGTTAAATTATCGTAATCAATATATCCTAAATTTTTACTTAATTCTTCTCTAACTTTATGAGCAAATAATGATGGTAAGCCATTAACAACCTTTTCTTTCCAGAATGGCTTATTACTGTCATTTCGCATCATAACTCTAGAGGTGAACACATCCTTGTACCATCTAAAATCACTTAAAGTGGGACAAGTAAGATTACTTAATTGGTCATGAATTCGCTCTGTGATGTTACTGGGGGTTCCAATAAAATGCTTAATTATAGTGAAGATTAGAGTATTAACTCCATCAGGTAAACCCATACCAACTTCCTCATTGAAGATGGGATTACCATCATCATCTCTTTGGATAGCATGAACTATTGATATCCTAATGTCTTCTGTGAGATGCTTCTCCCACCAAGATCTAAGAATACCAGTAAATCCACTAGCTATTAATTCAACTATGTCCGGTTGGGATAAATTGTTGAACTTAGTGATATAACTATTTGCTACCATTGACATATGATTTAATTTATTAAGGATTTCTTGTTCACTAAATCCATCAATATTCCATTCATATATTTTATTCGATGAGACAGAGAATTGCTTATCTAGATTTCTCTCTTCGAATTGTAGATCCGGAGGAGTAGGTCTAGAGTACCAATTTCTGGTGATACTAGTGTTATTAACAGTTAATTTATTTAGCTGTTCATTAAAGTTAGAGGTTGATGAGTGAATAGAAGAACTGTCTTCGTCATCATCAGATTCTATTTGATCAATGACTGCAATAGTTCCACTCGTACCTGCTTCAGATTTAATTTTTTTAAATAATTTATCTATGGATTGAACTAATTCTTCATCCTTATTAGGTAAACCTAATTTGTTTCTATTTTCTGGTAATTTGATTAAGGGTTGTTCAATTTTTGAATCAGGTTTCGTAATAATATTTTCTTCAAATTTTTCCTCTATTCTGTCAAGCTGTTTTCCAACAGTTGCCAGATACTGATTGCTAAAGTTTAATTGTTCAATTATCTTTTTATCATCTTTAATTCCGTCGGGAATTTTAAAGGGACTGGCGATAACTGAGGTGTTCTTGACTGGGATTAAAACTGTCTCTAAGGGTGGGTGACTAGACGAAATTTTTGTTTTGTCTTCTTTAATCCATTGTGTCTTACTAATAACATTACACTTACTTTGGTACTGTTCATACCACTCGTAAAACGTAATGTTAATCTGTTCATTTTGAATGAATCTCTTCCATCTATTGACTATCTTATCTCTTTCCTTTTCAGTAGGATGATTAGATCTAAATAGATGTCGTTTTTCTTTATTCGATTTTGAATTGAAATCTTTTACTAAGTTATCCCATTCTAAAATAAATTCCTTTTTAATGACTCTTAGTTGATTATGAATAGGGGCATTAAAGTCAGACTGTGTGGGATACACAGATGACGCTGGGGACGAAGATCCTTCATCTCCATCAGGGTCGTTATGGGTATAACAGGGATGACTAACTTGTCCTTGATTAAAAATTCCTTTTAGTTTGACGTCTTTAATTGAAGGGTTACCAATTATTTCTGAATCTCTTCTAGTATGAATAACTGAAGGGGTTGAAGAACTGGAAATATCTTCAATAATAATTGGAGTTCTAGTGCGTTCAAAACTAATTTTAACAGTTCCATCAGAAAACTGTTTGATGTTTTCTATGTTTAATGAATTATTAACTATGGGTTGTTGTGGTAACTCATTAGGTAAAGTCCATTGGCTGGGTAATGTAATATCTTTCCAGAGAATTGTTCTCGGAATCTGGATATTAGCATCACTAGTTGAACTTTGAATTAAAACTGTCTGATCTTTAGGACTTTTATTAAGAGCATGGACGTTCAGGTTTGACTTCATGGTCTTATAGTAAATCCGGTAGATCAAAGCAATAGGCTGAGATCCCTCAATCATCTGAGTAATCTCTCCTTCAGTTTTAATATTTAAGGTTAATGCTTTAAATAAGTTTTGATCACTAAGGCTTAAAGTGAAATCTGGAAAACAATTAAAGTGAATTGGTCCATTATGTAGACTGGCTTCCATGGCACCAATTATACTAGGGTAATAATTTAAAAATCTGGCGTCTCTAAGACAAAGGTAAATTGATGAATTAATTCCTTTTCTATTAAGTGGTTTAACTGCAACTTGAATTAATCCTATATGAATAAAATTATAACCCTTTTTCCTGTATTTTTTAATGACTTCTGGGGATAACAGGCTACAATTTTCATACTCTTTATTAATTGCAAAAACTCTTTCAACTGTTTTAACATTGTAATCTGTTTTAAATTTATCTGAGAATGTTGACTGATAAATTTCTTTAGGGGAAACCCTAGGTATGTTCCAATTATTCAAAACTTGATTAATGTTTTCATAACTCTGTTCTTCCTGGTTGACAATATCTGGGACTGGAGGTAAAGTCGACCTGTTACTAACTGAAGAGTTGGATCTAAATAACCTACTCATCTTAACTGTTTCAAAATGTATTTTGGTTCAAGGTTCATTCATGCATACCCCTTTTACCCTTAGTAAACTCATACCTATGTTCTATAACCCGACACTGCTCACACCCTGGAGACTTACAAAGGTTAGACACGAACTAGGTGGTCTACAGGTAAATAAGGTGATTTCAGAAGACTTGAAGCAAGAATATAGTTTTGAAAGAGAAAGATGAATTTGATTAAATAGATCTAACTAGACAGAGGGTAACAAAATACAACTGGCTCTGATACCATTTGGGAGATAACTGTTTGGGCTGACCTAATTCCTATGGAAGAAGGAGGCTGGAAAACTGTGACTTCTTGGGTGGCCGTAATGACATATTGCCATTTAAGGATCCAAGGGATTTTATATTTACTACAAAATATAAGGAATGCAGGAATTTCCTCATATTTTGGGAGATAGTTACTACGATGACAAAAATGTTCTAACTGAACCATAAGTGGCTCTGGGAAGATTGCATGATCAAGGCCATGCCTAGTCCACCAGAGAATGAACCACTTGGGAAATTGACTCTTGAACTTTTGATCGAACTGGAAAAACCAAGAATGACTATGATCATCATTCTGGTGAAGCATGATTTTAAACCAAGCCTCAATATAATCATAATAGCAATAGGGGCTAGAATGATTAGAGAGCGACTTGAGATCGGAAGGATGACTACCCAATCAGAAAGATTGAGAACCTGTTTAATATACAACGAATGATAGAGAAGCTTGGAGCTATCATCGTTGGCATAAATAGGTTTGATGAATACTGACTCTGTTTCAATAAGAATATCCTTATAAAAGACCAAAGATTTATAAGGAGCGAGAGGAAGAAAATGCCATCCAGCAGGAAAATACTGGGCAGCTAATTTGACTGGGTCATTTTTTGGTTTCATTGGTAACTCGATGTGGAATAAGTGCTGATCATACTTAGCACGATATTCCGAAGCTGGGTTACTAGGGTTTGACGCAGTTGCTTTGGATTGATTAGCAAAAATGTCAAACGGTTTAGGCTGACTAGCAAGAACTGACGCATAGGGCTTGGGGACTGTACCAAGCACCTGGAATTTATTATGTGTTTGAGTTACTGGATGAGGAACAATAGTTCCTTTTGACTGATTGACTGGGCCTGAGGAACGGCCATGACCTCGAGAAGATGATCCTCCTCGAACACTCATGGTGCTGCAATAGTACCTGTGTTAATGAATTCACGTGTCAGGAAATCAGGAACTGAGTTGTTACTACCTTTAATATATTCAATATCAAAATCAAAAATACTTAATATAGCTTGCCATCTAGCGAAAGAATGCTTAGAGGCGACGTTTTCAACGTCTTTTTCAAGAATGAATTTGGCTGATTTGCAATCTATCCTAACTAAGAATTTCTGATTTAGTAAATCTCTCTGAAATTTTTTAATACATAATACAAGTGACAAAATTTCTTTTTTAATAGTACTATATTTTAACTGTGTAGGGTTCCATGCGCCCGAATGGAAACGAACAATTTGTTCGTCAGAAGTGGGTGTTAACTGCTGTTTGAGAATGCCACCAAATCCAATGTCTGAGGCATCTGTTTCAACTATTTTGAATGCTGAATCATTAGAGATGCCAAGGCAAGGCAAAACCTTGACATATTTTTTAACTTGTTGGACGACAGAAGTATGAATGTCAGTCCATGGAGGGGGATTACTTTGTAAGCGCTGAAAAAGAGGCTTACAAATCTTCCTGAGATTCTTGTAGAACTTGCCTATATAATTAAGCGAGCCAAGAAATCTCTGTAGCTGAGTTTTGTCGGTAATCTTATCTGGAAATCGGTCGGCAAATTGAATAGCTCTGTCAATAGGCCGAGTGAGTCCGTGATAGAGGATTAGACCGAGAAACCTGACTTTTGTCAGAAACAGACTACACTTGGAAGGTGAAAGAACAAGACCATTTGTTTTAACTGTTTTGAAGAAAGAATTCAAATGTTTAGTATGTTCTTCAATAGTCTTGGAGAATACAAGGATATCATCGATGTATACAATAATAAAATGACTGAAAGGATTCAAAATATTATTGAGAATATTCTGAAATTCACTAGGTGCGTTTTTTAGTCTAAATGACTGAACATTCCATTCGTAATGACAGAACGGAGTGGTGAATGCTGTTTTATACCTATCGTCGGGATGAATGGCTACTTGCCAGAATCCTGATTTAAGGTCAAATTTACTAAAGATGGTTGAAACACTTAACCTGCTAAGAAGGTCTTCCTTATTAGGTAAAGGGTATCTAATCCATTCAAGAACTTTGTTTAATGGTTTGTAATTAATAACTAGACGAGGGACACCTCTCTCTTTCTCAGCTTCATTATTAACATAGAAGGCTGGGCAAGACCATGGTGACTTACTATGTCTAATTAATCCTTTACTAAGAAGATCATTAATCTCCTTTTTACATAATTCCATTTGTTCATGACTCATTTGGATTGGTCTGGCTTTAGTGGGAATTAAGTGTTCTTTAAATTCTTTTGCATATGGTAATCTAACTGTGTGTTTCTTCCTATGCCAAAATGCATTGGGAGAGTCAGAACACAGATTTTTTGTTAAATAATCTTTTAATTCATTAATTTTTTCTTGAACCCTGTTACTTTTAAGTTGTTCTTCAACTTGTTGATACTTAACTTCTTCTTTGAGGAAACTTAAGTGGGTAACTTTGCAGTTTAACAGGTTTACTGACTTAGAGATTGATTCTTCTTGAATAAATTTTAATCTCGTTCTTTAGGTTTGATTAGGAATTTAAATGTAATTTTCTTTCCTAAATGCTCACAGCTTAATCCTTTATTACTGGTAGTGAATGGATACAATAAATAAATAAATGGTAAACCTAAAATAATTTTATCTGTAAGATTGCGGATTAAAACGAAAGAAGTTTTTAAAACACATTTCATCTTGACAGATATGGACTCTAGGTAATTTTATATTTATTTCCATATTACTACCATTAGCTGAATTAAGTTTTTCAGTAGTTTTTCTGTAGTATCTGGTGTGAATAAGACCCTCTTGAATACAGTTCAAATCTGCTCCAGTATATCAACAAAGCAGGGAGCTGAATAGAGAAGGTTTTATCAATAACTAACTTAATAGAGACGTACCACTTTTGAATGGTAATGTCTTTAATTCTTTTAAGTGAAAGACCTTGAATAAAAAGATCAGGTTCATCTTTACACCTGATGATTCTGGTTCTTCATGACATTCATCACTGGAAGAAGAATCGTGTATTGAAGATCTGACTTTTTATCATCAATCTCTTTCCTTAGATTAGAAATATCTAATTTTAGATTGGAAATTTCTTTCTTTAGTTTATTGACTTCATGATTTAATTCAGGGAGTGTAATTTCTCTAGCTGGTGATTTAAAATCTCTCAAGTGTTTTATTAAGACTAAAAACTGGCTTGTCTTTGGCTTAAGAACCTTATCAGTAACTTTCTTATCCTTACTTAATAAATCTTTTAATTGATTTAGATACTGGGTTTTTAATCCTGGGTCTATGATTTTACTAATTAGATCAACTAATAATGAGCACTCTTCGTCTTCTTTAGTAATTACATTAATTCTTTTGCAACAATTATTACTGCAATTTTCAGTGCAGACAGTAACTTCATTTTCTGTATTTGATTCATCGTTACAAGTACTGCTGGTGCTAGAAGATTCAGGAGCATCTGAAACTTCATTATTACTATCGTTATTTTCAATTCTCATTAACTCAAGTATATGCTCAGTGTCTTCAGCTGAGATGTTTATCTGACTCAATTTTTGCTTAACTCTTCTGCATTCACTCTTAAAGTGTCCTAAATTATAAATTAATTTACAGGTTAAACTTACAAAAGATTAAATTAAGAACATGAGAAGAAGAGGGGCTAAGTAGGCTAAACAGCGGTAGAGGCTAAAGATTAGTCAGAGAAGGAACTCTGAGTCTTTCTAAAGTCTGCCTCACATAAATGAATTCGTATTCCTTTTATAGATCAAGAAACGAACTATTACAATGACTGAGGTAAAGTAAAAGTAAAAAACATATTACATTTACTAAAGATAAAGTAAAGTTAACAGAAGGAAAAGAATCTGCTTTCGGTGGAAAAGCAGACGTCTTCTTTTGACTAAAGGAGGGGCCGGTGGGGCCAGATGATTGACTGAGGGCTGCTTTCGGTGAAAAAAAGCAGATGCTGCTGGCGAGGCTGTCGGAGCAAAAGATGCTGCTGACAAAGCTGCCGTGCTGACTGAGGCTGCCGGAGCAGGTGCATGTGCTGGTTAACTGACTGAGCTGACTAGGCTGCCGAGCCAGGTGATGACTGAAATGGTTCAGGCAAAAGGATCCTGAGCATCCTGAAGATTAATCGTGCCATAAGGGTCACGATCTTCCCACAATCTTTAACTAAGTTTCCCATTCTAAAATAAATTCCTTTTTAATGACTCTTAGTTGATTATGAATAGGGGCATTAAAGTCAGACTGTGTGGGATACACAGATGACGCTGGGGACGAAGATCCTTCATCTCC